>OX578140.1:120361352-120961352 GCA_951213105.1 Amaurobius ferox
TTAAGTACTTATAAAAGTTTAAAACAAAATTTATACACGTTAACATATATAAGTGGTATTTTGATTACAAGAAAAACTGTTTATCAGATACTTTGACACAAAGAATTTAGCATTAATTCAACATACACAAATTAAATAAATGTTCCAGCATCAATAAAATAGCACTAAAAAAAAGCTAAGCTAACCCATGAAACCATCTCAAATGATTTGTTTATAGATCATAGATAAAATTAACATTCAACATAAAGAAAAATAAAGTTCGTACTTTTAACTTTCACTCACGATATTTAGAAGTAAGTACCTATTTAAAATTACATGCAACTGTATATTGATTTGATTCTTTTTAAATAAAGCAAAACTTTTACTATTTAAAATGATATAAATACACAAACTTTAAATTATCTAAACCGAAGAACACACATAATACTGTTTCAAACAATAGCCAAGAACATCTGAAATGAATATTAGCAAATTTCAATTGCAGTACAAAGTATCCTGCACCACAATCCTGTACAAAGTATTGCATATATAGGACAAGTATAGTTAACAATTATTTAGGGTTATGATTCTATATTACTTTGAACAAGCATATGAAACAAAATATACATGACTAAACTCACAGTTATTTACATTACCAGCATAAGAAAAAAAAATGCAACAAGTAGGAATTACATAAAGAAAGGGAATAACAAAGCTTAGTTAAACTTTACATTACTATTCCTAAAGAAAATAGTAAATAAATTTAGAGAAAAATAAAAGTAATTCACATTATGGGTATAGATAATAGTGCAATATACCTTAATTGCATTTACAAAGCTAACAATCAAGATTGAGTCAATTAAAGGAAAAGTATTTTTTTTTTTTACAATATATATGTAATTAAAATGCAGTAAAGCAAGATAAATGCTAAAACTATTTAGCATTTAAAAAGTTTAATTCCGAAAAGGTCTAAATCACATTTACTTGTCTATCGCATACATTGCGGTGGCTACATTACAGTTCCTAGTAAGTGATCTGGAATAGGTAACTGTGGTAACGCTATGTATCCATGATGGCAACGCTACACCATATCGTACATGACAGATGAGTGAATGATTTAGACTCATTTGGAATTAAACCTTTCATTTAATCCCTGGTAATAATTGTAAAATAAACTAATTTAAATAGAATAGATTGTGTTCTATATTTATCTTTCAGTAAATGATGTTAAAGCAAATTATTCAAAACAGAACTTTAGAAGACCAAGATATGCCAATTTCTTAAATTCATAACAAGTAACAAAAAAGTTATATTATAAAAAGTACTATAATTTTCATACATGAAAAAATTTGCTTTTATTATTCTGTAATATAATCAAAGCACATTTTAACAAAATCTCAAGTAATAAAATATTCATTGACATCTTGTTGATCTGCATGTTAAAAAATGGAGATTTTGAAACATTATAACAAAACACATTGTATTATGAAGAAAATTATGTCTAAAAGATTTTTTTTTTTTTGTTCAGTTAAGAAAAATTGGCAATATTATTCTTAATTTTATTTTATTCTTCTTGACCCTTGAACGCCAGAGAACAGAAAATGCAAAAATTTTCTTGCTATATAAAATTATTACTTGTCTTAATTTATGGATTAACTTTACAATTAAGTTAATAAATATATACATTAACGAAATTGTAATTTACAGGAACAGCAGTCAAATTTCCCTAAAATAGTGATTAAAATAAATAAAAATTAAGGGCGAGAAAACTCCAAGGACAAAAGTGACAAACATCTTAAAAGGAGTAAAATACTTGCTTTAAAGTCACCATGGATACCACCAGTAAAGGAACAGAAAATGAAAACTGCATAGTTAGCACTAAAACTAATTTAAAAAATATTGATTCAAATAAATAATCAACAGATAGGGAAATTAAATTTTTTCTGTATGAAAATTTCTGCTCTGCAGTGCATTTTCTTTTTTATTTTCAATTGTTTTTAATTTGATCAACCTATTCTGCGACTTTTGCTCATTTAAAATGTTTATATCCAATAATCAATCGATGTGCTTTTTAATTTTATACCAATATTTTCTTACCGTAATACTGTAAAGATTTTTAATTAATCCCTTTATCCTATTTTAATCAATCATTATGTCATTTTTTACTCATTTAAAATGTATTTATTATATAATTATTTCATATTAATTATAATTATTTAACTATATTAGGGAAGCAATAAAATGTGATTTTTAATTTTTCAGCAATTTTTTTTTACTTTAAATAATTTATTCCATGTCATATTTTCAGTCATTTAATATGTTTTATCAAATATTCTACATAATAAAAGAAGATACTTGTGTGAGCATGTGTTACGCATAGAAGAAAATCAAACCTAGTGACAACTGAGAAATTTGGCACATGGGTAACTAAACTCTCAGGACATTATATTTTGGCGAGATTTCGGTGACATTCAGCCAAGATTTTGCAATTTAAATTTATTAAGCAGACAATAGCTTCCAAGCCATGAAATTCAACTACAAACAGATATTTATACAGCCGAAAGTTAGCAGACGGGCAGTAGGTCTTAAAATTTTATAAGTCTAAACTTTTGAATTTTAGATATATTGCTCTTATTTTTTAAACATGCCATTATTTTATGATTATAAGTATCACACTTGAAAATGGCAAAGATCGAACTAAAATTCACCGAGAAAACAATCCTTTAATTTTACTTTTCCCAGGAAAAACTTTTTTCTTTTTTGTAATTTCAAGTATTTTCATTTATTATTGAGAACATGTTTTAAGTAAATTCAGCACATTTGTATAAGCTCTGCAAGCTTATTTAAGATATATTACCTGCATTGTACAACAATTGTGCATGAAAAAAAAAACAGTGTAGTCTTTTTTTTTTTCAAAAGAAGTGATTTGGAGATTGAGTGGTGTTATCTGGTTTTACTTATATAGCAGGTGCTTATATAGGAGTTAGCAACATTTGAATAATTTATTTTAATAATCAATAAAATGGGTTTTTTATATTTTCTCCCAATATTATGTTATAATTTTTTGATTTATTACACAAAAATATTCTATGATTTTTCAGTGATTTAAGATAATTTTATCAAACAGATACCAATGAAACATACTTATTTTTATTTTCCAGAAGTAATTAATATAATTCTTGGCAATTTCTTTTTAGTCTTTTAACCTTTTCTATCTGTTAAGTCATTTAATATGTTTATATCAAATATAACCAATAAAATGCACTTTTTGAAATTTTTATCATTATATAACAATAGTTCTCTGATTTTTATTATAAAACAATATTTCTGTGAGTTTTTGGTTATATAAGATGATTTTATCAGACATTCAATAAAGCATACATAATTTGTCAACAGTATTTTTTAATTTTTAATTTATCTATTTTTTAACTTATTTACTGTTTTCCTGTCACTCAAGATATTTATCAAATATAAATTACAATAACTGTTGCCTAATTTTTATTTAATCTTTTTTTTATTCATCTTAGTAACATTTAGGTTAAAAATGTTTCTTTACATGTAATTGATAATAAATAAAATGCACAATTTTTAGCAATTATATATATAATTAGCAGTTAAGATTCTCTATCCGGTCAAAAATATCTTAAGAACATAAAGCCTATAAAGCTGAAATTTGGAATGTTGGTAATCAGTTCTTACCCCAAATGGGGGTACGAGTACTTTAGCGACAGGAAGTTTTATTACCCTTTTAACCCTTTGATGGTTATGAACGAGTTCAGATCGCAATCGAATCATGCTTCATAATACACACAAACGAGTTCCGCTCGGGAGCAAGATTTCGTCCCAAATGGTTAGAAACGAGCACTACTCGCGTAGTGAAATTTTTCCCCAATGCGCGCTGACGAGCTGAGCTCGTTCGCCATTATTATTCTGCATTGATTATGTTACAAATGAATCCTACTCACGAAATTTAGTTAGTTTTACTGTCTACGGATGGCAGTACGGGTTCCATGAATTTCTTTTCATAATGAAGGGGGAATTTTTTTTTTTACCTTGTTCTTTTTATGCGTATTTTGGCGCGTTTTTAGGGTGTTTGTAAAGTAAAATGGCTCAAAAGCGAAAGTTAGATAATTATGATGATGATTATGATTGTGATACAGAAAGCTTATCAAGTTTTGAGTCTGATGAAGACTTTGTTCACAGTATATCAAGCTCAGAAGACGATTCAAGCAATGAGGAAGATTTTTCGAGTGTTCGACAGTGGTGTAAAATTGATTCAAGTTCTCACGCTCCTAGCCGATTTAGTTTTACTGGTGATGTGGGCATGAAAGCTTACGTGACAAATATTTCTGATCCACTAGAGTACTTCGAGCTGTTTTTTACTGATGAGATTGTAAATCATATTGTTACTGAAACCAACATTTTTGCTGCTGAAAATTTAAATAAATTTAAGAGCAAAGAACATTCCCGAACTCATCATTGGAGTGAAACTAATGCGAATGAATTGAGAGTATTTTTTGCAACATTAATTTTGCAAGGAATAATTACAAAACCAACTGTAAGAATGTATTGGTCAAAAAGAAAGTTAATTGAAACTCCTAGTTTTTCTAACCTCATGAGTTCGAGAAGGTTTGACCTTATTATGAAATTTATTCATTTTGATAGGAATGAAAACACTGATTCTTCTCATCCTCAGCCAAAACTAAAAAAAATATGGACCGTTTTAAATTACTTACAGAAAAATTTTTCGGAAGTTTATACACCCGAACAAGACATAGTATTGATGAAAGTCTATTGCTGTATAAAGGGAGACTTTCTTGGACCCAATACTTACCACTTAAAAGGGCCAGATTAGGTCTCAAAATGTTTATGTTATGTGAATCTCATAGTGGATACGTGTGGTCTATTATAATTTATGTCGGTAAAGGCACAGATATATCTGAAGAAAATAAAGAATGTTCGTTTTCTACTCAGGTAGTTTTGACATTGTCTAAGCCGCTATTAAACAAAGGATACTGCCTCACTATGGATAATTACTACAACTCTCCCGAGTCAGGGGAAATGTTATTGAAATCTAAAACTAATTATTTTGGAACATTAAGACCTAACAGAAAAGATCTACCGAAGGAACTGAAAACAGAAAAGCTTAAAAAGGGAGACTTACTTGCCTATCAAAGAGGTAAGATGATGATCATGCCAAATAAATTGAAAAATGTGGAAATAGAGAAGCCTAAGATTGCTTTAGATTATAATAAAACGATGGGCAGTGTAGATCGCATGGATCAGCAAATTGGATACTATGATGTAACTCGATCTCGTCAAAGGAAATATTACAAGAAAATATTTCGTTATTTATTGGACATAATAATTTTTAATGCTTTTCAGCTGTGGAAAAAAAAAAGGGAATAAAAAATCAAATTTGGAATACAGACTTGAGCTAGCTGAAAGAATTGTTGAAAAATATCCCACTCACAGACATTTGAAATCAAAACCTGCTGAAACAGTTTCGAATACTTTAAGATTGTCAGCACGCCACTTTCCTGATTATATTCCACCTACAGAAAAAAAGAAAGAACCTACTAGACGATGTGTGATATGTTGCAGCAAAAATGATGCCAATGGAAAAAGAATTTGTCGCGAAACACGTACTTATTGCAAAGACTGTAATGCCCCATTATGTGCAATTCCATGTTTTAAAGTATATCACACACAAAAAGATTTTTAGGTAATTACTGTATTTAAATGCTTCATAAAGTTTTACATTAGTTATATTTATTTAGTCCTTTCAATTTAATATTTGTCATATTTATAATTAACTATTATTATTTATATAATTGATTATAATCATTTATAATTTACTATTCAATAATTATCATTTATTAATTATTTTAAAGTACGTAAAAACTGTTATTTATGTACTACAAATACTTTAAGAAATTTTTAAAACGCGTGAGGCGAGCTATCTACGGCATCGCCAGAGAAGGGTGACATTTTCGGAAGAACGGCGGAGAAAAACAGCTGCCACTTTCGACTACTGTTTACTCGTAATACTGTGCGAATTAAGTAAACGAAAACTGTTCATTTCCCTAACCGTCAAAGGGTTAATCACTTATAACCCACCAAGTTGGGTTTTCCTGTCCAACTAAAAATATCTCAAATACTATACAAAGCACAGAAAGCTAAAATTTGGTCGTCAGTTCTTATCCCAAAAGGGAGGGAGTATACTATGTATCTTTTCCAGCTTGTATACATTATGATGCTATGTATTACCCAGAAAAGAAAATTCATTCAATTACAATGAACAGTTGTTGAGAAATCAAGTGGTTTTGTACATGTAAAAATAATTTTAAATACCACTGTATACAGGGTGTCCCAAAAAGATTGAAACACGCTTTAATTCTTTATCTGTTGGAGATAAGTGGGCAATGTAAATTGCAAAAATGTTGAAATTAAGGTAGGAAATAAGACTACGTTAATGAAATACTTCTCTCATTAATTTTCAAAAAGTTGCACTTTTTAAATTTTTATACGAACTGAATTATGATAAAGGGAAAAATTTGACTTATCCCACTTTTCCGTACCATGTGAAAGGCTGTTTCATCAGCGAAAATAGGATCATAAACAAATTGACCATGGAAATTGTTTAGATCAAAAATACGTTAATATGTGTCAAAATTTTTTATCACAAATGCATCTAAATAAAGCATTACACAGACAGAGATCATATAAAGCAGTGGTACTCACTAGTAGCGAATGCTGGTCGCCGAAGGCGGCTAGTTATAAATATTTGTCTAGTGATTTTGAACTGTAGTATACATACAAACAGTTTTCCACAGACACAAATAGCAGATTCATGTTCTAAAGTGGCCAAATGTGTAAATCCATCAAAATTTTCAATTTATAATACTTTTCCTACACATATACAATTAATTATATGGAAAATAAAAATAATTTATATGAAATTTTTGTATAAATATTATTATGAAACAATATTATGAAAGTTTTATAACAATATAACAAAAATTCCAATATTATAAAAATACCTGAAGGTCATTTAATATTTTTGATTTCATTATAAGGTGCCTTGACTATACTAACTACAAATGCACATACACATGTACAGATGTGATTTCAAACTACTGGATTATGCAAGTAAAACATCAAATATTTCTTTTTATAAATAAGCTATATACAGTTTGACAAAATGCTATAATTGTAAAAAAATGAAATGTTTTTCATACAACCACTTTATAAACTTTAAAAATTTCTATTTAAATACTATATTAATAAAAAATATCAATGTTTCCTGTGGAAAATTGTGTAAAACGATACAATAATAAAAACTAGTCTATTTGCTTTTATATGTGTACAATTATAAAAATTTACATTAAAGTTCACAAAACAAATGCATGTACCTCAAAATTGAGAAATTAAGTGCAAAGCATGCAATCTACAAAGAAATAAAACAATCTGCTTCTTAATATTATTAGATGAAGGCTGTTTAAGAATATTGAAAATTTTTATCATTAGAACCAATCTAAAAGCAAATAGAAAACGCATAATAAATCGAATTATACAGGCAGTAACATACAAAAACAATTTGGTGAAATAAGGAAGTGACTCAATTTTACTAAATAACTCTGACAAAAAAACTATTAAGAATATACAATTATTTACAAGTTTTAAATGGATATATGCTTACAAAACACACATTATAGAATACTAATGGAGGAAAATATTCTAAAAATCAAATGCATACATTGCTGATGACACATTACACTTGATAATCGTGAATAACAACTTAATGAACATGAAAAATTACTTCTGATAAGCATCGATTGAATGAGCAGTTTGTAAATGTCTTTTGAGAACAGCTTTGGAGCTGAATGACTTGTTACATACAGTGCAACAAATTGGGGTAGGAAAGTGAGTCTTCATATGGTTGTTTAACAAAGCCTGGGTTTTAAATCTCTTTTCACAATATATGCAAACATGTGGAAGCCCAGCCCCTTGATGGGTCTGCATGTGAACATGGAGTCTGCTTTCATTTTTATAAATCTTACCACAGATGGGGCAAGGACAATCTTTAGACTTATGCTCCATCATATGATTCTGATGATGTTGTTGATTTTTAGTTTCAAATGGGCACATTTCGCAACGATAACTAATGGATTGTGACTGAGATGGCGGCTTTGTAGTCTTAGTGCCAAATATAGTTAAGCCAGGTCTTTGTTTCAAAAAGGGTAAAATTTCAACAGGTACATCTGGCACATTTGCTGACATTTCTTCATAGCTTGAATAATCTAAGAATCAGAGAAACACAAATTAATATGCAAGAAAACTGTTGTATGTAATGATTAATATGTAAGAAATTTTATAATAGTGGTTTCTTTTGCAGTAAAAATTAAATAGCCAGAATTTAAAAAAACAAACAAAAAAAAACTAGATGTTAAATCTATCTAAAATTCAATTTAGCCCATAATAAAACCTAACTATAATTTATACCACCCCTTTACATTACATATATACATGTGCTCAATTTACAATGGTGTCCAAATTTAGCTTTACATTTACAAAAACACAAATTTCTCAACAACTGTTCAGTTCAATATAAATGAATTAATTTTTGGGGGGTTGGCACATAGCATCATAACAAAAATACAAACTGAAAATTTGAATATTAGTGCTTACGATACAAAACTAATTATGAAACAATTTGTCACTTCCATCAATGTCTGTCTAGCATCTAAACAATTTACAGCTCGCCAACTCAAAAATTCCTTTTAAATGATACTTCGGTGCCATAAAAAAAATGTTTCGAGTCGATAAACATCAAAATAAAATCCTGAACTACAGAAGTTCGCAGGGAAACATACATCATGCACAGTGCCGTTTATTTTCATGTATGCAGAGATGATTTTGAACACCAGTATGCATTGAATGGAACCGATACTAATAAAATTGGTCTATGACCGGATTTACTTTTTAAAACAACTGAAATATAAATGAATAAAAAGAAAGAAAGAAAAAACAATACAAAACATACTATGATTAATGATTAAATGGCTTTATTTTTTAAGCCATTGATTTAAAATATGCTAGGTTATATATGTGCACAGTATAGTTTTCAAAGATTGTACAAAACATGATTCTTCTCATCCGCATTTTATAACTGACAGTTTTGTACTTGACCCATCCCTGTAGACTGAATTTTTTTTTGTGTGTGTGTTAATCAACTTGAATTTGGTAATAAAATTTTACATATCACATAAATATTAATTTACAGTCATACAGTCATAAGTAAGCTATGATACCAAAATTAATCAAGAAATGAACTGGGGAAAAAAATTATAAGCCAATAATGTTAACATATTATGAATACATATACTTAGTGATGATGGAAAGTATCTATAAGAAAAATAAAATTCATTAATTATTTTATATAATGAGAACTGTTCAAACTATTTTGAATAAAATCCATACTTTTGAAATACATGACATGACAAACATTCAATTATACAAAAAAAAAAAAAAAAAGCATAAGAAAACAAAATATGTTTTTAAAATTTATAGTACAGAGAAAAAAATAAAACAAAAAACAGCAAGATTATCCATAGAAGACAAACTTAAAATAAACATATTATGAATACACAGACTTTGTGATGCAGGAAAGTATCAATAAGAGAAAAAAACTTTTAAAAATAAAACTTTGTGTAACTTTTTAAAAATTAATGGGAGGACTATTTCATTAACATAGTCTTATTTTCTACCCTACTTTCAATATTTTTGCAATTTACATTGCAAAAATAAATCAGATTTTTTCCTTTATCATAATTCAGTTGATTTTAAAGATACAGATATGCAGGGTGTTTTAATCTTGTTGAATTAAAAATAAAAAAAATTCTGATTAACCAAATTTGTCTAAGGGGATCGTATAAAAATTTAAATAGTGTAACTTTTTGAAAATTAATGGGAGGACTATTTCATTAACGTAGTCTTATTTCCTACCTTACTTTCAACATTTTTGCAATTTACATTGCCCACTTATCTCCAGCAGGTAAGGAATTAAAGCATGTTTCAATCTTCTTGGGACACCTTATATATGTGGTCCAAATGAAAATGAGACTTTCATTTTTTCCATAAGGGTTTATAGGTTGGAATATATGAACATACAACAAGTAACAGCGATACTTGGGCTAAGCAACTGATACATATAGTCACTTTGTCAGTTCAACCAAGTGCCCCAACATGGCACTAGATTGTGGTTACCCCGAGAGAAGAACATCCGTGTTTGGCTGTGGAACTAGTCTTTAATGGTGTCCTGTACCTCCACATTGTTAACAAACTGGTATCCCTTGAGAGCTTTTTTTTCAGTGGTCAGAAGATGTGGTAGTTTCAGGGTGACAGGTTGTAGCTATAGAAAAGATGGTCTTCACTAACACCTTCTGCTGTTAAAAATTGCACAACTGTTCCACTGAGCCTGTCTGGATGAACTCATCATGACCCTACGTAGTCAACTGGCTTCAGTATGTGCAAACAGCACACTAACACGTCAAGCTGATAGATTTATACAAAAATAATTTGTATCCCAAGTTCATTACCATTTAAAAAAATAAATATATATACACAAATTTCAACAATGAGGATTCAAAAATTATTATAACTTTTTATATATATATTTCTTTTCAAATTTATAACACTATAATGAGAAAAAAAGAAATCATTATATGCACAGAATTAAAAAAATTGAAACAAAAAACAGTAAGATTATCAATAAAAGATGAACATGAAATAAGCATATTATGAATACCTTAGTGATGAAAAAAAGTATCTTATCCAAAAAAAAATTCTATTAGTCATTTTAAATAATGAGAACAGTTTAAACTATTTTTAACACAAAAATTCATACTTTTAAAATACACAGCAAGTATTTGATTGAAAAGAAAATGCATAAAAAATTATACTTTTAAAATTTATAGCACTGAGGAAAATAGAAATAATTAAATGTAAAGAATAAAAAATAAATAAAAAAGAGAAGCAAGATTATTCATAGAAAACAAAATAAACCTTATGAATGCATATACATAGTGATTTTGAAAATGTACAGTTTGTATTAATATTAGCTTATAATATGTACATATATTTATACATTTTTATATATTATATTTATTTCTAATAATTCAAGTTATGATGTGTTTCCTTACTGTTATATACAAGTTTTACTCTTGATTGGCAAGACTGATTTTTACATTTATCAGTGGAATTACTGGTTATTCACTTTTTGTGTAGCAACACTGATATATATCTTACCAAGTGTTGAAGTTGTTACTTCCTGTACATAGACATTTTCCGTAATAATATTAGTTTAGAGTACATATATTTATTTATATATATTTATCTTTAATTATTCTAATTATGTGTTCCATATAATAATTACACACACACATATACACTTTATATATATAAATACTTTTAAAATTTATAACACTGTAATGAGAAAAATCTGATGTGGACAGCACATGACTTTCCCTGCAGACTTATATCCACGTTCTCTTTATTTTAATTAAATTTATTTCACTTTTATTCAATTTTCGTTCTCATTCGGTAACCGGGCTTATTTTGAAAGGTGGCGTAGGGAAAGTACGAAAAACTAAAATATCTCGAGAACGGCTAGTCCTAGTGTAATGGGGTTGGTCTTATTCTTTTCGTCGTTAAACATTACGTATTAAACGGGCATTTAATGGATATATCTGAGTATACCTAGTTCTTTAGTTTAGATTTTGAAGATTTTTGCGGGCCGTTTTGCAAAAAAAGGCAGGTTATTTTTTTCCGAATCGTACCAAAATCTAATCAGCACCAGGGTGACCTATACGTGACTCATGTACCGAGTTTTGTGAAATTCGGTCCATTAGTTTTTCAGCTAGAGTGGATACAAGCTTTTGCGGGCCATTTCGCAAAAAAAGGCGGGTTCTTTTATTCCGAATCGTACCCAAAACTAATCAGCACCAGCCCCGCCCACAAGTGACTTACCTACCAAATTTTGTGAAATTCGGTCCATTAGTTTTTTAGTTACAGTGGATACAAAATCTGCACAGACAGACAGACACACAGACAGACAGACAGACAGACACACAGACAGACAGACAGACAGACAGACACACAGACAGACAGACACACGCACAGACGTCACGCTAAAAATGGTTTTTTCGTATTCTAGAGGTCTCGAAACGTGTAGATCCGTCGAAAACTCGAGTTGTGATTTTCGGCATGATTCCAATACTTTCCCTATACATTACCATGTATTGCAGGGAAAGTAAAAATAGAAATAAATGCACAGAATAAAAAAAAAATGAAACAAAACACAGCAAAATTCTCAATAGAAGATGAACACATATTATGAATACTTATATACTTACTGATGGAGGAAAGTACTTATAAGAAAAAGAAAATCTTTTATACAATGAGAAAAGTTCAAATTCATTTTAATATAAAAATTCATGACAAACATTTGACTGGAGAATGGAAAATGGAAAAAAAAAATACTTTTAAAATATAGAACACTGAAATGAGAAAAATACAAATAATTAAATGCAGAGAATTAAAAAAATAAATAAATAAAAAAAAAGGTAGTAAGATTATCAATAGAAGATGAAAATAAAAAACGTATTATTAATACATTTACTTAGTGATCGAGGAAAGCATCTATAAAAAAAAGAAAATCTATTAATCATTTTAAATAATGAGAACAAACAGTTCAAACCACTTTTAAAACAAAAATTCATACTTTAGAACTAAAGAAAATAGAAATAATTAAATGTACAGAATAAAAAAAAGCAGCAAGATTGTCAATGAATGCATATACAGTACGCGACCTCTTATCCGGCGTTCTAATATCCGGACTCTCCCAAAACCGGAATGCGGCAAAATAATGCCAAATTCTGCGCAAACACTCAATTATTTGTCAAAAATTGCACCAAATAGCGGTTTTTTGTTTAAAATCCCGCCAAATGATTTTTTGCCTTAATTAGCAATATTAATAATACAATCTTGAAAATCCGGTCTCGTCCAGACTTTGCCGATTCCGGATTTTCCGAATTATAGAATTTGAATAAAATTCAGATTTAATATCAACTAAATACACTATAAAGCACTATTTTTAGTAAAAATAATGACAAAAGTTAAGTTAATCAATTAAAACATATTATTTAATCTAAAAAATAGGGCAAAAGAAATTTCTAAGAAAAAATATACACATTAATAATTTAGAATATGTGAACGAAACAAAATGATAAAATTACATTTTATCATTTCGTTTAAATATTTGAATTAACATTTGTTATTTCATTAATTTTGGTTTATGGGAAAGCAGTTTTCTTTATCCTGTAGATGGACATAATTTCTGCTCGGTTATAAAGCTTCTTTGTTCAAGGCCTTTAATTGCATGATTGATTGTTTACATAAGATTATCAGTGGGTATTTTTTCTTGTCCACATTTATCGTCGCTACTTTGACCTTTTTTATTTAATATCATATCACAAATTTTGCCATCACTCAATTTATTTACTATTGGTGCATCATCATCACAGTGCAGAACTTCCGTTATATCGGCTTTGTCGAGATTTAATGCAGTGCCGGAAAATTTAATGAAGTGCCGAGATTTAATAAAGATCCAGGATTAGCACTTTTGACAATATATTTAAAGGTGTAAATGTGTTTAAACCGTTTTCGCTAATAACGAAAGAACAAAAAATAAGAACTGGAGTTTTATTTATTTTCTAGATATAATGTTATGTTTAAAAAGGCTGATGAAAGTTAAAACTTTATTAGTAATAGTCAAATATGTGAAAAATATCGTAGTAGATAAAATAAATATCTTTTCCAAAAAAAAAAAAATCTCTCCTCTCAATGAGTTTTCTAAATTACGATGAGTCATTACTAGGCCGCAGCTGCACCCGGACGTGGTGGGGCAGGGAAAGTGAAGAAAAGAATTGGAATTTGCTTATTTCGTAATCATAAATGCAGCCGACCCCCTTGAGAAGTCTATGTGTTAATGACCTTCTTGCTGGTTCTGTGCGATACGATATTATTTAGTTATTTATTTGCTATTTATAGAATGCAAATATGGCTTTCAAAACAAAAAGACAAAATATACAGTCGATTTCAAGCTGACATGTCTGATGAGAATGAAAAACTTGTCAGATATCGGGAGGGGGGGGGGGAGGGGAGATTCTGGAGACAAAACAGAATGCATTGAAGAAAGGGATTCTTACTACGAAGTGAACAAAAGAAATTTCCATGAGTGTTAATATGAATTCTCGGGATTTTTAGATTTAATTGAAAAATCTGTGATAAAATGTTACGATAACGTTTCAAAGTGTTTAATATTAAAAATTACACTGTTTCAAAAAAATGTCTTTTCCAATAATGAGAAAAGGAAATTTTGATAATAAAAATTCAGTATTTAAATAACGATGTATATTTTACGCAAAATAATTCATCGGGAGTTGTGACTTGAATAAGGGGGAGGAGGGATTAAAGCTAACAACGTAATTCACGCTCCAACCACAAGCCAATCTACAGCCATCCATCCTGCCCCTACACGGACCACTGGTACATCCGTTCCACAAATTTCGACCTTTAGGTCGAACCCCTGCCCTTGTACGGATCCTCGGTTGCATGGAGAAAGTGATTTTGCTACGTGCGATATGCACAGATAAAATTGTAGCATATTCTGAGTCTGGAAGCCGCAGGCGACCGTTCCTAATAAACCGGAGATCACTGGGGGTCCCGTTCCGGTGTAGAACGACCTTTAGGTCGAACCCCTGCCCCTGTACGGACCACTGGTACATACGGACCATAATTTTCGATCTTTAGATCAAATCCCTGCTCTTACACGGACCTGTAGGTCGAACCCATTCCTTTATATGGATCCTCAGTTAGATGGAGAAAGCGATCTTGATACGTACGATATGCACAGATAAAATTGTAGCATAAAAATTTTAAATTTTACAAAAATCTGATTTTGGAACGTTTACATGAGTATTATTAATTTTTTTATTCTGCAGTTTTATAAAGTTATTTAATTTTCTTAAAATACACAAAAATCTTATTTTGTAACGTTTTTTTGAGTATTATTCACTGTTATTTAAGTTAAATTAAATTATCATTTATATTAGAAAATCTTGTTTAGAACAAACACAATAGTCTGTCTTTAGAAACAGGGTTCTTCTGCCAAAACATCATTTTGGTAGGAGGAGCCTATTTCTAATGACGGTAAATGACATCACTGAGGATGGGTGGAGCCAATTTCAAAACACGGAAGAAAGCGCCAACCACAGGCCAACTTGGCCCGATTTTGTACTTAAAAAAAAATTTGCGGTCACCTAATCTCCAGATTTACCCTAATATATTTCAAGGACATAATTTATACTTACAAGTATCAGGGTTCCCACAAGGTGGTTGTAGTAGTACTCTATTAGCCAATTGGAATCTTTTTTATTATATAGTTACATGTATTGATTATAAAATTTATAGATGATTTGCTGATGTTCAAATTTGTTAATGATTTTATATGTTTAGTCAACTCAGAATCTAATAATATCCATATCAATTTCTATCTGGATAATCTGGAATTATTACCCAACAAACCCTGAATAGGTAATAACATTAATTTTCTGGATCTAAATCTTATAACTAGCCCATCCAATAAGATTATCACAAATTTATATGATAAAAAGATAAATATAATTTTAACATAAATTATTACCATTTAATTTGTGCAATTCTTTCAATTGTTTTGAATTATAATCATTAATCAGTCATTTCGAATTTATAGATTATCTAATAAAAATATAATATGCATATTAATAACCTTAAAAGTACAAATAAATTTTATTATTACTCAGAATATTTAGTCAATAGTATTATAAAAATGTTTAAAATAACTAAATATTTATAAATACTTTATATCAGAATTATTCATCATATCTCTAATTATATTATTATCACCATAGTTTCTGCATCCATCTGTTGCATTTTGTTTATATTTCTACTTAATATAATTTTGGCTAGGTGTTGTATCAGCTATTTGTCTTATGTAAAATCTCACTATGCGGTTTTCCAGAAGATAATGCATATCATTTGAAAATTTACAAATGTATTAATATTAGTTTATAATATGTGTATATATTTATTTATATATATATTTATTTATAATAATTCTAATTATGATGTGTTCCTTACAGTTACATAAAAGTTTTGCTCTTGATTGGCAACACTTATTTTTATTTTTATCATTGGAATTACTGGTTATTCACTTTTTATATGGCAACACTGATATTTATCTTACCAACCATTGAAGTTGTTACTTCCTGTACATAGACATTTTCTGTAATAATATTAGTTTAGAGTATTTATTTATTTATATACATCTATCTTGAATAATTCTAATTATGATTTGTTCCATATAGTAATTATATATATGTATATATATACACCCAACTCTTTTTTTACACGGTAGATACGTTCTTCAGAAATTTATGTAAAAAAACCTGTGAAAAAAAGATAAGTTTCCTATAGTAAAATTGGGGATACGTTCCATGTTATCCTAAAACTGTGTAAGATGAAATAAAGAACTATATTTAGTTATAAAACCGTGTAAAAAAAAAATGCTGAAAACTGTAAAAGTTCTGATATGCAGCATACGAATGATATATACATACATATGCAATTTTATTGAGCAATAAAATTTAAAATACATAATTCATAGGTGAAAATAAGTAGCGCAAGCAAAAAAAAAAGAATCTGTTAATCCAAAATTAAGAATAGAAAATTCAAAATAGAAATAAAGAAATAATATTTAAGTACATTATTCGTCACTACTTGATAATAAGCGCAATTGTTTGCGACGAACTGGACCAAAGTCATTGTCATCACTAGAGATATCCTCATCTGTCAAGCTCTTTAATGGAGACTTTTGTCCGGTAATACTGTTTTGAACTGCCGAACTACTTTCTGAAAGGTCTTGCGCTGTCGATATTTTTATTAAAAAATCTATTATAGACAGTTGAATTTTTGGTTTTTTAAGTTCTTTATACAACTCTTGATACCCAACCAAACAATTATTCATATCTCGTTTGAATTTTAGGGCACGTTACATGTTTGGATCAATTTTTAAAAAATGATTCACCATACATTTCCCAAATGTTAGACCCTCGACAATTAAACTAGCAGTTAGTTGACATATTTCAGCCTCTTCCTCGTTATCGCTATTATGATCCTCAGTACTATTACCGTCATCTGTTATTAAATCAATCAGATCATCCACATCTAGAGGTTTATCTATCATTAATTCGTCGATGTCTTCAATTTGTAGGTCCTCAAATCCTTCTTCTCCAATTTCATGTGCCAAGGCTATAATTTTAGAATACTCTTGTTGTTTGGGGCACTGATTCACCACTCTTGACGCATTCTGACCAAAGTGCTTTCCAGCAAGCATTTAATGTTGATACCCTTAACTTCTCTTTGGCCAATGAAGCATATGTAATGCAATCCATAACCGAATATTTTTTCCATACATCAACGATTGTGAGGTTGTCCTTCTCTACTGCATCTAAAATATGTTGGAACGTTCATTGAGTATAATACAGCTTAAAGGTAGCGATTATACCCTGGTCTAATGGTTGAATCAAGGGAAGTATTATTAGGTGGCATAAAGATTACTTGAACATTTGGATGCTCTAATTAATACCGGATGACTGGGCGCATTATCTACGACCAAAAGTACTTTAAAATCAAGCCATTGTTGCTCCATATATCTTTTAAATTCAGGAACAAAGCATTCTTCAAACCATTCCATAAATAGACCTGCTGTCATCCAGGCTTTTTAATTGCCCTCCAATGAACCGGCAACTGTTGAATGTTTTTTCCTCTCAAAGCAAGTGACCTTAATGATCAGTTAAAGTACAATAGACCTCTGGTCGATGTGCTAGGCTCTCTTTGAGCTACCCACCTCTAAGTCATAATGATCAGTAGATTAAAAGAGGATTTAAAGTTTTGTCACCAGAAGCATTGCTACATAATAAAAAAAAGTCACCCGATCTTTAGCAACACCCACTAGCAATTTTTTCAGATTTTGCTATAAAAGTCCTGGCAGGCATTTTTTTACCAGAATAGACCTGTTTCATTGGCATTAAAAATTTGGTTGGGAACATAGCCCTCATCTTCAATTATTTTGGCTAGTTTTGCTGGAAAACCTTTAGCAGCCTCTTCATCTGCTGATGCAATTTCTCTTTTAATTTTTAAATTATGAAATGCATTCCTTTTAAGAAATTCTGTTAGCCATCCATCACTAGCCGAAAATTTTCTCTTATCTTGATGACTTGTTGATGGGTCCGATATCTGCACTTGCTTATAAATTTGTAGGGCCTTCTGCTTTATAATATTTCCATCTACAGGTATTCTCTTTTGCAATAAATCCTCCATCCAAAGCACTACACATTTTTTCATTTTTACTAACACTTCATCTCTAATGTATGACGATGTTTTGGAACTAAGACAGATTTCTATATGGCATTCTAATTTTTCTTAATGGTTCTGATAGTAGCTTCATTCAAGCCAAAATCCTTGCCCACAGATATTGCACCTTTACCTCTAGCAAGACAGTCCAAGATTTTTTAATTTAACTTCTAAAGAAATGGCTTGCCTTTTACGAATCTTTGAAACTTTCGACATTTTGTTAAATGTTATCTAGGGTAAAAATTTTATCTACATAAAAATACCTTTTTTCACTTCTTAAGGTCAGAAATGTTCAAATACACAATTAATAGCACTATGTATGGCTGATAACATGAACAATTGATTAAATATTGTGAGCTAATAAAAACAATTTAATGATGCAATATGTTATGTAAATGTCATATGGAATGGGTAGGTAAGAGTTATCAAATAAGGGGATTCCCCAGTAGTTACTAGGGAATCCCTTTATTCGATAACATTATAGCAATGCAAAGTGCTGCCTAATTCTTGAAGTGTGACAAAAACGTGAATTTTTTTGATACATTAGTACCAAAGACTACAATTTATACTAGAACGCTCATGGTCACATACATAAGTATAAGACAATGACTTTGAAATTGTGTTAGATCAAATAAATTTTTCAAAAAAGGAAGACTTTCTTGAACCGTGTAAAAAAGAGTTAGATATATATACACACACACACATATATATATATATACATATACACACTTTATATATAAAATAAATATTTTTCAAATTTATAATACTGTAATGAGAAAAATAGAAATAAATGCACAGAATAAAAAAAATGAAACAAAAAACAGCAAGATTCTCAATAGAAGATGAGCATATATTATGAATACATATATACTTAGTGATGGAGGAAAGTATTTATAAGAAAAAGAAAATATTTTATACAATGAGAAAAGTTCAAATACTTTTTAATACAAAAATACATGACAAACATTTGACTCAACAAAGGAAAATGGAAAAAAAGTAAATACTTTTAAAATTTAGAACACAGTAATTAGAAAAATAGAAATAATTAAGTGCACAGAATTAAATAAATAAAACAAAAAGTAGTAAGATTATTAATAGAAGATAAAAATAAAAAACATATAACTAATACATTTACTTAGTGATTGAGGAAAGTATCTATAAGAAATAGAAAATCTATTAGTCATTTTATATAATTAGAACAGTTCAAACATTTTTAATACAAAAATTTATATTCTTGAAATACATGACAAGCATTTGAATAAAAGAAGAAATGCATAAAAAAATATATTTTTTAAATTTATAACACTGTAATGAGAAAAATAGAAATAATTAAATGCACAGAATACATTGAAAGATAAAATAAAATAGTATCAATCACGACCAAAACCTACTAATGTATAAATCAATCCAAAATTGTTTAAACAAAAAAAATAATAGAATAAAAGAATCAACAAAAAATACCTGTTTTCCCGCAGTTTAAGACATAAGAAATATATATAAAAATGATAATAAAATATAAAGTAAAACCAACTTTAAACAAACAAACATAACATCCTTTCTCTCTCACAATTCAAAACACTGAAGACAATATACGGAACAAATAGTAATCATTGTCTAATAAGGAAAATAGAAAAAATTAAATGCATAGAATAAAAGAAAGTAGTAAAATTATCAATAGAAGAGATGAAAATAAAAAACATATTACTAATACATTTACTTAGAGATCGAGGAAAGTATCTATAAGAAATAGAAAATCTATTAGTCATTTTATATAATTAGAACAGTTCAAATATTTTTAATACAAAAATTCATATTCTTAGAATACATGACAAGCATCTGATTGAACGAAAAAAATGCATAAAAAAAAAAATACTTTTAAAATTTATAACACTGTAATGAGAAAAATAGAAATAATTAAATGAACAGAATAAATAAAAAGATAAAATAAAGTAGTAAGATTACCAATAGACTATAAAATAAAATGGTATCAATCATGACCAAAAACTACTAATTTACAAAACAATCCAAATTGTGCAAACAAAAAATAATAGAACGAAAAAATCAACATAAAAATTACCTCCTTTCCCATAGTTTAAAACATATGAAATATATATACAAAAGAAATAATAATAAAATATAAAGTAAAATCAACTTTAAACAAACAAACATAAAACCCTTTCTCTCTCACAATTCAAAACACTGAAGACAATATACGGAACAAATAGTAATCATTGCCTTTTAAGTAATATTTTTAATAACAGAATTTTTAACAAAATATTCTGAAAACATCACTAAGTATCAGTGTTATGGGTTCAGTTTCAGCTTTAAAAGAAGCAACACATTTTAAATGCTGCTGTGAAATTCCATGTTTCTTAAAAGTCTCCAATTTCAATGGTACCATAAAACCACAAACAACTTTAGAAGATTGATGATTGGGGCATTTCGTGCATATGGAATAGTTGGCTATTCCATTATCATCATTATATTCTATCTAAGGGAGCTTTTTTATCCATGCATTTTGGAACTTCCTTTATTTAGTATGTGGTAGCAAACTACTACTTGTTTATCTGAACAGGGTTATCCTATGGTGTCAGAATTATTAAAATCATCAGCAGCCACTTTGCTTTCCATAACCTCAATATTCTTAGACGATGTTTTAAAAAAAAAAATAAGTCAATCAAGCACATTTCATTTTGGGCTAATTAGGATTGGTAAAAGTTTAACGTTTCAAAACACTCTCTTTTCCCCCTCTCTCACCAAGGTACCAATTGTTAACTTTCCATTTCAATTAAAATAAACTAGTCCGACCAGTGTCCAGAGAGGAAGAAGCAAGTTTTCTCATTGTTTTCCTGTCTTTTGTAGCAACGTAACTCAGTGATATCACAGATTCACCATAAACATTGGGGCCGAAGTTATCATCATTACGTCCAGAGTAAGGGAAGCATGTAACAATGAGCAACAATTTAAAGGGTCCATTTAATTTTTTTCCTATATTTAGCTGTTGGTATAGTATCGGTAATAACAGCCTGGAGCTTTTATCAGTGTTTATATTTAATTCAAAAGGAAAAACAGTGGGCTGAAATTATGGTTGCCAGTTCCGATATTTTTGTCTCCATGGCACCTAGTATTTTTCACACCCTGGCATAAATAGTAGTGATACATATGAATAATAGAATAAATTTATTAAATTTTACAAGATTATTTGTTAATTTTAAAATATGAGTTGAAATGATAAAATGTCTTTGGTCTGTCTTCTTGAGCAAAATTAAAATAATGTTTTTTAAGTTTTGTTTTCACATATTTTAATGTTAAACGTGCAACCATGCACACATTTTAAATTAATTGAGGGGTCATTCCATATCAAATCAACAAATTTAAAAATAGTTTTGGATCTTGTTGTCTCAGATTTCTATGATTTGTAGTTTATGCCTATGTAAAATATGAAAAAAACAAATTTTTATATATTTTGGCTTAGTTGTTTATTACAAATTTTCAAATAGTGCAAAAAATGCCCAATTTCACATTTATGCCATACAAAGAGGGAATTTTTTTTTTTTTTTGTAATCAGTAAAAACACAGTGCTTATATATAGATCATTTTAAAACTCCTTTTATGGATTTTATTTGGTATACAACACTAAAAAATTTTTTAATTTTCATATATCATTATTTAAATTTACATATATCAACTACATATGTATGTAATTTTGTATGTAGTCGATATATGTAAATTTTGACTGGCGGGTATGGCCTATATTTAGGCACTTGTTCGCACTTTATTTTACTTCGCCACTGATGCAGGGCATGATAATGTCCGAAAGCGCTTTGGCTATGTGATTGTGTAAGTCATAATAAGGCGATTTCAATAAATGGCTTTTTAAGCACTTATTTGGTTGTCTTTGATTTTAGAGTTTATTGGTTTATGTGTTTACCATGCTGTTTAAATATAAGCAGTGAAGTATTTATCAAATTGCGTTATACAATTGGTTTGCTTGCAAATTGAAGTGCAGGAATGATTTGTGTTCAAAACAGGTTTTTCAGAAATTGAGTTGTGTTATTTTCTATTTGTATTATTTACACGAGATGCTAGGTACAGTTTCTATATTTAATATTTACATACTTTTGAAATATGAAAAACAAGTTGTTTGTAGAAGGTATGGCTAATATATAAATTGGTCTAATTGTGCTGACATTGTTAAAATTATAATTTAAATTGTTTCCGTTAATGTAGAAAGTAAAGTCTCCACCGCAAGTGATGGATTTCGGTTTCATGATTTGGAGGGGGTATGGATGTACACTGATTACTGTTATTTATATGAATAAAATTTATTTATTTTGTTATTCTATATAACTACCCTGCTTCAACTCCAGGGCAGCACTGGGTACATTTTCTAGTATTAGTGGTTCTTTTCTAGTATATGGGTGGCTCTACAAATAGTACTTTTACTATCTTCCTGTATGTTTATAATTAAATGTGGGGTACAAGAGCAATGAAATAATTTTTTGTTCCTAATTTAAGTGTAAAATTAAAAGGTTGTTTTGCAACATAAATAGTTCATTTAATTTTTAGGGGGAAAAAATTATTTTGTCAATAAATGTCATTTAGCATGGATGTCCCTATACTTGATGAACACCTAATCTATAGTGGAGTAGCAGGTACGATATTTATTCTTCAGCCAAAAAAAAAATAATGTGTCATAAAAGTTGTTAAAAAATCATATTTAAACCAGATTTTTTTAATATTTCATCTATAAAATGAATGGAAAGATTAAATAAAATATATTTAAGGTAAAATTTAAATACTTTTTACATATGAGAAGTGAAATATTTGTATTCATCCATGTACATGAAACAATTAATTGACTTGATCTCGGTGAGAATCATCATGTGGCAAACCTAAGTAAGAGAGTTCAATCGTTTTTGGAAAAGTTAAATTTTTATTTTATTTCCAGTCAAACTTTGTTTTCAAAACCATTAAAGATACAACCAAAATTAAAACATTTGAAATTTTCAGAAAATTTCACCTTAAATATATACCTGATATGATAAAAATATATTTTGAATTGAAAGAATAAATAATATAAATTTATTTTCACCTTATTATTGTCACAGATTTGGATAAGTTTTATTAGCAAAGTTTTTTTTTTATTTTACAGCCAAGTCAAATCATTTATTCTATCATTCAGAGCATACTGTTATTTGATCTGTGATTTAATATTCTATGTTTATTTTAGAAACATTTCCCACAATTCAGTATGTAAAACAAGTTTTTCAAGTGGTTCGTCAACTGGAATGAAAGTCCCATCAGGAAGAGTATCCAGATTTATTTTAATACACTCTGAAAGCGACAATAGTTTCGCTCAATGTTTGTGAAATGTTACAAGCCATAAAATATGCTGGCGACTATCACAAGGAAATGAATGGTGAATCATATAAAACCTGGTTCAAGGAAAACCTCTTCCGAATATCGAACAAAGCAGTATGATCGTTATTGACAATGCTCCTTATCATAATGTACATTCTGAACCATTTCAAAGACATCTACAAGAAAATGGATATACAAACATGGTTGAACAGCAAAAATATTACAAAAATAAAATATGCCATAAAAAAAATGACATACTAAATTAAAAATTCCCTCAAAACTAGTAAATCTTCATATGACTTACGCAGGACGGGCTACTATATATATATATATAAATTTAGGGGCTGGCAGACGGCTGCTCTGAATTGGGAAAGATGTTGATGCATTACTAAGGTGGTCTAGGCCTGCAGCACTGAAGAAAAAATAAATAAAACAATAAGTATAAATAAAAAACTTTTTATAAAATTAAGTGTGCTTTTTTACATAAAGTCCAATTTTATATTTCTGAGTTCCTGGACTTCATCACTTGCGAAAACAAATTATTAAATTTTTATAAATTTTACAGAATTTAATGCTGAAAGAATAGGCTTCTAAAAAATTTACCGGAATTATCAGAATGAGTAAAATGCCACTCGTACCCTTCTAATTCTTGTATATCCCTTTTCTTCAAAATAGCATTATACTCTTTCCTCCTCAAAATTAGAAAACTGAATAGTCCAAAACTTCTTGTAAATTAAGTTACTTTAAAAAAGCGGCGTGGAAAGAGTATTATTTTTCATTTGTAAAAGAATTAAAAAAAAAAAGCAGAATATTTTTTGACTCACATCTCTAGGTATTGTAATAACCATTACTACAAGATAGTTAAAAAAAACGAAGAGAAAAGAGTTCAGCATGCAGTCTCACTTCTATATATATTTTTAATATGTAATAATGCAAAAGAAGGTATGCATTTTGGTGTATTTAATCCCTCATATTATTCTTTCTGACAAATGAAACTTGGTGGAATCAATTTGTCTGATCATTCCCTATGCACTGATATAAATTTTATAAGCCAGAACCATAGTGAACAAGGGGAATGGCTTAGTTTTATAACTAACAGCTTATTTTTGCAGATATATAATTAAAGACAAAATGAATGTACTGATACAGTTTGTTATAAATGCATGCAGAAGGGCATGGAGACCAATGAAATTGTTGATGAAGCTAATGAATGAGAAAAGAAGACTTCAATGCGCAGAAGAAAATATTAAAATAAACTTAGAGCCAATGAAATTGTTAGTTTCAGAGTTCTATCATTAAAATTTCACAGATGCCTAGAGCACAGATACTCTGTATGAGTACAGCTAGTAACTTTAAATAAGTATGACTTTAATATCCTCTCCCCCCCCCCCCCACATTATCACCCAAAAGGAAAAAACATATTGGATTATACACAGGGTGAATACAGGTTCTCCGAAAAAAAATTTACCCAAAAGTTAAAAACATATTGGATTATACACAGGGTGAATACAGGTTCTCCGAAAAAAATTTACCCGATATTTCCTAAATATCACTTTAACAAGCATTTCAAGTTAATAAAATCGAAAGTGATAATTAAGAATAAATAAAAGACTTTCAGCATTGAAAAGTATAACAATCAAAGTATAGTATTTATGCAAGAGTTATATAAAAATAGTATTATTATAAGAATACTAATCCTTCAAGCATTAAAATTCTAGATAAGCTATAAAACAGCTATAAATTTAGCAGTGTTCTGTAAAATTCAGTCAAAAAGTCATATAGTTAAATATCACTTATTGTTATAAAATTATGTATAGTAAGCAGAAACAGTATTTTTTTAATCTGCTTTTCCTGTCATATGAAATATCTTGACAACTTTTAAAACAATTAAGATAACAGGGATCACTGAGAAACATCGAAATTTTAAAACTCTTTTTATTGAGGTGTCCAATAAACTGTAAAGTCACCTGCCACATGAAGCACGAGTAATAATTTCATAGGTGTAAGCACTTTTAGCTGGGGGGGGGGGGGGGCATGAAACTGTAGGGGGTCAAGTTTCTTATTTGCTCTATATGAATGAATACATTTAAATACTGTGTCACACAAATAGAAACTAGGTTAATATAAAATGTTTCTGCGGATGTGGGCAAATACTCGTCTCCACTGGGCCTTCTTCTCTGGTGAAGTGTTAGCAGGACTACAGTTACTCCTCGATTTAGCCATAACAAGAATAGCAAGAAAAGTACAGCAGTATCAACTTTTTCAGAGGCAAAACCTTTTATTACAACTAAACATCTCAAGCATTATACTTTTTGGCCATGCATTTACTGTGAAAAACTGTTTTTAATTATTAATTTATTACATACTTCTTCTCTCAATAATGTGTTTGTAATGTCATAAATACTTTTGAACAGTTTAAAAATTGACATGTTTTTTGATTATTTCAATAACTTTGAAAAAGAATATTGATATTATGCATAAAAAATCATATCTTAAATTCATGCATATAAAGTAACATTCTGGTACAAGTAGTCACTTCTATTGTTTGACTTACAAAAAGCTATACAACACATTGTATTTAATACAATAAAAAAATTGCCAAAACACGTGTAAAACAAAGGCACAGAGTCCCACGCTTTAACACTAATCGAATGTTGCACTATAGCATATCAAGATCAACAATGCTGTTGTTAGGCTAGTTCACGGGCAGGGAAAAAATTGACACAGTCAAATTCATGGAATGGGTAAGTCTCTATGGTTCTTGTGAGCCAATGTATATTACTAGATAAAATATTCTCTATGCACTGTATAAAAAGGCACTGCCATGCCATTTCCTATATCTGTCTCATACTTCCTTCAGTGTGTGGAGAGTATTGTATCCAATGGAGAAAAATTACTCTACTAGTTATAATATAAAAGTCATGCACAATATTTTATATATTAGTTTTGAAGAATAGCTATCTGAAACAAACATAAACGAGAACTCCAATTCATGGAATGGGTAAGCTTTTATGATTCTGGTTAGTAAAGAAATATTAATGGATAAAATATTTTCTATGCATTGTGTAAAGGCACTGTCATGCCATTTCCTATATCTGATTCATACTTCCTTCAGAGTGTGGATAAAAATGCATCTAATGGAGAAAAATTATACTCTCTAGTTTATTAATTATACTCTACTAGTTATAATATAATAAATTATACTCTACTAGTTATAATATAAAAGTCTAACACTAAACTAATATGTTTGATTATTGTAAAATTTAATTATACATTGAGTTTAAACACATTTTTCATGCAATAGCGTGCACAATATTTTGTATATTATTTTTAAAGGATATCGATCTGAAATAAACATAAACGAGACCTCCAACCTAGGAATACAAAGATTTTGCATTCATTTGTGAGAATGAATGCTATTATTTGGAACCCCCCAAACCATTAGGATTTATAGATATTTTATAGAAGATGAGTTTTTAAATAAAATAAATCAATGATGGCTTCTTCCCATATATAAAATTCTTATTCTTATAAAAGTAAAAGCACATATCTTAACAAATACCCCCAAACAGCACATCAGTCGATTTTATAATCAAAACACAACTAAAATTCCATAATATTTTGTAGAAAATGACGAAACCATAACTAAATAGTAAGATTATGAACTTGAGCATTCATATATATATAAATATATATATAAATATATATATAAGTAATCCATACCCAAGATCTAAGTTAAAGCAAAACAAAAGTTACTTGCTCTCAGCGAGAATAATAACATATGAACACTATGGACAACGTACGTTATATCCACAAATGCGGTAAACTGAAAAAAATCAGAGATGAATTATATTTGTGCATATATTAAAATTCAGATTGCAAAAACATATCAATGAATTACAAAGTAAAACAGAAGCATAACATAAACCGCCATTACATTAACTATGACTGAAGAAAAGATATATAGGAAATTTAATATAGATACTCGAAGATTCAATACCATGATATAAATAATTAAATGAGACACACATAGGGGCGCTGTTTATTACTGTAACCACAGAATACTATATTCAAAAGTTTCCCTCCCATAGGACCCTATGGCAACATTTTTAACATGAGATGTCGCATAGACACTAGAGCTCGTGAGTTGGACCAACTGAACTAGGATGCTTCTGCCAGATTTGGCGCATTATCGCTCGCTTGGGAATTTTTTTTTAAACGGGAGGGGAACAAAATGTTGAGGACTGTACTTTTATAATTTTTGAAACTATAGAAAGGATCAGGATTTAAAAATACATTAATCTGCAACATAAATATATTCATTAGTTTAAGAATATTTAAATAAACATAGTTACATATTTAATTCAAATAATCATAAAATAGATTAAAAAATAGACACATTGCATTGTCTCACTATAAAACATAATGCACAAAAAATTACAAGCTAACATACTCAAAAGACTTAAATATTATATAATATTTTCAGTCTAAAAAGTATACTAGCGTGTTGATCGTTAATTACTTGATCCTTAATTTATTCTGGGATACTGATAATAGACTTTTTTTTTAAATATAAAAATATTCATATAGTAAATATCAAATTTACATAGATGCACTATCGAAGTTGTGGAACTCAATCATTAATTACCCGAGGGGGGGGGGGGGGAATTTTCCACCATAAGGCACTTAATAAAAATTTTACATAAATATATACACATACTATATCACATTCAACTAAGAAAAAGCTATCCAAATATCAATTATTTCACATTTTACAAAAATACGGAAAATATTTTTTAACTAATTATACCACTACCTCTTAAAATTTAGTCTAATCCGGCAGTAATAACACAGCACAATTTCGTATGATGAACACATGTATACTTATATGAACACGTGTATACTTATGAACACGTGTATACTTATAATGAACACGTATGTAGGATGGTGATAACTAAAATTATTTCAATTTTAATAAACATAAATTACATACCCTGTAACGCAACCAGTTTTCTTTTATCAATCCATTTCTATGAAATGATCTAAACACTTAACAAATAATCCTTTTTCACGTTACTCAAACCACGCTAGTCTGTTGTTCCAAGTTTTCGCCGAGCGAAATAGGGTTATAACATTGAAAATCGTCTTGGACCCAAACCAGACCATCGCCAAGCGCTCGGACCAAACCAGACCATCGCCAAGAGCGCGCCAACCCTCTGTTTGGTCTATCTCTAATGGCCGCCGCGAAAACGAAACTATCGAGAGTGACAGGTCTGTATAATAGTCTGTGACTGTAAAACGATCAGAAAATTGCCAGACACGACTACCTGATTTCCGCAATATATGAAAGAGTGCACTAAAAACTACAGAATACTATATTCCAGTGGCGGCCATTGGGGGACCGCGAGTACGCGCGACACCATTGAGTAATCACCCCAAATTATTTTTTTAGTTATACAGATTTATTACAATTTCTATTGAAAAAATCTGAATTTTTGGTTCAATTAAATCGAGAATTATTAAAAATAAGTTATGAAAATGCCACTAGATGACAGCACTACACCTTTCTTCGGAGAAAGTCGACTCACGAAAGCTGTATTGCACAGAATTTTCAACTCATAGGGGAAAATATAGGGATATTTTCAAAGCCGCGTCCCTACCGTCGACATATCCTGAGTGAAAGAATGGTATAGGAGCAATATTAGAAATTTGGCCTGAAAAAAAACCAGACATTGCAGATTTACTAGTAGATTGTGTCGCGGGACTGAGCGCGCCCCAGCCAAAAAGAAACAGAAGAGTAGAAAAACATGAAGAGGGACTTCTCAAATTGGCTCAGTTACGCTAATTTGGCTTCAATTTTCTACATTTAAGAATGTGTTTGTTCTCATTCTCGTCTTTGTTATAAATTTGGAAGTTTAAATAAACATTTGAACAAATAGAGAATTAAGTGTACGTGTGTGGTGATGGGAAGGGGGGGGGGGTATGATATTTTAGGGGTTTCTGGCCATCGTGAATAAATTGTCTTGTTTGAAACACTCAGTTTGAGGGATCGTTTGTCCCACCCAGCTGTCTTAATTATTGAAGTTGTTTCGCATTTCGTCATTTCTGATGTAGTTTGTCTGTTGTCCTGTTCTTCCGGAAGGGATTTATTTCTATGCTCTGGTTGATCTGCTGGTGACGAATTTCAATATGTTTGACTTCAAAATAATTCTTTAAACGTCACGAGTTTCCAATTTTTGGCACACTGTGACATATAGGCTATTTTTAGTGACACTTTCATAAATGTGTTGTTTCGGACATTTAGTTTGAATTGACTTACCCAGCTGTCTTACTTTTTCAGCTATTTAACATTAAAAATGCCTAAAAATTAAAGAAATTCTAAGTATTTGTTAAAAAACTTAAAAATTAAATTTTCAACATGATCCTTTTATCTGACGTCGTTTTTCTGGAAATTTTGGCCATACAGCTGGCGACTATATGGTAGCCCCCAAATTGGCTCTAGACTTATAATATTGGCCCTAGGCTTATATTTAAATTGAAGTAGTCCCTAAATTTCTTATCTCGCCTTCTAATTCAGCGAGTTTGATTCTAATCATGAGTCTCTCCACCATCTGTACGTGTCACCTAAATATATATTTTGTGCCAAGCCCCTGGACGTAACTTTTAGCTTAGCTCCCTCAATTTTGCATCTCGTTTCCTAACTGAGAGATTTTGGTTCTGCTAGTGGCTATAGCCTCTGCACCATTTGTACATGTCACCTGGATATGCATCTTTGTGAGAAATCCCTGAGATTAACTTTTACTTCAGTTACGCCCCCCCCCCCTCCTCCAATTTCCCACCTCACCTCTTAATTGAGCGATTTTGATTTTACTGATGGCTATAGTGTCTGCACCATTAGCACATGTCACCTGGATCTGCATCTTTATAGTGATTAATCTTTGAGCGTAACTTTTACTTCAAATAGCACACACACACACACTTATCCATCTCGACTCCTAATAAAGCGATTTTGATTCAGATGGTGGCTATAGTCTCTGATCAAGGCCACCTAGAATAAGAGGCCCGGACATTGACAACTCAACAGCAGCAACGGAGGGAACGTATCTCCCGTGCGTAACACGTACGGGATCTGACACAGATGAATTTCTACAGTAATAAATAAGACTAATATGAAAAAATATATCTCTACACTAACAAGTAAATTTGAATAAACTTCAAACTGTGATTCTAAAATAAAAAATGATCTACATTGAGAACAAATATTTTTTCACTCTCTTCTGTAAACATTTATGTTAAAGATATATTAATATAATAAACAACTATATTAATATTTATATAATATTTAAAATATATCAAAAAACAAAACTTATAAACCTTAGAAATTCAAATAATATTTTATAACTATAAATTAGGAAAAAAGTAATTACATATTATTCACTATAATGGGAGAAACTGCTGACACTTACCTATGACTTTAAAATACATATTTTATTAGCTAACATACATATATATATATATATATATATATATATATCTCCAGTTTTAGCATTTAGTTTTAAAATATAAGCAACATAAAAAGCAGTGAAATAGTTATGAATATAAATTTCTAAATTTAACTTTTGTATTTTGTGACAGTAACTTTTGCAACATTATTACTTTTACACTAATACTATATTTCAAAAACTCTTGATACGTACCTATTTAACTTGAACAACATTTTATACTGTAAATCTAGAATTCATAAAAAATGCGAAGAAACATGCCTGTTTAAAAAATCTGAAAATTCGTCATTTAAAATTCAAGCAAATTTGTGCATAATTTTCTGTCGGACTTTAGATAGGAAAATAACTTAGTAGAAATTTATTAATCATTTTAACTTTCTGACTAAATATAAATCTTTTTAATTTAGTAATGACAATCACCACAATAGTTACACCTCAGTATGCATGCTATATGCTAGTACACACCATTTATTGATTTATATCTTCATGAAATTTAAATCATTTTTTCCTTCTTGAAATGTAAATTACCTTAACTTGTAATGACATGTAGTATATGTACAAATTTTAATTATCCATAAGTTAGGTTACCACACTAATTAGAAAATCGTCGTCTTTCTACATGCAATGAAACTATTTAAATTATTAAATCCATCAAAAAATGTAACAGCATTTCTTCAAAAAAGGAAGTAAAATACAAAAACAGGGCTTTTATGAGTTGTAAAAACATTTTATCTTACAAACCTAATTAAGTGACATCAAATTTATATTAAAATGTATCATACAGTATATGTAGCAATAAATAGCTAGATTTGTATTTTGTCTGAAAAAGTATATTCAAAATTAACTCAAATTATCTGAGTACCATATATGTGTGTATGTTTTAACTTGTACACACCATTAATATTGTGTTGAAATGTGAAATTATTTATTATTCTTGTTGAAATGTGAAGTTATTAAGTTTTTCTTGAAGCAAGTAAATAAAATACAAAAAAGAAGAGCTTTTTATGAGCATATAAAAACTTTATTACAACAAATTTATAAATACAAGTAGTTGGAGTTAAGGAAGTTACATAAAAATAAAATGTATTTGCCGCAAAAGCTAGATCCATATTTTGACTGAAAAGTACCTGCATATCATATGTCACACTCAAACAAAAGTTACCAACCCCCCTCCCCATTTATATCTACTGAATACCAACCTGATATATATTAAATGATGTACATAAAGTATGGATTATAAATAAATACTACTGATTTTACAGTAAAAGCATTTATATTAAATCCAAAAAAATTTTGACATTCGCATTCTCCCCCCCCCCCAATTGAGTTCTGAAAAGCATATTTACTCTACGGATTCGGACATTTTCATTAGATACAAAAACTATTTAATCAGTTAAATCTAAATGACACATTAAATACTTTGATTACTACACATATTTAATAACTTTGAAACTTACTACACATATTTAATATTTTTTTCAGGATTTACCTACGTGCAATGATACACAAGTTTTATAAACATATCGAGTTTCGCTGCACTTTCCTTTGGAAGAGCATACTCCACAGAATCTAGGATCCCCCCCCCCCAAGTAACATCAAAACATCTAAATAAGCTTCAATAAACTTTATTTACACATACTCTGAGATCCCCCTCCCAAGTAAAATCAAAACATCTAAATAAGCTTGAATAAACTTTATTTACACAGCATGTGTTGAAATGAAACTTACTGCATATATTTAATAATTTTTTGCGGGAACGGTGTACTGTATAGCATTTACCTATGTGAAACGATACTCAAGTTCTACAAACATATCGAGTTTCACTGCATTTTCCTTTGGACGAGCATATCTGGGATTCCGCCCCCCCCCCCCCCAGGTAACATCAAAACATTTAAATAAGCTTCAATAAACTTCATTTACACATACTCTGGGATTCCCCCCCCCCCCAAGTAAAATCAAAACAACTAAATAAGCTTCAATAAACTTTATTTACACATACTCTGAGATTCCCCCCCCCCCCAAGTAAAATCAAAACATCTAAATAAGCTTGAATAAACTTCATTTACACATACTCTGGGATTCCCTCCCCCCCACAAGTAAAATCAAAACATCTAAATAAGCTTGAATAAACTTTATTTACACAGCATGTGTTGAAATGAAACTTACTGCATATATTTAATAATTTTTTCGGGAATGGTAGACTATGTGCAACGGTACGAAACAATTATACAAAGGCAAATTGCGCATATTTCATTTGTAATACAGTTTCTATATTCTGTGATTTATCAAGGCTATTTCGATAATTCTATGATTTAGCAAGGCTGCAATTTGATTCATTGATACATTAGATTAACTTAAAATAACATATCATGGTGCAAGGAGTAATTTGTAACAGATTTTGTCTTTCTAACGTCTAAAAAATGTACGATTCACGATCTCAACAAAAAAGGCAAATATTTACTTCACAAAAGTCTGTAATAAAATTATGCTTAAAATGCAAGGTTCAGTGATGAATAACAAGTCATTCAGGCAATATTAAACATGAATTAAGAGTACTTTTCTCAAGATATAAGACTATTTGTACAGATATAGCAACATTCGGCGCTACACGTGCTATGTGTTACAAAAATGTTAAAATTGCATGCATAAAATAAGACAAAATAGAAAATAACTCACCATTTAGGAAGTCCTGTTTTCAGTAGACACTATAATCCTAGTGGGCACGTATTTAAATTATTTTTTTTATTTAAAAATATGAAGTTTTGAAAGTCACTCCTGAAACTTCAATACACTTTCGTACACGCGGAGTGATTGAAGATCCCCCCGCTGCTGACGTCACGTATCCCATGATTCCTAGATGTCTGAGCCTTGTTTTAGATAGCCTTGATCTGACCCACATGTACATATTAACTTGATATACATATTTGATGGATATAAAATACATACGTTTTTTGCGTCAACCCCTGGGCTTAACTTTTAGTTTAACTAGTCCCGATAATTTTACATTTCAATTTCTAATTGAGCGATTTTGATTCTGCTGGTGACTATATAGTCTGAGCAACATTTGTACATTTCAATTGGATACACATATTTTTGTGTCAACCCCTGGGTATAACTTTTAGTTTAACTAGTCCCCAGAATTTTACATATCTGCTTCTAATTGAGCGATTTTGGTTCGGCTTATCGCTGTAGTGAGTTTCTCTACCATTTGTACATGTCACCTGGATATGCAACTTTAATATGGCAAATCTCCGAGCGTAACTCTTACTTTGGTTACCCCCCCCCCCCAATTTTCTATCTTGCCTCCTAATCCACCGATTTTGATTTTACGGGTGGCTATAGTGTCTGAACCATCAGTACGTATCGGCAGAATATGCATATTTTTTAGTCAACTCCCTGAGAATAATTTTTAGTTTAACTAGCCCCTACAATTTTACTTAAATTAGGACTATGTAATGTTTTTCACTAGGAAAGATACGTTCCATGTGTCCAGGCTTTTTATGAACGAGCGAGCAGGTGGGAGGTACGTTATTTTACTTAATACATCCGTCGTTTATATTTTTAATACTCCCGTTGCTATGCCCAAAATACGTATATGTATATACAAATGCTTTATATATACATATATATATAATATATATATAAATAATATATATATATATATATATTACTAACATATATATAGGCATAAATACATAGATGAGCGCCTCCCTCTACATGTCGCTCACGAGCCGCCACTGCTATATTCAGAAGGTTCACTCCCATAGGACCCTACGGCAACATTTTTAACATGGGATGTCGCATAGACACTAGAGCTCATGAGTTGGACCAACTGAACTACGATGCGTCTGCCAGATTTGGCGCGTTATCGCTCGCTTGGCGATTTTTTTTTAAACGGGAGGGGAACAAAATGTTGAGGACTGTACTTTTATAATTTTTGAAACTTCAGGATTTAAAAATACATAAATATGCAACATAAATATATTCATTAGTTTAAGAATATTTAAATAAACATAGTTATATATTTAATTCAAATAATCATAAAATAGATTAAAAAATAGACACATTGCATTGTGTCACTATAAAACATAATGCACAAAAAAATACAAGCTGACATACTCAAAAGACTGAAATATTATATAATATTTTCAGTCTAAAAAGTATACTAGCGTGTTGATCGTTAATTACTTGATCCTTAATTTGTTCTGGGATACTGATAATTAAGGTGACCAATTTTTTTACAATGAAAAGGAGGACGAAAAAATGTAAGAAAAAAGTACAACGTAAATAAATGAAACATTTTATTAATTCAAACAAAAATACACTAATTATGCTTACATCCCTTTTAATTATTTACTTAAATGAGTATTTTTCCATTGAATGAATATTTTTTGTCAATATATCATTTTCTAACAGTAACAATATATTGGAAATTTCGGAGCAATAAATATCCTTCATATTGAATTTTACGGTAAGTGCTGCACAGCTAGAGTATCAACATTCAATCTTGATTACACGAAGTATAATATAGAGATAAAGTAAACAAAGTGAAGTGCGCAATGGTGCGAGACATGTGAAGTTCTCCTATGCACTGCGCATGCGTTTCATAATCGCGTCTTTCCGAACTGTACCGTCACATGACGCGTAACAGTTCGGCGCAGCATCTCTGAATACAGAGATTAACAGATTAGTTTTAAAATATCGAAAAGGAGGATAGGTAGGAGGACACTTTTCGAGGAAGGACAGAACCTACAAAAGAAGGACTGTCCTCCCTAAAGGAGGACGATTGGTCACCTTATGATAATAGACTTTTTTTTTAAATATAAAAATATTCATATAGTAAATATCAAATTTACATAAATGCACAATCGAAGTTGTGGAACTCAATCATTAATTACAAGAGGGGGGGGGGTGAATTTTCCACCATAAGGCACTTAATAAAAATTTTACATAAATATATACACATACTATATCACATTCAACTAAGAAAGAGCTATCCAAATATCAATTATTTCACATTTTATAAAAATACGGAAAATATTTTTTAACTAATTATACCACTACCTCTTAAAATTTAGTCTAATCCGGCAGTAATAACACAGCACTAATTTCGTATCGCCAGGTAGTGTGGATTTTCACGGAGTTCCTAGCCATTTTGGCTTTTACCTCCAATCTGATAACAATATATGCGAAACATGACGATGAACACATACTTATATGAACACGTGTATACTTATGAACACGTGTGTACTTATAATGAACACGTATGCAGGATGGTGATAACTAAAATTATTTCAATTTTAATAAACATAAATCACATACCCTGTAACGCAACCAGTTTTCTTTTATCAATCCATTTCTATGAAATGATCTAAACACTTAACAAATAATCCTTTTTCACGTTACTCAAACCACGCTAGTCTGTTGTTCTAAGTTTTCGCCGAGCGAAATAGGGTTATAACATTGAAAATCGTCTTGGACCCAAACCAGACCATCGCCAAGCGCTCGGACCAAACCAGACCATCGCGAAGCGCTCGGACCAAACCAGACCATCGCCAAGCGCTCGGACCAAACCAGACCATCGCCAAGAGCGCGCCAACCCTCTGTTTGGTCTATCTCTAATGGCCGCCGCGAAAACGAAACTATCGAGAGTGACAGGTCAGTATAATAGTCTGTGCTAAAAACATAAGAAATCTGGAACATAAGCTTAGTTGAAAATCACTGTTGCTTGCAAATACTGTACTATGAAAATAATATGCTAAGAATCCGCTAGAAAATTATCAAACTGACATTCTTGAGTAACATGAGATTTTTAAAGCTGAAATCTGCTGGTAGTCAAACAACTCATAGATAGGCCATTGTTATACACGTTGTACGTTGCTTCAAAAATATTAATTTAAACTTTAAGTAATAATTATGCCATCTAAATATTTTCAGGATATGGATGATCGAGCTCGATATTTACTAAAAATTGCTTCAATAGGAAACAATGTGTTAGGAGGTTTGTGAATAGGAAATAAGTTTTGTGATACTTTTGTAGTTATTATTTTTTATGATTGAGAGGATTTTATGCGATACTTCACAAAGTTGACAATTGATAATTTCTATAAATAATAAAATTCATAAGCCATGTTACATTAGTATTTTCCCGATAAGTTGATATAGGGGGGAGGATAGATTCCTTAGTTGACATGGCCATGTAATCTAAGCTCTGATGCAGAACTATCCAAAGAGTGGCACACAAACAAGGATAATGATTAGATAACATATTTAAAATTAATTAAATTACTAAAATTTATTTTAAAATGAACAAATATAAATTTGGGGGGGGGGGGGAATCTCAGCCCAAAAATGTTTGGAACTTTTACGTTCTTTAGTACGTTTTTACCTGTCATTGAATTTAACTAATGGACTCATCCAAAATCACGTGACCCAAATGTCTTCTCATTGGAGTCGAACAGTATAATTACATATATATGTACACACACAAGTACACTCTTATGATCATTCGGAGCTTAGACTTCGAGTTGTGTGGACGTACTTTAGTATTGCTCCTGCTTTTTACCAGTTGGTGATCTTCTTGCTTCCGCTTGGGCGTGTTATATCTAGTTACGATAGAGCACGTCGAGCAAAGCAATTCTACAGCTTATTGTGTACGGGCGATTCGCCATTTTGGATTTTGTGCTTTTCATTTTGGAGTGCCACGTGTGTTGTTACCACGTGGTAGTGCTATTTTTTGGAACTTCTCTACCCTGACGATATGGATTTGGAACGAGACGACGTGGCAGCTACTCGCGAACTTGCTGGTGAGCTGGACGAGGAGGAATTCGGGCCTCTCAAGGGTGCCTTGATGAATTACTGCGAAACTCTACCTGATGATGGACTGATGACTGGACTGAAGGAAGAAGTCAAGATCGCCGTCAACTTCTGCACCCTGGCAGTCTACGTGATGACTCTTCACATCAAGGAACTGCTGATGAACGGACTACTGGGACAGGAAGAGGACCAAGATTCCAGGTTCGTTACTTTCTGTGAACTCTTTTTTGTTTGCCCAGAAATTGGATAGGTTTATTGATTGTGATATTTATGAGATTTCTAAATGTGAGGGATGTAATTCTAGTGGTCAAATCAAAAGTAAAATGATAGAGCTAGGCTTAATTAAGGAAATTAAAGATGAAGATAAATTTAAAACGGTTGAAAATCCAAATAAAAAAAAAGAAAGATGGAGGGGCAATCCACTAAGGATGCTCCTACTAAAAGCCAGATTGTAGAAGAAAACTTAAATGTCCATGATAACATGGACTGTAATGAAATAGCTGATAACGTTGTAAATGTAACTGACAATGATTATGTTAAAACTAAGACTTACGCTGAGATTGCCGCGCAACCAGTTGTGTTTAAAAGTGTACCTAAACCTAAAACGGTCGAAAATAGTGACAGGCTAACAACAGTTGAAGTTGAGAAAAAAGACCCAAAAGCTGAATGTTTTTTCATAAAGTTCAATGATAATTACAAGGTTCTCCTTAAAAAACTAAATGATATCTCAGGAAATAAAGTATCTGGCAAGCTCACAGGAGACATGCTAAAATTGATTCCAAATGACGCTGACACCTACAGGGTTGTACAGCGCCATTTAAGTAGTGAGAAAATCCCCTTCCACAGCTTAAACCTAAAGACGGAAAGGCCAAAAAAGGTAGTTCTGAAGGGGCTACCAACAAATTATAACACGGAGGAAATAAAAATCACTTTAACATCCGAAGGATTAGATGTAGTCCGGGTTTCTCAACTGAGAAACACTAAAACGAGATTACCCCTGCCGATCTTCTTAGTCAGCCTTAGGACTACGGCAGACTGGCAGAAGGTCTACAGACTAACAAGATTAGGTTAGTTGGCTGTGAAGGTAGAGGCCTTCAGAGCACGGGGCTTCAAAATCTGCTACCGGTGCCAACAGTTCAATCACTCCTCGGAGAACTGCAGTATGCCACCTAAGTGCCTTAAGTGTGCAGAAGAACACTTCACACGGGACTGCCAGAGACCTAGGTCTGAGAAGGCTACGTGTGCAAATTGCAATGGAGACCACCCAGCGAACTTCAGGCAATGCCCGAAGAACCCCTGGAACAGAGGAAAGGCACCGGGGTATGCCCCCCTCCCCAAAATCAGATACCCCTTGGAGGCAAAAGGCCCTCGGATTAAACTCCCAGGCACCCCCTCAGGGCTCCTCGCACACTGTGCCACAGCAAAATAGATACCAATCTTCAGCACCCACCAGATCGGTGCAAGAGCAGGCCCCCAAACCTTCGTCTTCCAGAGAATTGACTCCGGAAGAAGTAAAACTGGCTACTGTAGCCATTATAAAGAGAAAGGAAGCCGAAAAAGCCAGACAGGCAAGACAGGCGGAACTAGAAGCTAAAATTGTAAACAATATGCTAAATCAAAAGAAGAAATCAAAACACGTGAAGCCAAAACAAAACGAGTCAGAGAGGAAGAGCTCGCGCAAACCCAGCTGTTAGAAAAAACGGTTGAAAAAAGGCAAAAAACTACTGAGGTCCAAAAGGATACTCACAAAATTGACCAAACCGCGGTTGAGGCTGAGGATATGGAAGCTGAGACTGAACCTGCTGGCAAAACCAATGATGAAAAGATGGATGAAATCCTCAACCTCATCAAAGGGTTTATCACCATGTTCGACCTAGATGCAATAAAACACCTGTTGATGCAGTTCGCAGAGCTAATACAAAAAAAGAGTGATCCAATGCAAATGGTCTTTGAGGCTTTTAAATTAATCGCGGACTTTAAAAATAACAGTGAGAATCAAATCCGCCATGGCTAGGTCCCAAAAAGAAAGCTTTAAAATAATATTTTGGAATGCGAACGGCATATCTCCAAGAATAAATGAACTTAGGAGCTACGTAAATGAAAATGATGTAGATGCCCTGTTAATTCAGGAAACTAAAGTTAGAGAAAATAAAAAACTAAATATAGCAAACTATATTGGCTATCACAACCTAAGCTCAAATACAACTGCTAGAAACCCCCATGGAGGAACAGCAATATATATCAAAAGAAATATTCCCCACGAGGAAATAAACAACATAAATCTTCAAGGAGTAGAAAATACTAGCATAAAAATTAAAATAAATAATGTAAACCCACTTATCCTAACTTCAATATATGTCAAAAACATGAGTGGTATAAATGTAGCTGCGCAGCTGGAACTGCTTTTCTCGCGATATCCAAACACAATACTCGCGGGCGACTTCAATGCACACCACCGAGCGTGGGGCAGCAGGAGAGCCAACATACGCGGTACACAGATACACAGATTACTGAACACAACAAACACCAACATCATTGCACCGTCGAGACCAACCTGCTTCTCAGGTGTCAACGGCTCATTCATAGACTTTGTCCTAACGAGAAACATAGAATACGCTCACACTATCGATACCCTAGATGAATTCGACTCGGATCATTTACCGGTATTGGGGACATTCGATCTGAACACTCCCCTTCCAGCCTCTCTGGGACAAGAGAGGGTGAACTGGAACGTTTTCAAAAGAGCACTTTTTGAGCCGCACTTGGCAGTACCCAACATTATGAGCACGGCGGATATTGACTCTGCCACACACACACTCACATCAGAAATCAAGAGAGCTATTGCCTCTGCCACAACACATCGTGAGTCACCAAAAATGTCCACACATTCCCACCATGTCAAACAATTAGTTAGGCAAAGGAACAGAATGCGTAAGACATGGCAGGCTAATAGAGACCCTACCCTCAAAAGGGAGCTTAACAGACTTACGTGGAAAGTCAGGGATAAAATTGTCGCAGAAAAGCAGCAACAGTATAAAGAGTTAATTGAATCCCTCAGCCCAGAAGACGTATCGCTCTGGCAATTCGCTAAAAGACTCAGAAAACCTCAAATTAAACTCCCGCCACTAATAGATGGCGTTAAAATCGCGTACTCAGACGAAGAAAAAGCAGAGGCGCTTGCTAGGCATTACGAAAAGCAATTTGAACCAAACCACGATCTAATGTGTCAGGACACCCTAAGAATGGTTAGGCAAACTTTAAACAACTTCAGGAACTCCCCGGTCACGACTGAGATTATCCCAGCCACCCCGCAAGAGATAATTGATATCATCAAAAACCGTAAAAGCCCAGGGCACGACAAAATCAGGAATATTGCGGTCAAAAACCTACCCTTAAATATAATATTTTACTTGACCACCCTAATAAACAAAATACTAAAACTAAATTATTTCCCCAAAGAATGGAAGGAAGCGATAATTATAGCGATCCATAAGCCTGGTGAGGATGCCACAATTCCAGCCAACTACAGACCAATCAGCTTACTACCGACACTTAGTAAAATTACTGAGAAAATAATTCTTAATAGACTGAACACGCACCTTAGTGAGAATGATATTATCATTCCGGAGCAGTTTGGATTTCGGCCAAAACACTCCACCACTCATCAATTGCTGAGAGTGGTAGAGTACATATCTTCTGGACTTAATAGTAAGACACCCACAGCTGCGATTTTTCTTGACATACAAAAAGCATTTGATAAAGTGTGGCACTGTAGATTAGCATACAAATTGATCACTCTAAAAGTCCCTGACGCACTTGTCAAACTTTTAATCTCATACCTAAATAACAGACACTTCCAAGTTAGAGTAAAAGATAACTTGTCTACACCCAAGCTCATTAAAAGTAGTGTACCGCAAGGATCCATCCTGGGCCCGACACTCTTTCACATATATCTAAATGACATCCCCAGGACCCTAGACACGGAGCTGGCACTCTATGCAGACGACAGTGCGATACTTGCAAAACATCCTTACGTCTCAGTAATGCACAGACAGCTACAACAACACTTAGACATATTCCAAACATGGCTGGAAAAATGGCGAATAAAATTAAACCCCAATAAATGTCATTGGATTTATTTCTCTAGAAAACGTAGACCTCCGCCGCCTCTGTACATAAACAACCATGCCCTAAAAGCGGAAAAATCTACTAAATACCTAGGTGTAACGATAGATTCCCACCTAACCTGGAAACAGCACGTAACGAACTTAATCAAAAAAGCGTATATAACCATAGGAGCCTTATACCCAATGATAGGAAACGGAAATCGAAGTTATCAAAATAAACTCCTAATTTATAAATCGGTCATCCGCCCGGGGATGCTGTATGCAGCACCCATATGGGGATATGCCTGTAAAACTACTATAGACTTACTAGAGACAAAACAAAACAAAACTCTAAGGATTATAAGGAAAGCTCCTAGATACTTAAGAAACTCGGTAATTAGGAAAGACTTCAAAATAAAAACTGTTAGAGCCCAAATTAAAAAGCTAGCGCTTAAATTCTATAAAAATCTGCCATCTGTTCCAAATGAACTACTATTCAATCTGCATGACTATGATCATCGCAAAGCCAAATCACGTAAAAGACCCCGCGCGGTACTTAATATTGAAAATCGGAATTAGGTAAGTCCCAACTTAAATAGTTGATATTAAATTAAAACTCGATCAATGTTTTCTAAAAAATGTTCTTAAACCTTAAACTGCCAAATTGATAGGAAATCCTTAGAACTGCATCAACTCCCCAAAATTACTCAAACTCTAAATGTGCAACAAACTGCCACACTAGGAGCTAAGTCAAATAATAAAAACAGTAAATCAAAAACCTCGAACCTCCAACTATGGGCAAATGAAATAATGTCACAGTATGAAGATAAGAACCGCACCTAGAGATTGGAGATTAAAGGCGCTTCGCGCCTGGTGCTCTTTTCTGGACGAAACCCATACTAACTCTTATGACAGAAGGCCACAGAATACTATATTCAGAAGGTTCACTCCCATAGGACCCTATGGCAACATTTTTAACATGGGATGTCGCATAGACACTAGAGCTCATAAGTTGGACCAACTGAACTACGATGCGTCTGCCAGATTTGGCGCGTTATCGCTCGCTTGGCGATTTTTTTTTAAACGGGAGGGGAACAAAATGTTGAGGACTGTACTTTTATAATTTTTGAAACTTCAGGATTTAAAAATACATAAATATGCAACATAAATATATTCATTAGTTTAAGAATATTTAAATAAACATAGTTATATATTTAATTCAAATAATCATAAAATAGATTAAAAAATAGACACATTGCATTGTGTCACTATAAAACATAATGCACAAAAAAATACAAGCTGACATACTCAAAAGACTGAAATATTATATAATATTTTCAGTCTAAAAAGTATACTAGCGTGTTGATCGTTAATTACTTGATCCTTAAATTGTTCTGGGATACTGATAATAATAGACTTTTTTTTTAATATAAAAATATTCATATAGTAAATATCAAATTTACATAAATGCACAATCGAAGTTGTGGAACTCAATCCTTAATTACCCGAGGGGGATGGGGGGTGAATTTTCCACCATAAGGCACTTAATAAAAATTTTACATAAATAAATACACATACTATATCACATTCAACTAAGAAAAAGCTATCCAAATATCAATTATTTCACATTTTATAAAAATACGGAAAATATTTTTTAGCTAATTATACCACTACCTCTTAAAATTTAGTCTAATCCGGCAGTAATAACACAGCACTAATTTCGTATCGCCAGGTAGTGTGGATTTTCACGGAGTTCCTAGCCATTTTGGCTTTTACCTCCAATCTGATAACAATATATGCGAAACATGACGATGAACACATACTTATATGAACACGTGTATACTTATGAACACGTGTGTACTTATAATGAACACGTATGCAGGATGGTGATAACTAAAATTATTTCAATTTTAATAAACATAAATCACATACCCTGTAACGCAACCAGTTTTCTTTTATCAATCCATTTCTATGAAATGATCTAAACACTTAACAAATAATCCTTTTTCACGTTACTCAAACCACGCTAGTCTGTTGTTCTAAGTTTTCGCCGAGCGAAATAGGGTTATAACATTGAAAATCGTCTTGGACCCAAACCAGACCATCGCCAAGCGCTCGGACCAAACCAGACCATCGCCAAGAGCGCGCCAACCCTCTGTTTGGTCTATCTCTAATGGCCGCCGCGAAAACGAAACTATCGAGAGTGACAGGTCTGTATAATAGTCTGTGACAGAAGGCATTGGCCATATAGTAGAAATGTAATGTACACCACAGACTACTATACAGACCTGTCACTCTCGATAGTTTCGTTTTCGCGGCGGCCATTAGAGATAGACCAAACATTGGGTTGGCGCGCTCTTGGCGATGGTCTGGTTTGTTCCGAGCGCTTGGCGATAGTCTGGTTTGGTTCCAAGACGATTTTCAATGTTATAACCCTATTTCGCTCGGCGAAAACTTAGAACAGACTAGCGTGGTTTGAGTAACGTGAAAAAGGATTATTTGTTAAGTGTTTAGATCATTTCATAGAAATGGATTGATAAAAGAAAACTGGTTGCGTTACATGGTATGTAATTTATGTTTATTAAAATTGAAATAATTTTAGTTATCACCATCCTACATACGTGTTCATTATAAGTATACACGTGTTCATAAGTATACACGTGTTCATATAAGTACATTAGTGCTGTGTTATTACTGCCGGATTAGACTAAATTTTAAGAGGTAGTGGTATAATTAGTTAAAAAATATTTTCCGTATTTTTATAAAATGTGAAATAATTGATATTTGGATAGCTTTTTCTTAGTTGAATGTGATATAGTATGTGTATATATTTATGTAAAATTTTTATTAAGTGCCTTATGGTGGAAAATTCCCCCCCCCCCCTCGGGTAATTAATGATTGAGTTCCACAACTTCGATAGTGCATTTATGTAAATTTGATATTTACTATGTGAATATTTTTATATTTAAAAAAAAAAGTCTATTATCAGTATCCCAGAATAAATTAAGGATCAAGTAATTAACGATCAACACGCTAGTATACTTTTTAGACTGAAAATATTATATAATATTTCAGTCTTTTGAGTATGTTAGCTTGTAATTTTTTGTGCATTATGTTTTATAGTGAGACAATGCAATGTGTGTATTTTTTAATCTATTTTATGATTATTTGAATTAAATATATAACTATGTTTATTTAAATATTCTTAAACTAATGAATATATTTATGTTGCAGATTAATGTATTTTTAAATCCTCAACATTTTGTTCCCCTTCCGTTTAAGAAAAAATCGCCAAGCGAGCGATAACGCGCCAAATCTGGCAGACGCATCGCACTTCAGTTGGTCCATCTGACTAGCGCTAGTGTCTATGCGACATCCCATGTTAGAAATGTTGCCATAGGATCCTATGGGAGTGAGCCTTCTGAATATAGTATTCTGTGATGTACACAATCAAGTTAGGTTGTCTCCAAATATAGCTCTGGTAACATTTCGTAGCTTACCGCAGAGAACCAATACACACTGTTTGTGAAAGTGATTCTATTACACCGAAGTGCTATTTTTAGTTACAGACTAAGAAAAAGAAACACACTTGCAATAACTTGCCACATTTGATAAGTTATAACACTAGAATAATGCAATTTAACCAACAAAATGATTGCAACTCTATTATTAAAGCATATTAAAACATTTCAATATGTTTTAAAAAAAATTGCCATGAAGGAATTCAAAACATTGAAACAAAATACTATTGAGGAATATTTCTTAAGTACATGAAAGACACCTACAATAGATAAATTATTTATCAATAATAATGCAATTTTATGCATTGTAGGGTCGATAAAACTTATAGATTGTAAATTGAATTTTGTTTTAATGTTTTATTTTGCACATTTGTGATAGTTTATAAAACTTGAAAATTTCAAGTACACACTTGTGTTTGCTTCATATATAGTTGACGCGCTTTTAGCATTCTAAATAATATTTAGTGTTTCAGCATAAAGTGAAATCCCAACAGTTGACAACATACACGTGCATTACTACTTAAAGAAGAAACAATTCTTAGTTTCCTCTTAATAAATCGAGTGACGATAAAATTAAGTAATAATTACCTGAAATAAAGTGATCTTCACATACTCTTAGCCATTGTTTCTTATTTTCATTAAGATCAGCTCTTTTGATGGCCGATAGCCACTTCTCCCGGCGTTCTTCACTAAGACGTCTTTTTGACTCATTTCTTCTAATTAATACAGCAGGGAGTCTAATAAAAGATTTGCTGTCTCGATCAGAACGATTTCCGCATTTGAAAACGCCACAAACGGTAGGCATAATGACAAATATAAAATTTTGTAACACTATACACGCCAGTATATCTACAATTGACTCAAACGCAAAGCATGCAATTATGACTACCAGCAACGGTTGCTAGGTGGTAGCTTGGCGATGTGACATCAGGTGAAAAAGCTCTATACGCTTCGCCATATTGCCGATATAAGGAGCTAACAGGGGGGGGGGGGGCACTCTTCTGCCACGAATACAATCTGTGACTTCAAATGGAGTTTACTTGCAGCCCGCGGCACACGATGGCGCGGCAGGCGTGCGGAGTTTTTTTTTCTGTTTTAAACAGGTGTATTTTTAAAGTGTTTGTTGGTTTTCGAAGACTTCTCACAAGTTCAACTAGAATTTTAATCAAAGTTTTTTATCTTAAATTCCAGGCAATGCTAGCTTTTTTTATGTGAATAAGTAAGTGTTCTTTTCGTAATATGTACATTTTAGAGTCGTGTTTTCCAACTTCAGATACATGCAAAAATTTCAGCATTGAATAATAGGACTCATTTAAATTATTTTATTAAACCAAAGATATTTTTTATTAAGAAACTAGCCGCCTTTGGCGACCAGCCTGTTCGCTACCCTTGAAAATTCTGACCGTGGCAAATTCTAACCGTGGCACACTCGCTGGCGCGACCTACCAGTAAAGTGTAAGGTAACTGTTTGGAGGGCCAGGAAGTGCCACCCAATTTAGATAGGAACTCAGTGGGGGAGGCATCCACAGGGACCGTACCCTCCTTCCCCTACCACCAACCTCTCGGAAGGACTTACGGTCCCGCATGTTTAACGTGATCGTACTCCGCCTGAACACGGCGGCAGTTTTGGCAATGGCGGGAAACGAACCCGGACCTACCTAGTGCAAATCCCGCGCGCTAACCACTGGGCTACCGCGCCCTCCGCGACAATCTCCATAACCTTCTTTTTATTCACCCAATTTAGACCGGAACCCAGTAGGGGAGGCATCCACAGGGTCCGTACCCTCCTTCCTCTACCAACAACCTCTCGGAAGGACTTACGGATCCACATGTTTATCGTGATCGTACTCCGCGTGAACACGGCGGCAGTTTTGGAAGTGGCGGGAATCGAACCCGGGCCTACCGAGTGCAATTCCTGAGCGCTAACCACTGGGCTGCCTCGCCCTCCGCAACTTTCTTTATATTCACCCAATTTAGACGGGAACCCTGTGAGGGAGGCATCCACAGGGACCGTACCCTCCTTCCCCTACCACCAACCTCTCGGAAGGACTTCCGGACCCACATGTTTATCGTGATCGTACTCCGCGTGAACACGGCGGCAGTTTTGGAAGTGGCGGGAATCGAACCCGGGCCTACCGAGTGCAATTCCTGAGCGCTAACCACTGGGCTGCCTCGCCCTCCGCAACTTTCTTTATATTCACCCAATTTAGACGGGAACCCTGTGAAGGAGGCATCCACAGGGACCGTACCCTCCTTCCCCTACCACCAACCTCTCGGAAGGACTTACGGGCCCACATGTTTAACGTGATCGTATTCCGCGTGAACACTTCGGCAGTTTTGGCAGTGGCGGGAATCGTACCCGGGCCTACCGCTAACTTCCCGCGCGCTAATTTACAATTTAAAATGACCATATGCTCTCTAAGCTCTTAATTCCATCATCCTCATTCCATTGTTCCATCATTTAAAATATCCATAAAATTTAAATATCCATCGTTCCATCATTTAAAATATCCATAAAATTAAAATATCCATCGTTCCATCATTTAAAATATCCATAAAATTAAAATATCCATTTAAAAAATCCATATCGTTCCATCATTTAAAATATAAATATAATAATTTCTACAGTGCATATGTTAAGCTCTTATTTCATTTAAAATCGGAAGCGCGGGAAACGGAAAGTAAAAACTAATTCGGTTTCTTATTGTCCCCCCCATCGCTATGCATATACAGAACCGTGACGTCACCTCCACCTTGACGTCCCCACCCACCACCTTCCCTGCTTCAGCGGGGGAGAAACGAAGCGCCACGCCGAGCGGAACGCCGAGAAATTTAAAATCATGACGTCTTTAAAATTGCGATCCTGAAGGCAATTTTCATTATTTCTGGACCAGATTAGACTTGTAAGAATGCCAGATATTTCAGCTTTCTAAAAATGTAAATTATTAGTCGAAATTATGAGTACTTTTTACTATGCGAGAATTTAAAAACCAAAAATCGTTTTTTTGAGCCAAAAGTGACTTTTGTTTTAAAATCTTTAAAAAATATTAGAAATCGAAATGGAGATTTGAAATTGAAATATTTTTACTCACAATTGTCTGCTCTTTCCGATGGTGTGAGTTGTATTTTCTTCGACGTCTGGATCGTGGAGAAAAAAGGGCAAAAAAAGGTCGAAATCGCATAAAACATTAAATAAATAAAAAAATAATTAGAATTTTGAAAATCGGTTTTCACGTGTCCCCTTCCCTCCCCCCCGGGTCTCCGATTGCCAAATTTCGTAGCTCTCCGACGCGCGGTCGCGAAACGTATAGTGTATAAGACAGACACACAGACACACAGACATTGCCTTTTATTATATAGACTAGCCGCCTTTGGCGACCAGCCTGTTCGCTACCCTTGAAAATTCTGACCGTGGTAAATTCTAACCGTGGCACACTCGCTGGCGCGACCTACCAGTAAAGTGTAAGGTAACTGTTTGGAGGGCCAGGAAGTGCCACCCAATTTAGACAGGAACTCAGTGGGGGAGGCATCCACAGGGACCGTACCCTCCTTCCCCTACCACCAACCTCTCGGAAGGACTTACGGTCCCGCATGTTTAACGTGATCGTACTCCGCCTGAACACGGCGGCAGTTTTGGCAATGGCGGGAATCGAACCCGGACCTACCTAGTGCAAATCCCGCGCGCTAACCTCCGCGACAATCTCCATAACCTTCTTTTTATTCACCCAATTTAGACCGGAACCCAGTAGGGGAGGCATCCACAGGGTCCGTATACCCTCCTTCCTCTACCAACAACCTCTCGGAAGGACTTACGGATCCACATGTTTAACGTGATCGTACTCCACGTGAAAATGGCAGCAGTTTTGGCAGTGGCGGCAATCGAACCCGAGCCTACCGAGTGCAATTCCCGCGCGCCAACCACTGGGCTACCGCGCCCTCCGCGACAATCTCCATAACCTTCTTTTTATTCACCCAATTTAGACCGGAACCCAGTGGGAAAGTCATCCACAGGGACGTACCCTCCTTCCCCTACCACCAACCTCTCGGAAGGACTTACGGGCCCACATGTTTAACGTGATCGTACTCCGCGTGAACACGGCAGCAGTTTTGTCAGTGGAGGGAATCGAACCCGGGCCTACCGAGTGAAATTCCCGCACGCTAACCACTGGGCTACCGCGCCCTCCGCGACAATCTCCATAAATTTCTTTTTATTCACCCAATTTGGACCAGGACCCAGTGGGGGAGGCATCCACAGAGACCGTACCCTCCTTTCCCTGCCACCAACCTCTCGGAAGGAATTATCGACCCATATGTTTAAGGTGATCGTACTCCGCATCAGTGGCGGGAATCGAACCCAGGCCTACCGAGTGCAATTCTCGCGCGCTAACTTCCCGCGCGCTAATTTAAATTTATAACGACCATATGCTAGGCTCTTAATTCCACCATCCTCGTTCCATCGTTCCATCATTTAAAATAGCCATAAAATTAAAATATCCATTTAAAATATCTATAAATTAAAATATCCATAAATTAAAATATCCATTTAAAATAAAAAAATCAACCATATCGTTCCACCAATCCATAAATATAATAATTTCAAATACATCACCACAATTCAAACCACCATAATTCAATCATTTAAATTATTTAAAATATCCATTTAAAAATATCCATTTAAAATATCATATAAATATAATAATTTCGCCCGATGTATACAACACTTATGCTCGTAATTCAGTTAAAACCGAAAGTGCGGTCTCCATGGAGACGGGGAAGAAACTAAGGCGGATGGGGGGAAAATGAAGTTGAGGAACTGAGCCGGTAGCCGACAAATTTAAAATCATGGCGTCTTTAAAATTGCAATCTTGAAGGCAATTTTCATTATTTCTGGACCAGATTGGACTTGTAAGAATGCCAGATGTTTGACCTTTCTGAAAATGTAAATTATTAGTCGAAATTATGAGTACTTTTCACGATGCGAGAATTTAAAAACCAAAAATCGTTTTCTTGAGCAAAAAGTGACTTTTGTTTTAAAATCTTTAAAAAATATTAGAAATCGAAATTCAGATTTGAAATTGATATATTTTTACTCGAAATTCTCTGCTCTTTCCGATGGTGTAATTTGTTTTTTTCTACGATGTCTGGATCGTGGAGAAAAAAGGGCAAAAAACGGTCGAAATCGCATAAAACATTAAATAAATAAAAAAATAATTAAAATTTTAAAAATCGGTTTTCACGTGTCCCCTTCCCTCCCCCCCGGGTCTCCGATTGCCAAATTTCGTAGCTCTCCGACGCGCGGTCGCGAAACGTATAGTGTATAAGACAGACACACAGACACACAGACATTGCCTTTTATTATATAGACTAGCCGCCTTTGGCGACCAGCCTGTTCGCTACCCTTGAAAATTCTGACCGTGGTAAATTCTAACCGTGGCACACTCGCTGGCGCGACCTACCAGTAAAGTGTAAGGTAACTGTTTGGAGGGCCAGGAAGTGCCACCCAATTTAGACAGGAACTCAGTGGGGGAGGCATCCACAGGGACCGTACCCTCCTTCCCCTACCACCAACCTCTCGGAAGGACTTACGGTCCCGCATGTTTAACGTGATCGTACTCCGCCTGAACACGGCGGCAGTTTTGGCAATGGCGGGAATCGAATCCGGACCTACCTAGTGCAAATCCCGCGCGCTAACCACTGGGCTACCGCGCCCTCCGCGACAATCTCCATAAACTTCTTTTTATTCACCCAATTTAAACCGGAACCCAGTAGGGGAGGCATCCACAGGGTCCGTACCCTCCTTCCTCTACCAACAACCTCTCGGAAGGACTTACGGATCCACATGTTTAACGTGATCGTACTCCGCGTGAAAATGGCAGCAGTTTTGGCAGTGGCGGCAATCGAACCCGAGCCTACCGAGTGCAATTCCCGCGCGCCAACCACTGGGCTACCGCGCCCTCCGCGACAATCTCCATAACCTTCTTTTTATTCACCCAATTTAGACCGGAACCCAGTGGGAAAGTCATCCACAGGGTCCGTACCCTCCTTCCTCTACCACCAACCTCTCGGAAGGACTTACGGACCCACATGTTTAACGTGATCGTACTCCGCGTGAACACGGCAGCAGTTTTGTCAGTGGAGGGAATCGAACCCGGGCCTACCGAGTGAAATTCCCGCACGCTAACCACTGGGCTACCGCGCCCTCCGCGACAATCTCCATAACTTTCTTTTTATTCACCCAATTTGAACCAGGACCAAGTGGGGGAGGCATCCACAGAGACCGTACCCTCCTTTCCCTGCCACCAACCTCTCGGAAGGAATTATCGACCCATATGTTTAAGGTGATCGTACTCCGCATCAGTGGCGGGAATCGAACCCAGGCCTACCGAGTGCAATTCTCGCGCGCTAATTTAAATTTATAATGACCATATGCTAGGCTCTTAATTCCACCATCCTCGTTCCATCGTTCTATCATTTAAAATAGCCATAAAATTAAAATATCCATTTAAAATATCTATAAATTAAAATATCCATAAAGGTGTAAGGTAACTACCAGAAAGGTGTAAGGTAACTGCTTGGAAGGCCAGGAAGTGCCACACAATTTAGACCGGAACCCAATGGGGGAGGCATCCAAAGAGACCGTACCCTCCTTCCCCTACCACAAACCTCTCGGAAGGACTTGCAGTCCCACACGTTTAACGTGATCGTACTCCGCGTGAACACGGCTGCAGTTTTGGCAATTTTGGGAATCGAACCCGGGCCTACCAAGTGCAAATCCCGCGCACTAACCACTGGGGTACTTCACCCTCCGCGATATTCTTCATAACTTTTTTTTTATTCACCCAATTTAGACCGGAACCAAGTGGGAGAAGCATCCACAGGGACCGTACCCTTCTTCCCCTACCACCAACCTCTCGGAAGGACTTACAGACCCACATGTTTAACGTGATCGTACTCCGCGTAAACACGGCGGCAATTTTGGGAATCGAACCCGGGCCTACCGAGTGCAATTTCCGCGCGCTAACCATTGGGCTACTTTGCCCTACGCGACAATCTCCATAACTTTCTTTTTATTCATCCAATTTAGACCGTACCCTCCTTCCCCTACCACCAACTTCTCGGAAGGACTCACGGACCCACATGTTTAACGTGATCGTACTCCGCGTAAACACGGCGGCAATTTTGGGAATCGAACCCGGGCCTGGTAACTGGTTGGACGGCCAGGATGTGCCACCCAATTTAGACCGGAACCCAGTGGGGGAGGCATCCACAGGGAACGTACCCTCCTTCCCCTACCACCAACCTCTCGGAAAAACATACGGACCCATATGTTTAACGTGATCGTACTCCATGTCAGTGGCGGAAATCGAACCCGGGCCTACCGCGTGCAATTCCCGCGCGCTAACCACTGGGTTACTTCGCCCTCCGCGACAATCTCCATAACTTTCTTTTTATTCACCCAATTTAGACCGTACCCTCCTTCCCCTACCACCAACCTCTCGGAAGGACTCACGAACCCACATGTTTAACGTGATCGTACTCTGCGTGAACGTGGCGTAAGTTTTGGCAGTGGCGGGAATCGAACCCGGGCCTACTGAGTGCAATTCCCGCGCGCTAACCACTGGGCTGCCGCGCCCTCCGCGACAATCTCCATAACTTTCTACATATTCACCCAATTTATACGGGAACCCAGTGGGGGAGGCATCCACAGGGGCCGTATCCTCCTTCCCCTACCACCAACCTCTCGGAAGGACTTACGGACCCACATATTTAACGTGATCGTATTCCACGTAAACACGGCGGCAGTTTTGGCAGTGGCGGGAATCGAACCCGGGCCTACCGCTAACTTCCCGCGCGCTAATTTGCAATTTAAAATGACCATATGCTTAATTCCATCATCCTCATTCCATTGTTTCATTGTTCCATCATTTAAAATATCCATAAAATTAAAATATCCATTTAGAATATCCAAAAGTTAAAATATACATTTAAAAAATCCAGATCGTCCCATCATTTAAAATATAAATATAATAATTTATATAGAGCAAAGGCGCTCTATTTAGAACCGTGACGTCACCTCCACCTTGACGTCCCCACCCACCACCTTCCCTGCTTCAGCGGGGGAGAAACGAAGGGAACGCCGAGCGGAACGGCGAGAAATTTAAAATCATGACGTCTTTAAAATTGCGATCCTGAAGGCAATTTTCATTATTTCTGGACCAGATTAGACTTGTAAGAATGCCAGATGTTTGACCTTTCTGAAAATGTAAATTATTAGTCGAAATTATGAGTACTTTTCACGATGCGAGAATTTAAAAACCAAAAATCGTTTTCTTGATCCAAAAGTGACTTTTGTTTTAAAATCTTTAAAAAATATTAGAAATCGAAATGGAGATTTGAAATTGATATATTTTTACTCGAAATTCTCTGCTCTTTCCGATGGTGTGATTTGTTTTTTTCTACGATGTCTGGATCGAGGAGAAAAAAGGGCAAAAAGATCAAAAAAAGGTCGAAATCGCATAAAACATTAAATAAATAAAAAAATAATTAGAATTTTGAAAATCGGTTTTCACGTGTCCCCTTCCCACCCCCCAGGGTCTCCGATTGCCAAATTTCGTAACTCTCCGACGCGCGGTCGCGAAACGTATAGTGTATAAGACACACACACACACACACACACAGACATTGCCTTTTATTATATAGATGACTAAACGTACATTTATACTTATATTTTCAAAATTTATTTATATTCTTTTTTTAAGGTTGAATAATGCAAATTTTAATAAAAAAACAAACATTTATATTAATTTGAGAAAATGCATTTCTTTCTTGAAACATTAGTTTAGTTCATGAAGTTCCATTATGTAGGATTTATGTAGGAGACGAAGGTACAGTATACTACTTATTCATTTCATTTTACAGCAAGTTATTTGTATCTTTATATATTTTCAAATGATGTTCTTGTAATTTTTGAAAAATCTAACAGGATTTAATCTTGTACATTTTATATTAATTAAATTTTATTACATTACATTTTATTAGTTAAATTTTATTACATTACATTTTATTAATTAAATTTTATTACATTAAAAAAAATGGGGGGGGGGGACGATTTGAGAAAATAAACAGGAGTGGGTTTTCAAGGGGATAAAGGTTGGGAACCGCTGTTCTAAATCAGATTACAAGTTGTGTACATGTATGTGCATACAAATTGTGTAGTGTGTATAGGAGATGGTCGTAAAGATCTGTAAGCTTGGCATAATTAAATGTGCATCTAGACTTTCTTGTAACTAGTTAATTAACTGATATAAAGTAGGATTATTTTAAATTTTCTACTTTGTTTTGGTTGATTTGCTGGTGTGAAATGTCTGATGTATATCTGAAGATAGAAAATATAAAGTTATAGTCTGATGAAGATGCTTAACCATAGTCAGTTAAAAATAAATGTAATGATATAATTTGTTTCCTCGTATATTTTTCATCATGAATCAATATACTATAATACATTAATACATTTAATTTATTATTCTGAAAGTATATCATAGTGTGTGTGTTAAACGATTAGTTTCTATATTTTTATTTTTATATGTTTACATTGAAATTCGATTTGATATACATTGTCTTTTTGATCTAAAAAAACTAATAAAATCAAGTGTTTAGCAATAATATAATATAAGTTCTTCACTATAAAAGCATCATTAAAATCGTTTACTAGTTAGGCATAAGTACATCCCTCTTCCCCCCCCCCCCCCCCCGAAAAAGTCATAAAACTCTTAGTGTTAGCGTTTTAATTATTGTTTTGATTCTCAATTATTAGAGATAACATAATCGAAAATAACTTTATTTATATGCATTTAGAAATAAATTACGCGATGTTTATTTGTATATAATGAAAATTTTAGAATGATTGCTTGTTCAGAAGACTTTCCGAACATATTTCTGTAAATTCGTGTATTTAAAACAAAACTCATTAAAAATAACATCGTCTCCTGTAATAACATTGACTGGCTTCAAAAAGCGAAACGAAAGTTTCAGATGATTTATATTTTTCAGAAAGGGAAATACAGTTTTATTATGTATGTACCCTTCCAAAAAACCCCTATACTGCATATTTAAGTTGTTTTCAAGTAAAATTAATGTTATTTGAGTATTTATTTCATATTTTAAATTAAAAAAAAATGATTAAATTAATTCTACCGGGCCGTTCCTGACATTTAACTCCAAGTGATGTTGCGTCTTTACGTGCTCTCATTGGCTAGAGCTGAAGTGGCGCAACCATATAGATATAATGACCTTGAAGATTACCTTCTGCGAATATTAATCAATAGAATCACGTTTGATCCAAAATGGAGAATCCATCAGCTTTGTCCGAGAAATTTTCTTTCAAACTCCCAAACCATCAGTGATGATACGTCATATCTCACAATCCAATCATTGACTGTTTGCAAAGGGTTGAAAACGGGGGAAGCAATAACCACACCTTTCTATAAGCTAGTTTCATGGCTAGTTTCCATGTTGGCTAATCAGCTAAGGGGGAGTTTAACAATTGGATGTTTTAACACCATTCTTCTCCTTATAGACCACAAAAAATTTGCGTTTCAATGGGAAAAATAAATTGAAACGTGTCATTTTAAGCAAGTAAAATGTAACAATTTGTTAAATAATACATACGACATTCGTATGTATTCGCAAAGTTATTTAAAAAATTATAATAAATAATTTTTTTTTAAATAATTCTTTAATCTAGACAGGGGAGACGCAGTTTTTTAGCTTTAATGGACGCTACGCCACTGCATAGGTGTAGCCAGGATGCTTGAAGGGGAGCTCTTCGATCGAGGGGTGTAGGTTACAGAGCGGAATTTCGTTTCCCAATGTGGGCTCTAGAAAAACAATGCAATTATTTAGCCAGTGTGTGTGTGGAAGGGGGGGGGTATAGAACATGTAATACAGGAAGACTATGAACATTTGTGTATTCTGGTTAATTTTTCAACTAAAATTAAAATACAATACGATTTATTGAAAAATGAGTGTGCTGTTGGTTTATAGCTATTGGAGTAGTTGTGATCTCGGAAAATGGGAGATTCAGATTTCGTTTTTGTATATGAGCACACTAGAAAAATAATGTAATATTTTGCCAATGAGTGAGGGGTATATATAATATATAGTATATGAGGCCCTTCCCACATCCTGATTACACTTATGATGTAAACTGGTTACATAGTCATTCTGCGGTAAATCTTTAATGAAAGCATTCTTAGTTGAAGAAATAACTCGGGTATACAAATTCATAGTCCTATAATACGTATTTGAAACATTCTACATATACATTCCATTGGCCAAAGTATTACATTACTTTTTATAGTGACTATACTGAATAACGAAATCATGCTCTATTATCTCCTCCCCCATTCGATAGTCGAACTACTCCCCCCCTTCCGAGATCTTACCAACGCCTAAAGAGTAAATTGACAACAAGACAATTTTGTGATAAATCTGTTATGATAGTGATTTTAGTTGAATAAATAATCAGAGTACACAAGTTCATAGACTTATAATTCCTGTATGACATATTCTATATGTACCCTCCCCCGTTTCCACAGAAGGATTTCTATAGAAGGATTAGGTTTCTGTATGAAATTAGGACTACAGGTTATATTGGAAAATGAAAACCCATTCTATTATATCCCCTATTCGATCATTGAGTTGCCTCCCTTTCCGAAATCTTGGCTACGCTCATCAAGAAGTATTTAAATAGAGGAGGAATGACGCCACAAAGTTGTCTGCAAGATCAGGAGAAATCACGTGACTATTATCCATTTCGTTCTTTGTTTACAGTAGAACTCGTATTATAAATGCTAATTTCTGTTGGGAAGTCTTTTGTGTAGTTGTATTTTTTTTATATTTACAGATAGATTATTTGTAGATAAGTTCGTTATACATTTAAAATTGTACTACTTTGTTTGTATTAACCAATACATAAAAGTGAGATTGAATCACCTAGGAAAATATTTGAAATGTATAGAAATGCAAAATAAATTTTATTTAAGGGACGATAGATTTTCTTTTTTTGTTGTTGTTGTCGTTAATTGTAAAAGGAAATAAATTTTGTTATATTTGTGCGTATTTTGATTTCACAGACGAAAAAGTAATTATTGTGTGCAATAAATCAAAACTGAATTTTTCTACAATCTTTTAAAATATCTGAGATATAAAAGTTTAAAATTAACCTTTTCCTCAAAAAGCCTTTGTTTTTAACACATCATAGAATACCCTTTGATTATTCCCATGGTTTTGTTTTTAATATTATGTTTATAAAAAATAACTGTTAGTTTTATGATCAGACGCTAGGAACGAATTAGCGCTTAAAGAAAAGAACTACCTCAATTTATGGGTTATCGAATTAACACACCTGGAAATACAAGGCAGGATTGGTTCCAGAAATTATTTAATCTTAGGCACGCGTGCGTGTTCGTGAGTTTGTGGAGACGATATCTCCCGAACGAATGATGCAATTCGAACAATTTTTGATACAAAAATTACAATCAGGGAATACTGGAAGCCTTTTGATTTTAAACACAATCGAATGATCAGAAGATGCCCCCCCCCCATTTTCGAATGATATTTTGAAAAAAAATTATTTATAATTTTACGAACTATCGATTAAGAGGAAAAATAAATTCAAAGGAATGCATATCATTTCAATCCGACCTTAGTTAATTTCTATACAGTCATTATTTAATTTCTATACAATCTTTTAAGATATCTGAGATAAAAGTTTAAGATTAACGTTTTCCTCAAAAAGCCTTTGTTTTTAACACGTCATAGAATACCCTTTGATTATTCCCATGGTTTTGTTTTTAATATTATGTTTATAAAAAATAAATTTTAGTCTTATGATCGCACTCAAGGAACGAATTAGCGCGTAAAGAAAAGAACTACCTCAATTTATGGGTTATTGAATTAACACACCTGGAAATATAAGGCAGGATTAGCGTCAGAAATTATTTAATCTTAGGCAAAAGACTACAAAATTTGCTCCCTTCTTCCATAATTTTTCTTTATGTTATGCAGCTATGAGCAAAAATAAGACAAATCTTACAAATGCGTCTTTTTAGTAAATATATTTAGTGTTATGAATAGCAGATATTTTTCAGTATTTAGAGAAAATAAAAATTAATGAATTGCAAGATCTCAAACATCATTTTTACTTCAACAAAAACTTTTCTCATATTTTATCAACGAGAAAAGTCAACATAATTAAAAGTTAATTTCGTATTTATGAGAAATACCCCATAAAGATAATTTCATTTCAATTTATATTATGGAGTTAGTTTAGTGCAACTTCTTTGTTTTGAGATGAAGAGTTTCACTTATTACTACATTAAATTTTCAGTGTGGAACTGAGTCTTTCTGCCTCGTATGCTTTAAATCATTCCTGTAGAAAGAGCATCCTTGAGGTTTAATAATATATTTTATTACACCTATTCATAAAAGCTATATGTTTGAACACGTGAATACAATTAAATTGTATATGTTTTTAATATTCATGCTACTTGAATAGAAATAATTTCCTGATTTTTGGAAGTGCCCCCTAGATGGGTTCTGTGACTATGAACTTGTTCATTGCAGCTTGAGCTAAAAACACTGGCTGGGTGATAAAACTGAATTTGCCATTTTCCATAGAGGTTTGCATAATTAAAGTATGTAGCAGGTTTTCTTGCAGATATTGTCTATCCTATGCTTTCACAAAAAGTGTAAAACTGGTCTGTGGATGCTGCTATCTGCAATGCAATGAGTGTTTTCCAAATTTAAGCTTGCATTTTCTTTTACTGCATATTATTGCAAAGTTCAAAAGAACTTTGCAACAATATGCAGTAAATAATATGCAGCGAATATCATCTCTACTCGAACTCTTAGAAATTAATGAGAGTTGAAAGCAAAATACAAGAATCCGCATCAAAGGTTAGTATTAAGATAAATATGTGCAATTTTTATGCAGATGTATATTTCATATCACGTAAATAACTACATATTCAATAAATGGGCAACAGTATTTTTAAGTAATATACTACATTTATGTAGATAAGTAAATTCATTTTATATTTTTTCAATCGCAAACAAAAATACTATACATAAGTAACTATACCTATAAGAAAAATCTGAAACTAGTACAAATTAGTAAACAATTATTGTGTGCTGTAATGAAAATGTGCTATTTCTTGATAAGTATATGTACATTTTTATAGATTTGAATATATAAATCATGCTTCTTCCTTAATAGTAAATATATCGATTGTGGTATATAAAATTTGTAGAGATTAATTTAAAAAGAAGATTTCGAAAAGCAATCAAAACGCGGCTGTAATGTCAGGTCAAATTACTAGAATTTCTAAAGGCAGTGGTGTGCAGCTTTGAATTTGTTAATTTAACGCTTGTTCCTTTTTAATAAACTAATTGTGGTATATAAAATGAACAAGGTTCCTTTTTAAAATATCTCAAAAGCTTTGCTTTGTAACAATGAAAACGCTGCGAAAATCACTCGCTAAAATGCAGATATATGTTTTTCCATATATAAATATACACTAACTAGCAGCCGACGCTACTCAGAGAGATAATAGTTACGTGGTCACAAGCAGTGATCTTTCGGACATTCTCTGTAGAACTGGAACGCTGTCGGGTGTAATGTTATGTTCAGTCCTTCTCGATGCCTACTCCTATGGCTTAAATTGACTACACCATCTTTTTGTGATAAATCATCTATGATAGTATTTTTAGTTGAAGAAATAGTTAGAATAGAGTTTCGTCCAGAACAGAGCAACAGGCGCGAAGCGCCTTTAATCTCCAATTTCTAGGTGTGGTTCTTATCTTCATACTGTGACATTATTTCATTGGTCCATAGTTGGAGGTTCGAGGTTTTTGATTTAATGTTTTTATTATTTGACTTAGCTCCTAGTGTGGCAGTTTGTTGCACATTTAGAGTTTAAGCAGTTTGGGGGGTTGATGCAGATCTGAGGGTAACCTAGCATTTTAGCAGATTAGGATTTAAGACATTTTGTAGAAAAGCAAAGATCGCGAGTTTTATTTAATATCAACTGATTAAGGTGGGACGTTCCTGGTACCGAATATCAAAGTTAAGTACCGAACGGGGTCTCTTACGAGATTTAGCCTTAAGATGATCATAGTCATGCAGAATAAATAATAGTTCATTTGGGACAGATGGCAAATTTTTGTGGAATTTAAGCGATAGCTTTTTAATATGGGCTCTAACAGTTTTTATTTTGAAGTCTTTCCTAATTACCAAGTTTCTTAAGTATCTAGGGGCTTTCCTTATAATCTTTATGGTTTTGTTTTGTCTTGTCTCTAATAAGTCTATGGTAGTTTTACGGGTATATCCCCATACGGGTGCTGCATACAGCATTCCCTGGCGGATGACCGAATTATAAATTAGGAGTTTATTTTGATAACTTAGATTTCCGTTTCCTATCATTGGGTATAAGGCTCCTATGGTTATATACGCTTTTTTGATTATGTTCGTTACGTGCAGTTTCCAAGTTAGGTGGGAGTCTATCGTTACACCTCGGGATTTAGTAGATTTTTCCGCTTTTAGGGCATGGTTGTTTATGTACAGAGGAGGCGGAGGTTTACGTTTTCTAGAGAAATAAATCCAATGACATTTATTGGGGTTTAATTTTATTCGCCATTTTTCCAGCCATGTTTGGAGTATGTCTAAGTGTTGTTGTAGCTGTCTGTGCATTACTGAGACGTAAGGTTGTTTTGCAAGTATCGCGCTGTCGTCTGCATAGAGTGCTAGCTCCGTGTCTGGGGTCCTGGGAATGTCATTTAGATATATGTTAAAGAGTGTCGGGCCCAGGATGGATCCTTGCGGTATACTACTTTTAATGAGCTTGGGTGTAGATAAGTTATTTTTTACTCTGACTTGAAAGTGTCTGTTATTTAAGTATGAAATTAAAAGTTTGACAAGTGCGTCAGGGACTTTTAGAGTGATCAATTTGTGAGCTAATTCACAGTGCCACACATTATCAAAAGCTTTTTGGATGTCAAGAAAAATCGCAGCTGTGGGTGTCTTATTATTAAAACCAGAAGAAATGTACTCTACCACTCTCAAAATCGATGAGTGGTGGAGTGTTTTGGCCGAAATCCAAACTGCTCCGGAATGATAATGTCATTCTCACTAATGTGCGCGTTCAGTCTCTTAAGAATTATTTTCTCAGTAATTTTGTCTGTAGTTGGCTGGAACTGAGGCATCCTCACCAGGTTTATGGATCGCTATAATTATCGCTTCCTTCCATTCTTTGGGAAAATAATTTAGTTCTAGTATTTTATTTATTAAGATGGTCAAGTAAAATATTATATATAAGGGTAGGTTTTTTACCGCGATATTCCTGATTTTGTCGTGCCCTGGGCTTTTACGGTTTATGATAATCTCTACTATCCCTTGCGGGGTGGCTGGGTTAATCTCAGCCGTGACTGGGGAGTTCCTGAAATTGTTTAGAGTTTGCCTAACCATTCTTAGGGTGTCCTGACACATTAGATCGTGGTTTGATTCAAATTGCGTTTCGTAATGCCCAGCAAGTGCCTCTGCCTTTTCTTCGTCTGAGTACGTGATATTAGCGCCATCTATTAGTGGCGGGAGTTTAATTTGAGGTATTTTGAGTCTTTTAGCGAATTGCCACAGTGATACGTCTTCCTGGCTAAGGGATTCGATTAATTCTTTATACTGTTGCTGCTTTTCTGCGACAATTTTTTCACTGACTTTACACGTGAGTCTATTAAGCTCCCTCTTAAGGGTAGGGTCTCTGTTAGCCTGCCATGTCTTACGCATTCTATTTCTCTGTTTAACTAACTGTTTGACATGGTGGGAAAGTGTTGGCATTTTTGGTGACTCACGATGTGTTGGGGCAGAGGCAATAGCTCTCCTGATTTCTGTTGTGAGTGTGTGCGTGGCAGAGTCAATATCCGCCGTGCTCATAATGTTGGGTACTGCTAAGTGCGGCTCGAAAAGTGCTCTTTTGAATACGTTCCAGTTCACTCTCTCTTGTCTCAGAGAGGCTGGAAGGGGAGTGTTCAAATCGAATGTCGCCAATACCGGTAGATGATCCGAGTCGAATTCATCCAGGGTATCAATTGTGTGAGCGTATTCTATGTTTCTCGTTAGGACAAAATCTATGAATGAGCCATTAACACCTGAGAAGCAGGTTGGTCTCGACGGTGCAATGATGTCAGTGTTTCTTGTGTTCAGCAATCTATGTATCTGTGTTCCGCGTATGTTGGTTCTCCTGCTGCCCCACGATTGGTGGTGTGCATTGAAGTCGCCCGCGAGTATTGTGTTTGGATATCTCGAGAAAAGCAGTTCCAGCTGCGCATCAATATTTATACCACTCATGTTTTTGACATACATTGAAGTTAGGATAAATGGATTTACATTATTTATTTTAATTTTTATACTAGTATTTTCTATACCTTGAAGATTTATGTTGTTTATTTCCTAGTGGGGAATATTACTTTTAATATATATTGCTGTTCCTCCATGGGGATTTTTAGCAGTTATATTTGAGCTAAGGGTATGATAGCTATTATAGTTTGCTATATTTAGTTTTTCGTTTTCTCTAACTTTAGTTTCCTGGATTAACAGGACATCTACATCATTTTCATTTACGTAGCTCCTAAGTTCATTTATTCTTAGAGGTATGCCGTTCGCATTCCAAAATATTATTTTAAAACTTTCTTTTTGGGACCTATTCATGGCGGGTTTGTTTCCCGCTGTTTTTATTAAATTCCGCGATTATTTAAAAAGTCTCAAAGACCATTTGCATTGGATCGCTCTTTTTTTGAATTAACTCAGCGAGCTGCATCAACAGATGTTTTATATAGTCTAGGTTGAACATACTGATAAATCCTCTGACGAGGTTGAGGATTTCATCCATCTTTTCATCATTGGATTTACCAGCAGGTTCAGTCTCAGCTTCCATTTCCCCAGTCTCAGCTACAATTTCCTTAGCCTCAACTTTGTTTGATCTGTTTTGTGAGTTTCCTTTTGGACCTCGGTAGTTTTTTGTTTTTTTTTCAGCCGAATTGTCTAACTGCTGTGTTTGCGCGAGCTCTTCTTCTCAGGCGCGTTTAGTTTTCTGCCATTCCTGAACCTTTTTTCTAATCTTAGTTTTGCTTCTCTTGCCTCTTTGGCGGCTTTATCAATTGCTATCCTCTGTTTTATGTCTTCACGAGCTATTCTCACTTCTTTCACAGTCATTTCTCTGGAGGTCGACGGTTTAGGGGCCTGCTCTTGCACCGATCTGGTAGGTGCTGAAGTTTGAGTTCTTTTAACCTATGACACAGGGTGCGAGGAGCCCTGATGAGGTGCCTGAGGGTTTAGACCGAGGGCCTTTTGCCTCCAAGGGGTTATCTGATTTTGGGGGGGAGGGGGGCATACCCCGGTGCCTTTCCTCTGTTCCAGGGGTTCTTCGGGCATTGCCGGAAGTTCGCCGGGTGGTCTCCATTGCAGTTAGCACACGTTGCCTTCTCCGTCCTTGGTCTTTGGCAGTCCCGTGTGAAGTGTTCTTCAGCACGTCACTTTGGTGGCATGTTGCAATTCTCAGAGGAATGATTGAACTGCTGGCACCGGTAGTAGATTTTGAAGCCCCGTGACCTTCATTGCCAAGTATCCCAATCTTGTCAGTCTGTATACCCTCTGCCAGTCTTCCGTAGGCCTAATGCTGACTAAGAAGATCGGCAGGGGCAATCTAAAATAGTTAGAGTACACATGTTCGTGGACTTGTGCGGGAAGCGAAGTGACTTTTGACTTCTACGTCACAATGGCCCTCTCCCGTAACCGCCCATACTCAATATGGACACCCTGTATCAATATAAGCGACTTTGAATTATAGGAGTTTTAGAGAACATTCTGACTATATTTTTAGTTGTATAATAATCTAAAATCTATATTTTTTTGTTTGTTTTCAGTTAGTCTGGTCTAGTTGAGTGATAAAACACATTTTAAAAACAGGTTATAAGTTCATTTTCATAGGCTGCATGTATAAAATATTAACATTTCTGTTGTGTCTTTGTACAAGGCCTTCATTTTTCTAGCTTATAGGGTTGTTATTTCCATAAAAGAAAGCCTTACATATATTGACATCCCACTTTCAACACTAGTTGTTCGAATTTTTTAAGGTATGATACTTGATTCAAATCTCTAATGACTGTCCTTATAAGAATTTATATACATATATATATATATATATATATATATATATATGTATGCATGTGTGTGTAGTTTATTTTGATGTTATTGTTTTGTAGTGTATTGAAAGTTCATGAATTCTATGACTTTTTTATTATTATATAACCTATAAGAGTTTCTGAAGTTCTGGTATGGAGAATTGCTTGCAGAATATTAGATAAGATGTTTCATTTTATTAAATTAACTCTATAATAGTTATTGTGCGAAATCACTTGAAACATTTTGTTGCACTCTTGAGAAGTCATAGATCAGCGGCGACACAACTCTGGGATTTGAAAACGGAGCTATTCTAGTTGTCATCAGAGAGTGAGGGTGAGAATATTTTGATAAACCAAGTGTGCACAGTAAGAAATACCAATTTAAGGTCTGTGAATTATAGATTCCCAGACAAAATATTGAATATGTGAGGGTGGTCTGAAGTCTAGATATATGGAAATGAGAGTGACAGCGGAAGATGAAGAGCCAACGTATTGAGCTTAGTGGGAAAGATACTCATGAGAATATGCTTAATTACATGCTCTTCCATCGAGAGATATTTCTTTTGTATTGAAGCTGAGTGCAATGAATAAAAACATTTTGTATTTCTGGAATGCATATTTTCCAGGATCACTTACTTGCATTCGTATATTCATAGCATATTCCCCGGATTCAAATGCTCAAATTTTTCGAAAAGTAATGCAGAATATTGAAAACTTGAGGCCATCTCCATGGGTGAGTTCCCACGACTCAGGACTTACAAACAACTTATCAGATTCATAGAAAATCAGTGATCCTATACAAATCTATTAGAATGGTGGCTATAAAAAGGATGTGCTACGAAAAGCAATTTATGTGTGATGTTATCAAATAAGAACAACAACTCTGCGTGATAGTTCGAGAAATGCCGAGAATTGGGATTTCAGTGACTGAGAATGTTGTGAGTAAAAGCATTTTGTTGGGAAAGTGGTATTTTTTTTATCTAAAGGGGCAATGAACAGTAAAATAGAGCAAAATTTTGGGGACAAATTTGGCAATAAATATGAGTTATACTGATCCTCTATGCATTTCCAATTTCTTGGACAGTGGCCCCTATATTTCAGTACTAGTGCTATACAGGGTTGTTTGATTTAAATCGGCTTGATTTAAATCATGATTTAAATCATGATTTAAATCACTTGATTTTTTTAAAAAAAATCATTGATTAAAATCATTTTTTAATTTTGTCATTTCTTGAAGTTTATTTTTTGTATTTTTATGCTAAAATAACTTGGAACAGAATAAATGTTTAAAATAATAAAATTCCACATCAAGACATCTTTAGAGTATATAAAAAAAAACTGAAATCCTTTCCTTAACTCTCGGTCAGTGGAGATAACACTATTCAGTGTTTGGAGTATAAAATCAAGTAACAATGACAACTGACCAGTGCTACCAACCTATTTTCTAATTTTATAGCTAAAAATCACTCAAAATGAATAGTACGCAAGCTAGAATTATGTAGATTTTCTGTCAGTTTTCTAAAAACATAGCTAGACAATATTTAACATTTTAATTGTTCTTGTGATGATTTATTGGAATCAGTGGTTGCGATACAGTTTTTACGCACATATTTCAAGCAACAAAAATTTAAAATACCTTTTGAAATGTTATTTATATGTGCTTTATATGTAATTTATTTTTATAATTTATTAATGTTAATTGCTTTATATTTATATGTAATTTTTACGATAGAAATAAGAAAATTTGGTTCCTTCCTTTTTTTGTGATTTTTGCTGGCACATACCAATGTGGCGATTGGGAGTCGCCAGGCCCCGAACCAGGGACCCTTTGCTCGTAGACCAACATTATAATCACTGAGCAAAAGCTAGCTTCTCCTCCGTTCTTATAATTCGGGTACAGGTTCCAAGCATCTTCGATCAGATGTCTTTGCTGCCGCACACTCCCTCACCTGATGAAGGCCCCGGTCTAATTTCGGCGAGGAGGGGGTCGCTGAGAAACCCCCCGCGTGTCCCCCTGAAATGCAGTTGAGGAGCTGAAGGCCGGGAGGCGTGTTATCTCAGGCATGACGTCTGTCGTGGTCAACCAGGAAGGGAGTGGCAAGGCCTCTGACTCCGTGTGGTACTGCTATCTCGTGTTGAGAGGTGAAATCGTTGGAGAGCAAGTTTTTTTTGTGCTCGTATGTCCAGGGTAACTACTGTGGCGATTGGGAGTCGCCTAGCCCTGAACCAGGGACCCTTTGCTTCGTAGACTGACATTATAATCACTGAGCAGAAGCTAGCTTTTGCTCAGTGATTATAATGTCGGTCTTGTAGGCAGGAGGTCCCTGGTTCGGGGCTCGACGACGCACAATCACCACACCAATATAACAAACAATGTTGGGAATAGGATTGACCAGCCCTGAAGCAGTTTAGCAGATTGGGCTCCCCCACCAATCCCTACCCTTACCTATTTTTTAAGGACTTAAAAAATCACTCTGAGGCTGAGGTCTCATAGGATCATAGGGCCCCTGGGCATTATCCCCTTTGTCCCTCCCTCTCTTCAATTTGATAGCCCCAACCTATACAGTACAAAAACTAAGGCTTTTTGGTACTTTTTGTTCTTGATCACAGTAGAAAAAAAAAAACTTTTGGGGAAAATTGTATCTCCACCTCTGTTAAGAATATAAAACACTTTATTTCCACATTAACCAATCATAATCCTCATCTGTAAAATTTGAAGTGCCTGACTGAGAAACGATAAAACTTCATTTGCTGTACATTTTCGATATGTAACCATAGCTTCTATGTCCTTCAAAAATTGGGGAGGGGGGGGGGTTATAATAACATTTCCCATATGCATGTGTCTTAATAGTCCTAATTTAACTGTTAAAATGGCATTCAGTAGCTTTATTTTCATTCTATACCGGAGCTTTATTTTTACATAACTCATGCTAGTAAAAAACTGTTATGCTCCTTTTGAGACAATTACCAACACCATCTCAATTTTACACAAAATATTTGATTTTGGTGAAATTTCATAAAATTATCTAGATTTTTAGGCATTATCTAGATGCCCATTTTCATTAGATAGATGACATCAAAATTATCTAGATTTGTAGTCATGATGTAGATGCCCATTTTCATTAGCTAGATGAAGTCAAAATTATGTGGATATCTAGCTAAAAATTATCTAGATTGGCATCCCTGCAACGGACAAAGAAGTATTTCTCTCTGGACACTAATCCACCTGTAGCCCAATAAACCTGTTTTTCAACTATTTGAAAGGAGTTCCCAGGACACTTCAGATTCTGTTACAAACTTGACTCTAGAGGATAGCTAAACTTGTTTTGTATAATAGATATAGAAACCAAATTAGTAGATTCATTTACTAAAATGGCAGGGAGGGAAAAAGATAGTATATGGCTTTTCTTCTCCAATAAAATAACCCAATTTAAAAAAAACCTATTTATTTAAACAGTCTTTGAGTTTTTTTAACCCCTGCATATATTTTTTAATCTTATATTAATATATATTCAATTAAATTTTTTTAAATTATACAGTACATTAATATAGTCTAACTTACCTTCTGATCTGAAAAATATAAAAAATTGATTTTGGAAAAGGCTAATATAAATCAAAAAAATCCGATTTAAATCAAAAAAATCTGATTTTAATCAAAAAAATCTGATTTTTTTGATTTTTTTAAAAAAATCATGATTTTTATCCACCCTGGTGCTATAGCTGTTTGGATTACTTATTGTTAATGCAGCCAATTAGTAATAAAATGTTTCATACTTTCCATTTGAGTCATTCCACAGAATTTCAGCAAATGTTTATTTTTTTGGTTGCTCGACTATTTTTGACTTTTTTCATATTTTATACATTGGAAACTGTATACATAAAAAGTAAAAAAATATTAAATTTTTTTTTTATTTTGAAATTTTTTTAAACTACAAGGTGTTTAAAGTGAAATTTTGCAAAAAACAGGGTTTACAAAGTTGCTTGTATTTTATTAACCAATAAAGATGTTTTAAATGTGGTAAAAATATTTAAGTCTTGAGTAGCAATTCATGTCAAATCAACACAAAAAAAGGGGCATTTTTAGCCTGACCCTCCCAATTTTTTTTTAAACATTGGCTATTGTATTATCCACTCATATATAAGATAATATGCAAATCTTAGCCTTTAATTTGCATTAGTTTTTTCATTTTTCACAATTCTAGGTATGTTTAAAAGCTATTATCTGCTGATCTGATGTACCAATTGTGTTGAAGTAAGGCTTAAATTGTAATTTAACAGTCTTTAGGATGATATATTACATGACCCCAGAGTGGTATAAAATTGAAATCTGTCTGCAAACAAAAGTATTTGCCTAAAAATTTTCTTCAAAAATCTGCTGAGTCCTACACAGTATATGCTCACACATCTCACACAAAAATATTGATTTTCTGGTTACCTAATTTAATCAGGTAATATTTTCAGGGTACCAGTAAATGGAAAAAAAGGGGGAAAAACATGATTTACCAGAGTTAGATATATAATATAGTTTTCTGAAAATGAAAGTAACAGTGCATATGCATTGCTCATAATAACAAAAAAAAAGTTTTTTTTTTTAATAATTCATTAAAATTTCTGTAATTCAAAAAACTTTCTGTGAACGGCGTTCGCGCGTTCGTCTATATTCTCTGACTCTGCATGACCCTATCAATGGTAAATTCTCAGAATAGACCCCCCCCCCCCCCCCACTCGTTTTTTTCTAAGTACAAAATTGCGCCAAGTTGGCGCGTTCTCCGTGTTTTGAAATTGATTCCTACGAACTGATGTGAAGTATATTCCCGTGTTTTAAAATAGGCTCCTCCTACAATAGTGACGTCGTATTCTAGAGTTTTATGAACTGGAATTTTGTTAAATGATATTGTAATTGAATATAAATAAAAGTTAATAATACTCATAAAAAGATTACAAAATGCTATTTTTGTGCATTTTAAAAATATTGCGTAATGGCAGAACTATAAAAATATTGCGTAATGGTAGAATAATAAAATTATAAAAACACTGGAAACTTAAAATATTTTTTGAATTTAAATCAATATCAAAAACTTATAAATCGAAAATTGAAAAACAATTTGTTTATTAAACAGATTGTACTTTAACTAAATTTAAGAAAAAATGGAACTTAGAAAAAAGTTTGTACTTTAACTAAATTTATTAAAAAACTGAACTTAAAAAAAAGTTTGTACTTTAACTAAATTTAAGGAAAAATGGAACTTAGAAGAAAGTTTGTATTTTAACTAAATATAAGAAAAAACGGAACTTAGAAAAAAAAGTTTGTACTTTAACTAAATTTAAGAAAAAACGGAACTTAGAAAAAAGTTTGTAATTTAACTAAATTTAAAAAAAAACCGAACTTAGAAAAAAGGTTTAACTTAAAAAACCCATTTTAAAATCACGGGAAAATACAAAAGACAATTTCAAAACACGGGATTAACAAATAAAAAACTAACCTCATTCCTCGTCATCCTCTTCTTTCTCCGAATCAGAGATATGTTGAAAATCACTTTTTTTTTCTGCTTCGGCATCATTTCTATGGGGAGGGAAGATGGAAATGACGGCTTTTAAATATTGTTTGCAAGTTTCCTCCCTAATAGAATGCCCATGCTGTCTATTCCAAATGTACTCATGCAAGTATGAGTTGAAGTAATCTTTAACTTTCCGACCTTTAATTTTCCTCTTGATTGCAGCCCAAGTTCCTTCAATGGAATTGGTATGCACTCCTGTCTCGGGGTTTTTGAAATGGTAACTGTGATTTACCTGAAGGTGCATAAAGCCTTTCTGATCAAGACAATTATACGCCTTCCAATAGTCCGATATGATCAATGTCCCCTTCTCAACATATATTTTTTATCACTTTCAGCAAACATTCACTCGACCTGTTAGAAACCTTCGCAAAAAAACATTCATTCGTTCCCTTTGCAACCCCCCCAAAGACCCACTGTCCGTTCACAGGCTTTCCTCTTCCATACTTATTTTTCCCAAACTTACTCTCATCTATCTCCACAATCACACCATTCCCCCCTATCTTACTTTTATTTTTCAACAAAGCATTTCGACAAATGTCACAGCAAAACTGTTTCCAATCGGTAACAGTATTTGCCGCGACATTCAACTCAGCCATCACAACCTTACATTCAATATTAAAAAACCACATTAAAGTTAAAATTAAAATTTCAGTTATACGTAATTTACTTTTATCAAACCACGTACCCCTTCTCACACTCCTACATACTTCATGTTCATCATCACCCGATCTCTTTCTACACCTCCATTCAAAACCATCAATCAATCTCTCTTTCACACAATTTCATCGCATCTCCACACTTAGGACATTCAAACCTATTACTAATTAAACCTTTTAACACACACCAATCAATCACTTCTTTCTTACCCTTAGCTTCCAGCCTATAATAAAATTTTAAGCTGGCCTCATTTTCAACATCCATTCAAACACATTTTTTAGAACATTAGCTCGAATCCATTTTCCGCTTACCAGATGCCATTTAGTAACTCAGTCTGCAATCAACAAAAAAGTACTGAAAATTAAAATGAAATTCTTGCACAGCCAAAATGTGTGATATTAATAAATATAATAAATCTGAAGCAGTTCCAGAAAAAACACTTAGTGAAATCGATCGTGTAAGATATAATCCACAAACAAAAGTTCCAGAAATAACGTTGAAAATCCTTCTAAAACAAATCCTTTGAAATAATACACAGAGTACTACTGCCTATTAAAATGCAGAATCCAAAGAATAAAAAGGCGAGCACTGATTGGATGTCCGTTCGAGGGCTACCAGATTCGCGAAGTAGCCGGAATAGAATTGTAATCCGCAGAAGAATCGCGCCAATCCATTTGCCGCTTACCAGATGCCATTTAGTAACTCAGTCTGCAATCAACAAAAAAGTACTGAAAATTAAAATGAAATTCTTGCACAGCCAAAATGTGTGATATTAATAAATATAATAAATCTGAAGCAGTTCCAGAAAAAACACTTAGTGAAATCGATCGTGTAAGATATATTCCACAAACAAAAGTTCCAGAAATAACGCTGAAAATCCTTCTAAAACAAATCCTTTGAAATAATACACAGAGTACTACTGCCTATTAAAATGCAGAATCCAAAGAATAAAAAGGCGAGCACTGATTGGATGTCCGTTCGAGGGCTACCAGATTCGCGAAGTAGCCGGAATAGAATTGTAATCCGCAGAAGAATCGCGCCAATCCATTTGCCACTTACCAGATGTCATTTAGTAACTCAGTCTGCAATTAACAAAAAAGTACTGAAAATTAAAATGAAATTCTTGTACAGCCAAAATGTGTGATATTAATAAATATAATAAATCTGAAGCAGTTCCAGAAAAAACACTTAGTGAAATCGATCGAGTAAGATATACTCCACAAACAGAAGTTCCAGAAATAACGCTGAAAATCCTTCTAAAACAAATCTTTCGAAATAATACACAGAGTACTACTGCCTATTAAAATGCAGAATCCAAAGAATAAAAAGGCAAGCGCTGATTGGATGTCCGTTCGAGGGCTACCAGATTCGCGAAGTAGCCGGAATAGAATTGTAACCTGCAGAATCGCGCCAACTTGGCGCTGGATCGTAACTTTGAAAAATAAGTGTGGATGATATATTACATGACCCCACAGTGGTATAAAATTGAAATCTGTCTGCAAACAAAAGTATTTGCCTAAAAATTTTCTTCAAAAATCTGCCGAGTCCTACACAGTATATGCTCACACATCTCACACAAAAATATTGATTTTCTGGTTACTTAATTTAATCAGGTAATATTTTCAGGTTACCAGTAAATGGAAAAAAAGGGGGAAAAACATGATTTACCAGAGTTAGATATATAATATAGTTTTCTGAAAATGAAAGTAACAGTGCATATGCATTGCTCATAATAACAAAAAAAAAAAAATTTTTTTTTTAATAATTCATTAAAATTTCTGCAATTCAAAAAACTTTCTGTGAATGGCATTTGAGCATTCGTCTATATTCTCTGACTCTGCATGACCCTATCAATAATGTTTTTCATTTCAAGGTCATCCAATTTGACCTTTGATCTTGAATTTAAAAATATGCGTTACTCCAATTTTGCTGGAAAAAAATACTATTTGTAGCTGTTATATTGCTGTCTGTTATGAGAGCAGTCTTAAGTTGGGACAAACATGGGATTTTTAGTTATAAAAATCGGTACTTATTGGTTATAGGGTCCATGAAGTCAAACATGGCAACACGTAGGGACCACGCTAAATGCTGGTTTATACCAGTTGCTGATATTATAAATTGGACTCATATCTCGCAGAATTTATGTGTCAAAGTGTTACAGGTAGTGATAAATTAAATAAATAGCTGAGCTATCGGCAATAGCCACCATAAATTTCAATGCAACACAATATTTATTTTGTTAAGTAAAGTTGATCAAACCCCATTATATATTAAATTTTAATTATTGTGTTTGTAATGAATTTCTCGTATCTAATTATATCGCTAATGTTCGTGTTGGTGACAACTCGGAAAAGCAGTTGCTAACCCATGGTCCTTATAACCGATAAGTACCTAAAAATCTATTCAATAGTAAATTTTGAAGAAATCGATATAAATAATACATTAAGTTCAATTTACAATGAAGTAAGAAATACACCACTTACTTTGCATGTAAGAAATAATTTTCATTATTTTAAAAGATTTTTCAAGCTTGAAAAATTGCACATCCTCTCCAAAAAAGGGAAGAGAAACTTACTTAAAAGATTTTTTCAGTTCATAACTATCAATAATTTATCAGAAGCACTAAAACTTTCAAGCTGTTATTGTTATATCTGATTATTAGAAGGTATGCCTGCTATATGATGGAATACAAACAGTTGTAAAGCATTACCTTCCATCTGCTTTCCAGCAGCACTTGTGTTCCTACTATCCTCCAACATATGCAAGTCATGTACCTCTCCCAATCAATATTATTATTTCTTATACGACTTGACTTCCTATCGAACCGTACATGCTATAGTATCATCCTCTAGTAAAAAAACAAACTGACAGGAATTATCAAAGAAATTGGGCTTATTTTTCAAAGATATTAAATTTTTATCAATTAGGCATCATTTTTATCAATTTGGTGACATTTTCATCAATTTGACAACATTTAAAATAAAGTGTCCATGTTTGTGATATTCTGTCAAAATCGTCATAAAATTTTTGCCAAGTGTTATGGACAGATAGAGAAATGGGTTATTCTTATAGTCTTTCCAATATATTGCCTTGGCAACAAAAATGTCGGCAAATAAAATTGCATTTCAGTTGGAAAGTGCTTCATAATCAATGCTTTATGCATGATTATTCTTTCTTGTTATAATCTTAAATTTGTATAGCCCCTTTTTAGCATAACCCTAATCTCCTTAGCCTCAACACTTTTTATATGGCGACAAAAATGCTTTGGCGGCAAAAATATCACCAAAACTGTTGGACAGCGTGCTTGCCATAACAAAAATGATCAGAAATACATAAGAAATATAAAATTAATTTTGATTAAATACGATAGTAGTTTTTATTAAATACGATAGTAATTTTGATTAAATAAAAGAGCTGCTATATTAGCGATTTTATATAGGAATGTTCTTTCTCTGTTGAAGGCCACAATGTGGCAACAGCCGTTTATGCAACAGTTGATCTGTAGTAATTTGAACATGGTTATTACTCAAGCTTATGCTCGCTTCACTCACTCTGGCCTCACTGCCTTTCAGATGTCGAATCTGTCTTAAACCAAATTAAAACTACTGATGAGAGATAATTAATTCAATCAGAGTGAAATTAAGATGAATAAAAGACATTTTTAGAAATGAATTGCAATTAAATGTTTGAAATATCATTTTGATGTCTGAAAATGAAATGGTGTTCATAATAATAATTATTCAGTGTTATTAATTTTATTTTTGGGTGATGTATATGTTACAAAATAATTGACTGTTCTCTTAGTGACAGTGTTTTATTACAAACATGACAAGTGTTGAGGCTAAGGAGATTGAAGTTATGCTGAAAAGGGACGATATTAATTTAAGATTATAACAAGGCTTAATTATGCATAAAGCATTGATTATGAAACACTTTTGAACTAAAATGCAATTTTATTTAAACATCTTTAAAATGCGATACCTTCAGTGGGAATATTCTTTTAAATTATAATAATTTTAAATTATTTTTAAATTATAATAATAATAATTTGATTTACTCGAAAACTTAAAACTTCATCAAAAAAGGAAATGCTAGAAAATTGTCTGCTTCTCTATGTAAAGTCAATGAATATTTCATTCATATCATTTATATTCCAGTCCAGACTCCAGAGCTAAATAGTTTTGTGTAAAAATATTTAGCAATTCTTACAACTCACCTTACAATTGCTTTATTTGTTTACATTCTGCATACATTAAAATTAGGCTTCGTTGTAAAAATAATCAAAGTTTAGTGATCATTTAAAATCAAATATATTGTAATTGCATAGGCACATAATTTAGTCACACAGATAATATACAAAAATAAAGTGGTTTTAGGATGGATGCAATATTAAATATAAGCTTTCCTTAAAAATCATTATTTTCACTAAACGAAAAAAAAATGGATGCCATATTTTATTTTGTAATGAGTCGCGTGATCTCTTCATATAATATTGGTGTAATTATTATTTTAATTTTTATTCAAAAAACCACTTAATATATTTTGCTGAAATTTTTTTTTACACATTTTATGTACTAATTTGAATATTTCCTACAATTTTCAAAGCAATTTGTGAATTTTAACTCTGCTTCAAAAATGTTTGAAAAATTAGGTCCCATAGGGTTCAATGTATTTTATTTTTTCAACCTGGGTTAAATCCAAAACAAATTCGGTGATATTATTCTTTTGTATTCCCATATGTTCCACAGACCATCTCAACAACATGCTAAAATTTCATTTTAGTAAAGTCATTTTTACGGTAGTTATTGTGCGAACAGACAGACAGACAGAATGAACAAAGTTATAAACCTTTTCAAACTATGTTGGAAAGTGGTAAAAAAGGGGCAACTGAAAATTATATGAAGATTTTGGTATTTATTATGTTTTTTTTTTATAAGCTCTTGCTTATCCTAGTTTCAAACCCAAAAAATTTGATGTGGGCAACACATGACTTCCCTTATATAATGCAATGAATTTACTACTTTTGCAATAAAAAAAAAGATTTTTCTTATAGTAGATATTTATATTCTTTCCAAGATATTGAATTTTCGTCAATTAGTCGTCAGTATCTCTGATTTAGTATCATTTTTATCCATTTGGCAAGATGTTCGTTAATTTGGCAACATTTAAAAAAGTCACCAAGTTGGCGACATTCTGCCAAATTCAGCACCAAAGTCTTGCCAAGCGTATAGACAGAGAAATAAGTTATTCTTATAGCAGATAAATTATTGGCATTCAATTACAAAAGTATTACTCAAAGTATCTTTTCTCATGAATGGAACGAGCTAGATCCATGAGAATGATGTCACTCAATTTATCGCATGATATTACATATGAAAAGTGAACATGCTTCTCAACAGTTAATATATTTTTTTTAATTTATGGGATTTTTTGATAAATTTATTTTAAAAATGTGCAATATCTTGAGAACGGTTCATGTTAGCTTTCTAAAGTTTATGTCAATTGTTTTCTAAGGAAAAATTACATAAGAAATGTCTATTTGCGTAACTTTGCTAAAGGCTTTGGTTTTTTGATGATTTTTTTAATATTTCACTCGGAAATTTAGGAGGATTCTGAACATTTGATTACGTTTAAAAATAATAGACTTCCAGTATTCACGGATTGTGATTTTTGTACCAAATTCAATTCGAATCGCTCTATTTGCTCGTGAGATATCATCTCCACAGACTCACTGACTGACACACACACACATACACATACTTTCACACACACACACACACATACACACACACACAGACACACACACAGATACCACCTCAAAAATGTTTGATTCTTGATCAGGGATGCTTGAAATGTGCTTTCCCATCGAAAATTTGAATTCGAATTTTCGACCCTGTCACAATACTTTCCTTATACATTATGTATATAAGTACTATATAAGGAAAGTGAAATTGAAAAGGAGGGTTTTATGGACTAGCCATATCATATGAAAGGACATCGAAAATACTTTTCAATGACATTTGTTTAAGCATTGGAAGCCTTTTGTTTCCAAAGTTACAAGAGTTCAAAGCATCATGTTTTGCTAATAAATAAATAAATTTTAAAGTATTTGAAGGGTTGTAAAAAAAAAACAATTGCCAGCATAGAGTTAATATTTTGCTTTCTTAAATATCTCTACTAATACTAAAAACTCACAAAATTTCAAAGAATTGCAGAAAAGTCAGGTTAAGAATGTTATTTTTCTGAGTTGATTCGATATGGAATGATACAATATTGTTTTACTTAAAATTAAAGTTTTTTATGATCCCATTATAAAATTTACAGGACATGTATATAGCAATTAAGTATGCAAAAAATAAAATTTTTTCAGATTTTTTAAAAATGTATTTTTTTTTTTTTGCAGTTTATGGTCAAGGGTCAAATTGGATGACATTGAAATGAAAAACATCATTGACAGGGTCATGTAACATATCATAAAGAGACTTCATACAGTAAACTACAAAATAAGCCTTATTTCACCATAATCAGTACATTAGGTCAGCAGATTTTTCTGTCAAATTGGGCCATTAGGGTCTTTTGCTTTGTAATTATAAATCTATAGACTTTAAATTTTTGAGTAGCCTATTTAATTCTACATGTCTGTATCTCCAATGTATCATCAAAATTGACTTTCTAGATGTATATTCATGATTGTAAATGAGATCCTGTGATACACACACATGTACTATATATATATATATATATATATATATATATATATAATAAAGGTATAATATGAAAATCCAATTATAGAATAGAGAGAAGTTGTAACACATTAAACCCTATCTTAAGAAATACCAACAACTTAAAAAGGAGGATAAAATAGAGAATCATCAATCAAGAGGAGAATAAAATGCATATATCTAGTCATCAAGCTAAATATATTCAACAAATATCAATGGTGAGAATTCGAAAATTGAAAAACATAAAATAACCATGCTATAGAGCTATACACAAACACATGGATAAGCACTAGGCCTACAAAGTTGTACATTTTGAACAAATTCTTTTTCAAGTCCAAGTATCTATTCAAAATGAACAAAAAAATGCTTGTTTTTAAAGACAGGGATAGATAATATCTATAAACTGTCTACTTGGACTACAAGCAAAAAGATTGAAAAATTAAATTAGGAATATAAAAATATATGAGAAAATATTGCAGATGTCCTAACCATGAGCAATAAAAGATGAGACCACTGTTGCTAATCGCAGGAGTTAAAAGTGGAGATCTACTGTTGCCAATCTTCAAAAATACAACAATACATAAACAATTTCAAAAATACAATAAAATGTGATAAATTCTCCTGTAAAAGCTACGTAATAAAGGGGCATGTAAAATATTATAAGAGGATGCAAATACATTATAATGCTAATTCAAGAGAATGTTGATTATTAGCTAATATATGATACTAAGGAGGATATTTTAAGAATATTCAGCTAATTTAAACTTTTTTACTAAATATACAGGATCTTAATAGAATTTACTGGTAATTTTTAGGTTATTAATGTGCAGAGTATGAAATTTTTTATCTGATAATCTATAAATTCAAAAAGTTGATTAAGAATTATATTTCTAAACAATTGTATTGAGTTACAGGCATTAAATGGTAATATTTTATTAATATTAAAATGAAAGTCTTTTTTATCATATAAATTAGTAACTATCCTATTGGTTGGTACAATAATTAGATTTAAATCCAAAAAATTCACATTATTACTAATAGAGGCTTCATTAGGAATTAATTCCAAATTATTTGGATGGAAATGTATATCTATGGAATAGTTGTCAGTAAATACTAAACAAATCAGATCATCAACATATCTGTAAATTTTATAGTCAGTTGAAGTAAAGGAATTTTCATAACAATGAAGGTATAAGTTAGCTATATATATATATATATATATATATATATATATATAATAAAAATATTGTATGAAATTTCAATGATGGATTAGAGATAAGTTGTAACTCAAATAACCATAGCTTAAAATATAAGATAGCTACGTATAAAGATGTAAAAAAAATAGAGATTCTTCAATTAAGGGGAGCATAAAAAGTAAATATCTAGTCATTGAGCAATATATAATCTACAATTACCAATGGTGGGATTTCAAAATTCACTTTTAGTTAGCTTCGGTATTTATGAATTTTTTAATATATATATATATATATATATATATAGGAAATATATATATTTATATATATATATATATATATATAGGAAAAAAGACTATGTTAATGAAATAGTCCTCCCATTAATTTTAAAAAGTTACACTTTTTAAATTTTTATACGACCCCCTTGTACAAATTTGGTCAATCAGAAATGTTTTATTTTTAATGCAACAAGATCATTAAAAAAAAAACCCCGTATCTGTATCTTTAAAATTGAGCGAGTTGTATTTAATTGATAATTGAATATTGTGAATGGGGACCATATATCAAATTAGAAATGTAAATTTGTGACATATCACAAAGAAGATAAAACTGGATGATAATACTTGGGAGACATTTTTGCAAATTCCGCGTAGGCTCACGATGCAATCACGGATTCTTAAGTACTTTTCATTCAATAACTAAGTACTTTTTCAATAATTAAGTACTTTTTTTTATCTAAACAATTTCTATCCTCAATTTCTTTATGATCCCCATTTTCACTGATGAAACAGCCTTTCACATGGTACGGAAAAGTGGCAACAGTCAGATTTTTTCCTTTATCATAATTCAGTTGATTTTAAAGATACAGATATGCGGGTTTTTTTTAATGATCTTGTTGCATTAAAAATAAAAATTTTCTGATTGACCAAATTTGTCTAAGGGGGTCGTATAAAAATTTAAAAAGTGCAACTTTTTGAAAATTAATGGGAGTACTATTTCATTAACATAGTCTTATTTCCCACCTTACTTTCAATATTTTTGCAATTTACATTGCCTACTTATCTCCAGCAGGTAAAGAATTAAAGCTTGTTTCAATCTTTTTGGGACATCCTGTATATATATATATATATATATATACATATATATATACACACCTGTCCCCCGATTTACACGGAGGATAGGTTCTGCCAGGGTTCCCATTTCAGCGCGAACCCGCGAGATTCTCGCGCAATCCGTAAAAAATCTCGCGTAGAAATTTAGACTGCGCGAGAATTTCTCTCTCTCCAGTTCCGGCCTAAAATTATTTTTTCCTTCAAATTGGATACCGAGAAATCCGATGCCCGATCGGGATCGGGCCGATTGTTTCGCGATCAGTTGCCTCGTTGTTGCGAATCGCGGGCCGATTGCCGAGCGGTCGCGGACCGCGATTTCGTAGCTACGTGTGAATGGCAGTCAATCGCGATTTGGGCACACTAAAAGTACTACGTGTTTCTAATTAGAGAGATATTTTATAGAAAACTATAAGTGTCCTCCCAGCTTGCGCGGGTCGCAAATTCGATCAAATAAAATTTTGCTTTTTTTTTTATAGGATTCTTTCACGGATTTGAATTATGCTCTTTCCGCGTACTTCCCGCATTTTTTGTGTTTTGCTCGAGAAATTTTCTTCTTTCCGCGGACGAAAATCCTTTCCCCCCTACACAGTATGTCTACAGGTTACAAAAATCCCGAAAATGTCGTGAAATTGGCCATATATGTCCAAAAAATGTCACAAAATTTGAACAAAGCAACGAATTTTTTTATCAGAGACATTCCTTTCTTACATGATCTGAAAATCTGTTTCTGCGCGATTGCGAAAACGGCGTTCGCATACGGCGATTCTCACATTTTCTGAGGAGAGATGACCAATGAATATCTTTTTGCCATTTGCACAATATATTTGCATCGACTGAATTTTTTTTATAATTATGTCGTTTAATATACAAATAATAAAAACCAAACCATTTTTCTACCGTATTATTAATAAAATGAAAGGTTATTTTGCAGCAGCATCACGAAAATCGGCATTTGTACGCTATCCTCGGCATACCTCGTTTCATTTGAAAAATATTTCCCACTTTTCCAATCTGTTTGCATCGACTACAGTGTTTGTAATTGTTTCGCGTTTTATACAGAAAAATTATTTTACAAACGTATTATTTATGAAATAAAGGGCTATTTTGAAAACAAAAAGAAAAAAGTCGAGTCAAACAAAATGGCTAAAATCACATGACTGGCTTGAGATTCAACAAAAGAACGATGCAACCCTTATGTTCTGCAAGTTTTGTAAAAAATACAAAAAAAAAAAAAAGAATCCATTTTCAAACATAAAGTCAAATTTATTACCTAATTCTATTTGCCTAGTGAAATAGTTTTCGTCGATATTCGCCTTGGGCAATCAAAAATCGTTAAAGTTTTTAATTGCTATTGCTGCATGAAAATTATAAAATTATTTTAAAAATCAAACTATAAAGTAAATACAGTCGGCCCTCGACTTTTGCAGTATACAGACAAAAATATCGTAAATTCGCATGTGAGTCATTTTACATAAAATAACCCATGTAGACGTTTTTATGTCAGCAAATAAAATCATAACGTAAGTATGGGGGAAGTCAGGAATTTGAGTTTTGCTAACAAGTGGGGGGGAGGTATAAAATTACCAAAAATGTGCTTACTTAATACTTAAATGACTCCTAATTAATTTTTAAAAAGAATGTTAGTAAGAATGTTAAAAGAATGTTAGTTTTAAGAATTAAAAAATTTAAATGTCGAAGAATATGAGTTATAGTTAATGCTTTCTTTTTTATTACTTTCTAAATTAGCATGGTAAAAAAAAAAAAAAAATGAAATTTTAAGGGTCTCTCCTTATGACAGAAAATCTCTCCCAAAATTTTTTGGAAGGAGAGAAATTCTCCCCCTCTTTTCCTGACTTAGTGGGAACCCTGGGTTCTGCACAAAACCATGTAAATTGAAATTTTGGATTTTGCTAAGTAAAATCGTGTAAAACAAAAATAACCCCAAAATGTGCATGATTCAGTCATTTATTTAAGTAAAACAAAAGTAAGACATCTTAGAAAACTTAAAATTATACTTAGTTTATAAAATGACAAACATATGAATGTAGGAATATAACATATTTAATTTATTTTACATTAGGAGCAAAGAACAAAAAATCAAAAAAAGACCCTTAAAAATTAATTATAAGTTTAATCACTGTCATCACTTTCATTTACTATCAGTCTTTTCTTTCTGGTAGGTATGATGTCACTTTCATCACTTGAGCTTTCTTGATGCGATTCTGGCTCAATGGTTGACGAATTAGGCAAGATCTCGGCTTGATAAGACTTTGTCATGAAATCTGTAATTAACAATTGTGTAGGTTTTTTTGCTAAATCTTTATAGACCTCTTCATCTTGATTTAAGAATTTACGAAGGTCTCGCTGGAATCGGAGAGCTCGATCAACATTTGTGTCATATTGTAAGAAATGGTTGCCCAATTTTCTTCCCAAATCAAGTCCTACGCTTATGATTCTTGCTGTGAACGCAACTGGCTCAGATTGCTCTTCATCAGAATCATTGTCTTCATCATGTTTGTTTGTTTCACGAATCATGTTAATTAAATCATCTTCATTCAATTCTTCATCCGCCATTATTTCTTCAATATCTGCCTGAACTAATTCTTCAAAACCTTCTCCTATAGTATGGGCCAACTCAGTGATCTGAGAATATTCATGCTCTATTGGTGATTTATCATTTCCACTTTCAATAACATCCGGCCATATTGCTTTCCAGCAGGCGTTGATCGTTGATTGTTTGATCTGAGTGTATGACAGTTCAACATGCTTAACACAATCTAAAATTGTAAATTTCTTCCAAGCATCCATCAGAGTAAGAGATTCATCATTCTCCATTTGTTCTAAGATATACCTGAAAGTTTGATTGATGTACAGTGCTTTAAAAGTCGAAATTATCCCTTGATCTAACGGCTGTAATAAGGAAGTTGTATTCTTTGGTAAAAAAACAACTTTTACATTTTCGTGTTGTAAATCTGGAGGATGACTTGGTGCATTATCAATTAATAGAAGAGCCTTAAAAGGCAATCCCTTTTTAGTTAAATAATTTTTGACATCTGGAACAAAGAAGTTATGGAACCATTCATTGAAAGCTATGGCAGTGACCCATGCTTTTCTATTAGCCATCCAATAGACGGGAAGGGTTTTGATATTTATTCGTTTGAATGATCGTGGTGATTTTGATTTGTTAATCACCAATGGTTTCATCATATAATCGCCAAAAGCATTGCAACAGAAAATAACTGTTATACGACTTTTCGCTACTTTATGACCATTAGCTGATTTTTGAGCTTTGGCTATAAAGGTTCTTTCCGGCATTTTTTTCCAGAATAATCCGGACTCGTCAGCATTGAAAACCTGATCAGAACTGTAGGAGCTGCAATGATTTCAGCAAGTTTTGACGGATATTGTTGTGTCGCATCCGAATCAGCAGATGCACTTTCACCTTTCATTCTCAGATTATGTAAAGAATGTCTTTGTTTGAATCTCTCAAACCACCCATGGCTTGCGGAAAAAGATACCTTCTTTTCATCGTATGAAGTCAACGGCGACTGATTGTTAAGTGATTGATAAATCTTCAAAGCTTTATTTGTAACAGCATTGGTATCGATCGGGATTCGCTTTTGAGTTTGGTCTTCTATCCATATCACTAAGGCTTTTTCCATATTTTCCATTGTAACATCTCAATCATATGAAGTCGTACTCATACTGCTGCAGGTTCCAGCTGCTACACTTTTTCTAATGGAGTCTTCATTTTTTCTTATTGTCCTTATTGTGGCTTCATTCATGGAGTAAAATTTAGCAACATCCGTTACTCTTTCTCTATTACATAGACGGTCTAATATTTGAATTTTAGTTTCTAAAGAAATAACTTTTCTTTTCATTTGATTTTTCTTCAAATCCTTTGACATTATAGAACCTTAACAAATTTACGCAAACTATAAAGATGCAAGAAAAACTATACATGTTGAAAACTTACCAGTTCAAAAGATAAACGCACAGTAATATGAGCTTTGCTGCTAAAATGTTTCTGCACTATGTATTTGCATGAACCAGATAGCTTTACTGTTATGAAATACATACGGGGATTCCCCTATTACGGAGATTTCCCTATACGGAGATTTCCCCATTATGGGGATTCCCCTAAATGTATATATTTTACAACACCGGGAATCCCCTGTTGTTTTCATCAGTGTTACCATAGGAATAAAATTAAAAAATGTCATCAAATCTTTGTATAGGCGTATATGGAGCGGAATATTCATTTTTATCAATTTTTTGAAATCTGTTATTTACAAACCGTGTAAAAGCGAAATCTTATAAAACAAGTGCCGTGTAAATCGTGGGATAAGTGTATATATATACTGACTGACTTTAAAATTCTTTCATAAAGCATAGATTAAGAAATGTATAATTCTGTCAATGATTTGATTTTATCGTATTTCTGCTAATCTTCATTTTAATGTTTTTTAATACTTGAGTTTGAGTAGCATAATAGTATAGTTAAAAATATTGAAATTATAGCCTTTATATACATTGCTTTTATTTGATTGTATTGGATAATTTATTATTCTAGGAAAACATTGAAAACCAAGTCTATGCAGCCTATTACTTTTGACTGAATGGAGGATTGATTCTTTCTGTGGTTTGACTTCCTATTATTCAGTGACTAGAATCGAAATTGCTTTGCTATGGACCATTCTTAAAATAAAGTTTTATTTTATAATTTTCAAAGTAATACTTGTAATTCACAGTACTTCTAAGTATATTGTTTTGATTTGTGTAATATTTATCAGTTCTTTATATTTCCTTCTTATTTAATTGTCATTGTACTGTAATTCTGTATACATTTCAAATATATACTTACTATAAAATAGGAATTTAGAATTAAATTCAATAGAAAGCAGGTCTCAGATTCCCTTACGGTAGATTTAATGTATTTTGAAAATTTGCCAATTTTCATATTCATTGCACCTGTTTAAAAATTCCTTAGCACCTGTTTAAAAATTTGCATTGCTGTTTAAAAATCATTTTCTATATTCTATACATATACATGCCTTTTGCAGTGGTAATTTTCATTGGCAAATAGGAGGATCACCTAGGAACAGGTTCAGCAAGAGCCATTCTAGGCCTTGACAAAAGCATCTTAAGAGAATAGGTAAATTTCTGTGACAGAAAAACTAGCTTTTTTCCACACTTTAAAAGTATATTTGTCCTTACTGTAATTTAAGAAATCAAGTATCCTTAAAAGTACTTAAATTAGCTCTTATACCATATAGTACTTAATTTTTTTTTTCAACTTATTTTATGAAATTTTATAAACAGTTTTTCCCAATCTGCTGACAAAATTTTATATTCTTCAAAAAGACCTATCATCTTGGTATACCTTTCTATGGTAAGTCTATTTACAATTGGAAAGGTTCATTGAGACGATAAACCTTTTTTTAAAAAGAATCAGGTCTACCACAGCCAACTTTTTACGACTACTTTTCGTGCAAGGGGACTGAGGTGACTATTTTATGAGCCAAAAAGTGACAAATTTTCACAAGTAGCCACTTTTTTTCTTTATATATGAATAATATTAATGTTCGCTAGGTAACATCATGCATAATTTAATGCAAGTCAGCCAATCAAAAGATGCATCATGTGCAACATCATCCAGAAAAATTGCTTTTGTTCCTCAATGGCCAAGAAAGCAGTTCCGTAATGGAATAAGGAAGTTTAGCAAAAGTCTATTTTGCAATACTATTTCAGCATAAAAAAAATAATTTTTGGTGTTTTTAAATATTTAAAACAAATTTTGCCAATCTATAATATGGTTCAACTCTAAGCGCAAAATTAATATTTTTAATATTATTGTGAATACTTAAATTTTTGAAATTTTTATGAAATACTTCAAAATTTGTGAATTTTTAATTAAAATAAAGTGCTAAAATTTACAGTTTTTATGAAAATGTGCTAAATTTGTGGTTTTTTTAGAAAAGTGTTGAAATTTGTGATTTTTATTAAAAGGCACACTTTTATTTTTTTTCTTGTATTATTTATATCTATAAATAATAGAGTTTTTTCCAACTTTCTCTACGTATTGGCAACACTGCCATGTATTTTTAAGCTATTTATCTGTTATGAGTGGCAACAGTTCAATTCCATTTATATCTCTTGCAAGTGGCAGCAGATGACTTGTAATTTTTACATCGTTGCTTATAGCATTGACACGTGGTGTTTCTGTCTCAGGTAAAAAAATTTTCATTCCTTTTTATATTTTATTTTCTTAAGCGTGTTGATCGGTAAACGGAGTTTACAGATGTTATCTATCTCCGTTTTCAGAAACAAGCTTCATTTCTTAGTCATTTTGGATAGATACTCGGCCCTGAAGAAGAATCTATATCAGAATGATCTCCTTTTTAAGTCTAGTGCATTTCTACATGTTTGGCTTTTAATGCTTCATCTTTTTCTGTTTTTCTATGATTAATTCTTCTGATTTTCTTATGATTATTCATTGCTTGATGACTGAAAAATATGCATTGTATTAATTTTATTCTCCCCTTGATTGTTGAATCTCTATTTATTACATATTAGAAAGTCATCGTGCTTACTTGCCAAGCTTTCCTTTTCCGTAGTAGTTGATGATAGGAAAGTATTTCCATATTGTTTTAATTTTGCCTTTTTTAATTTTTAGTTATGGTTTAATATATGTCTTACAAATTATTTGTAATATATCTTTGGATTTTTATAAACTATTTTTATTATATATATATAGACATCTTAAAAGAGTTCAAATTATTACAAGATAAATTTGTAATAACTTATGTTGATAGAGCTGCTAGTAACTATGCGTTTATTTGCAAAAAATATTATTTTGAAGAACTCAAAAAACAACTTCTGTACATCTGTATCTTTAACTCCAATACAAAATAGTATATCTATTATCAGTAAACAAATAAATCGTTGTTTACTACAAGCTACTTAAACTAAAACACAATCTAAATTTTCCTTACTTGATACCTAAATTCCATAAATCATCTATTACTTTTAGAACTGGTAGTATAGGATTAAATAGTGGTATTCTCGCAAACTTATATCTTTATAATTATGAACATAAATTTATATATTAATATGTAGATGACTTAATTTGTATTATCATTGATGATATCAATCACATTAATATTGATTTTTACCCCTCTAACCTAGAATTAATCCCTAATGAGCCTAGTGTTAGTCAAAATGTTAATTCTTTAGATTTAAATTTAAGATTGGATACCTACTATAATAGTATTTTTACTAATTTGTTTGATAAAAAGATTGTTATAACTTCAATATCATTAAGCTGCTATCCTTTCGTTTTTGTAATTCTAGTTGTTTAGAAACATCATTATAAACCAGCTTTTTTGAATTCATAGACTATTCTAATCCTAAGTCTCTCTATCTACACTTAACAATCTTAAACACATTTGTAAAACTTACCACTATCCTGAATATTTTGTGAATAATATTAATAATTTCAAGTATTTATCATAATAATTTTACAATTGAATACTTTTTCCTTCGTTGTCTATTCTCTTTTTTATGGATATCACCTATTCTTTTTCTCCATCACTCTCCTCATATCCTAAATCCTATTCTGAATCTTATATATAGTTAACAGTAAAATCTTTTCCATTTACTCTTTAGTTCATTCTGGTTCGAGTTCATTACAGTTAACGTGCATATTGCTGCTCGGAATAATATTGCTTTTCTGCCTTTTCCATGTTTTCATTACACACATGAACTCAACACATGTATGCATCATTTCTTATTTTTTATTTCATTTTTTTCATTCTATCAGCCAGTAGACAGTGCCAGTGGAGTTTATAGTGATATACTATCACTATTATCAGACACGGGTTATTATTTCGGTTTTAACTTAGAATGTATGCCTATCTTGATGAGAGTGCATTTTTAAATTGATCTCCATATTTCAGGCTTTGTGCTTTCTTCGTCTTTTAGCTATTTGCTTATTGCTTTCTGTTGGTTTCAACTATTTGTTACTCTGTATTTCGATATTTTTTATCGAGTGCTTATTGTTATTGCTTTTTCATTTTTATCAATAGTATTTGTTTCTGATAAGCTAGTGTGATGTAGAGCTTAGTTTGTTTCACATTACGCATGTTTTTAACATGTTTTAAATTTTCCTTTGTCCCCAATTTGTTGGGTTTTTTTTTTATTTTACTTATATCTTTTGCCTTGTTTGCACTTTCATATTTCTTATATATATATATATTTATTGATAATTTTTATCTGTGTTTTTTATACTGATGTCATTATTGCTAGTGTATGCTTGTTCTATTGTTGACTGGTCGACTACATACTTTTCTCTTTTTATAAGTTACCTGCTAACATTTTCCTTGTTTATATTTTATGTATCTATAGTTATCTGGGTTAAGGCTTTGTCTCGACATCTATGCTAGAGTTGGGTTGTTAGTCATTACGGTAGTTAATACATGGTTTTTGTATTTCGCTAATATATATATACAGGGTGAGTCAGAATTGTTTTTACAGTAGCAAAGGGGTGATAGTACCTCACCATACGAGCAATAATTACCATGGAACATAGGGTCGCATTGCACATAGGCAGAAAAGAGTAAAATTAGAATACGAACCTGCACGTACACCAGTGTCGGGAAAGTGAATGAACGATACCATACGTTGCACAAACAGATTTATTGTGCAGTGACAAACTCACAGCAAGAGCTCAAAGTGGCGACTACGTGTGTCGTTGCACCGTTCACACCGGCGAAGGAATGACTGACGCACCCTCTCGAAGATTCCGGGTGTTGTGTTAATGTGGTCTGTGGCAACAGCGATGCGTGCGACGAGATCTTCCGCCGAGTCCACAGGCGCCTCGTACACAAAAGATTTCATGTGGCCCCAGAAGAAAAAGTCCAGTGGGTTGAGGTCTGGTGAGCGAGGAGGCCACGCCACAGGTCCACCACGTCCAATCCAGCGTACGGGATATGTGGCATTCAAGAAGTTCCGGACCGTGATGAAAGTGTGCCGGGGCTCCATCGTGCATAAACCACATATCGCTCTGGATGGGGAGCAGAATGGCCTGCAATAAACTGGGCAGCACGTGTTCCAAAATGATACGGTATGTTGCACCGGACAAACGGTCTGGCAGGATGTACAGACCGACCAGGTAATCACCAAGGATACCTGTCCAGATGTTCACGGTAAATCGGTGCTGGTGTTTAGGATGAGTTGTGCAGTGGGGATTACAGACAGACCACACGTGTTGATTGTGCATGTTCAAAATGCCTCTCTGCTGAATGTTGCCTCATCGCTAAATAAAACTAATGCAGGCAATCGTGGATCGGTATTCCTCATCCTGAGCATCCACTGCACAAAGGCTGCCCAGCGGGGATAATCATCTGGGTGCAAAGATTTCCCCTGTTGCACGTGGTAGGGGTGCATGCGTTCCTTGTGTAAAATACGCCACACCACTTTCTGAGAAACACCCATTTCGTCTGCCACCGCTCTCGTACTGGTGGATGGAGCTGCTGCAAATCTCGTCAGGACTCGCTCTTCCAGTTCAGGCATTCGTGCAATTCGCAAACGTCCTGCATTGCTGTTAGCGATGGCGAACGACCCGGTTTCTCGCAGTCGTCGATCGACACTGACAAAGGTAGGATGACTGGGAATATGACGCGTTGGAAACCGCTGCTCGTACAATCTTTGTGCTGCACGTCCATTCCCTTTGGCTTCACTGTATGTGAGGTGCATGTCGGCCAATTCCTCGTAGGTGTACTCCGCCATAGCATTCACGCAACGTGTTGGACGATGTTATCACGGGAATAACTTGCAGCGTTGAAGTTGTGCCGGTTTTTAAAGGGCAACGTGTGCTCTGATTGGCTATCGCCAGAATCTACTAGGAGCCAGTTATGCTGATTCTACTCCCTGGACATTTGCATTCGGTAACTGCGTTCGTGTCTGGCGTAGGAGATACTACGTAGGCAGGTACACAATGACGTCTGAGACACTGACTGCGTCATGCTCGACGCGGTTCAACGTGCCTCTTTTCTGCCTCTCAGAGTGCAATGCGACCCTATGTTGTTTCATGGTAATTATTGCTCATCTGGTAGGGTACTATCACCCCTCTGCTTTTGTGAAAATAATTCCGACTCACCCTGTATATATATATATATATATATATATAAATTGAAGGATTTTAATCGAAAATTATGCATAAACTACTGTATGTACAAAAAAACCCATCTCTAGCATATCTGTTACAAATGAGTAACTATAAGCCAAGTCTAAGAATAAAGATAGAAGGTTACATATCACTACATTGGAAAGGGGGATGAGAAGAATATTAGGATTCAAAAATCACAATTAAAAGTATATAAAAGTAAATAAAAATAAAACTCTGCAAAAATGAGAATAGGCAATAATAATCAGCTCAAGACAAGAGATCAAGAATAGAGAACAATCAATCGAAACCACACAAAAAATGGCGGTCAGTTCGAAATTGCATTCTCATCAGGACAGCCATACAATTCGAATTAAAACCGATAGAATAGCCAGTTTCTGACAATGGCGATAGTATTTAACTATAGACACCATTATATATATATATATATATATATATATATATATATATATACATATAGAATGTTTCTTTAATACGAAGCATACAAAAGGAATTAGGAATAAGGATAGTTCATAAATGAAAAGTTAGATAAACTAAACAGCGTAGTATAAGAATGTGAATGACAATGCAATATACATTTAATTTATTGCGCAAATGCAGCTAATAAATAAAATGTTTTCAATATAAAAATAAATTATTAAATCCAAAGTTAGAATGTATGTAGTAACTCATAATACACTATTCCAAAATTTTCTACAAATACAAAGAAATTAAGACAAAAAGAAGAAATAATAAAGCATAATGCAAGTCATAAGGACAAAGACAATCAACAAATTTCAAAAATGAGGAATGCAAATAAGAAAACAAAAAAAATCAAGCAAAAAAGCTTGCACATGGAGGAGATTTAGGCTTACGAGATTAGGCTTACGAAAAGTTCATTTCGAAAAAATTCTCATCGGGTCCATATATCTTTTCGAAATGAACACAAAAATGCTTGTTTCTAAAACACAAGATAGATTTTATCTATAAACTTGTGTTATATGGACGACAAGCATAAAGATTGGAACAATAAAGGAAACATAAATACCTCAAAACGCACCTCTTCAGCGCAACCATGACGAGCAAAATATGACTGGATCAACGTTGCCATATGCCAAAATGAAAAGATGTGATTTGCTGTTGCCAAAGAGAGTAATAAAAACAGTACTGCGCAAAAGCAATAAAATGAGTTATTCAACTGTTAAAGCTTCGAGATAAAAAGATGAAAATATAATTGCAGGAGAATGAAGAAGTACGGCTAAAATAAGATAATAAGGGGAGAATATGAGAATTTTAGGCTAATCGAAACTTATTAACTATACTATTGACTAAATATGCAGGATATTGATACATTTTACTGGTAATTTTGAGGTTATTAATGTGCAAAGTATGAAATTTTTTATCTGATAATCTATAAATTCTAAAAAGTTGATTAAGTATAATATTTCTAAACAATTGAATCGAGTTGCAGGAATTAAACGGTAATAATTTATTAATATTAAATTTAAAAAAATCTTTTTTATCATATAATTTAGTAACTATCCCATGAGCAGGTTCTATAATTAGATTTAAATCCAAATAATAAACATTATTACTAATAGAAGTTTCATTAGGTATTAATTCCAAATTATCCGGATAGAAATCTATATCTATGACATAGTTATCAGTAAATACAAGACAAATCAGATCATCTACATATCTATAAATTTTATAATCAGTTGAAGTAAAGAATTTTTCATAATGATATAGGTATAAATTAGCTAACATACTGCTACTACAGCCACCTTGTGGAACACCTGAGACTTGTAAGTATAATTTATTACCTTGAAAGATATAATTATTGAAAAGAACAAAATGGAGAAGCTTAGGAAAATTGGTAAATTTTGTAAGATTAGAATGTTTAGTAATATAAGCATTATATAAAGCTAAAATGACATCATATAGATCAGTGATCTTAATATTATTAAATAGATCTTTAAAATCAAAAGTTTGAAATCCTATTATTTTACCATGCGTTTTTAATTTATTTTTTAATTCCTTACTGTTATTTAGAATAATGTAGCTATCACCAGAATCTCGTAAATTGCTATTTAGTACATTTAAATAATTTAGTAATAATTTACTAGCAGTAGTAGAGTATGAATTATGACCACTAGTAACAGTTCTAAATTTAATAGGATTTTTATGAAATTTAGGTATAAGCACAATATATGGAAATGTCAAAAATTTATTATTAATATACTACATACATTCTAACTTTGGATTTAATAATTTATTTTTATATATATACATATATATATATACATATACATATATATATATATATATATATATATATATATATATATATATATATATATATATATATGAAGAATATGTTTAGAGTTTGAGGAGTATATATTTTTACCGACTCAAACTCCATCCAAATTTGTTTCAAACTCTTCAGTTTAAAAATTCCTTATTGTTTTAATAATTTTGTTCCTCACAGCATTCTGTTATTAAACTATTACACCTGTGTATCTAATTTTGATTTGTCCAATTATTTAGGGCATAGCTGCCAGCAAGTACTTATTAAAAATGACTGCACAGTGGGCTAATGATGAGTGAAAAGCATTTATTTAGGGCATATCAAGATTGCATGCACACATGCAGTTGATGGCTTTTGCAAGAGCCTATGGGATCTCTATGGGTGCTTTTCATTAAAAATTAATTTCATTTGCTTTAAAAAAGTGGTTGCTAACTGCGGGTTCTTCTGCAGCTAGTTAATTTATATTTCACGTGTTTTTAATTTATAAATATTTTCATGCATGAAAACTTCTTGATTTTCTTAATCTTTTAAATATTGTACACCATGTCACTAAATAAAGTTTTGAAATGTTGTTTTAGTTTGTAAGTATATTCATTGAACTTTTTTAAATATTCATACATAAATGATTTAGAATGACCAGTAGGAATTATATGCATCATGTACATATAATTTTTATATTCCTTCCAATAGGTGCTTCCTTATTGTCTCAGTACACTTTAGTTAAAGTACAAATAAATTAATGCAACTGTATGCAACTACAATACTTGTTTTGTTGTTTACAACTTTTCACTTTGCAAATATGTAGAGACATAGTCGTCTACATACTGGTGAACAAACACCAGCTTATAAATTTATTAATAGGGAACACATTTAGTTAACAGTTAAAGAAAATGAGGCAGGTAAGGGGGGGGGGGGCATTTGATTTCTTGGAATTTAAAAATGGTTTTATTTGAATAATTCTAAAAATAAAGAAGACAAAGTGTAGATTAAATATATCCACTCCTTTTAGAAATATTTTTATAGGAATATATTAATCAAAGTGTTGTTTTTGTAACACCTTATTTTGGTAATATGATTCATCTATAGCATTTTCCATTAATATAAGTATTATGTAAAATAATGTCATTTAAAGTGCTTTTTTACTTTTCCTGCAATACATGGCAATGTATAGGGAAAGTATTGGAATCATACCGAAAATCACAACTCAAGTTTTTGACGGATCTACACGTTTCGAGACTTCTAGAATGTGAAAAAACTATTTTTAGCATGATGTCTGTGTGTCTGTCTGTCTGTGCAATGTATGTATTCACTCTAACTAAAAAACTACTGGACTGAATTTCATAAAATTTGGTAGGTAAGTCACTTGGGTGAGACCCTAGTGCTGATTAGTTTTTGATAGGGTTCGTAAAAACAGAACCTGCCCATTTTTGTGCAATGACATGTAAAAATTTCTTATATTCACTCTATCTGAAATATTAATTGACCAAATTTCACAAAATTTGGTAGATAAGTTACTTGTAGGATATTCTGGTGCTGATTAGATTTTAGTATGATTCGGAAAAGAACAACCTGCATTTTTTTACGAAATGGCCCACAAAAATTTGATGTATCCACCCTAGCAAATTTTACAGAATTTGGTAGATAAGTTACTTGTAGGATACTCTGGTGCTGATTAGATTTTGGTACAATTTGGAAAGGAACAACCTGTCTTTTTTTACGAAATGGCCTGCAAAAATTGCCAAAATCTAAAAAAAATAAGACTACGTATGCTCAAATGTATCAATTAAATTCTTGTTTTATATGCAATTTTTGCCAAGGAAAAGAATGTAACACACTCCATTATGCTTCAGGACTAACCGTTCTCAAGATATTTGAGATTTCTTGCATTTTTGTTACGCTGCTTTTGGAAAAATGTCAAATTACCAAATAAAAACAAAATTGAATTAAAAATGCAAATTTAGTGTTATTTTGTGCAATTAAACTCAATCTAATAAATTATTAAAGAAATAAGGAAAATATGAATTTGAGTCTGCAGGGAAAGTCATGTGCTGCCCACATCAGATTTTTTATATCGCTAGACTGCTTTGACCTCAAAGTATCAATTAAGTTTAAAGGTAGAAGATTTGATAATAGGGGATGCAATGTAAGAGTTATTTCTCATTAAAAGGAAATCACTTCTACATACCCATTATTAAATTATCCCATTTTAACCTCTAAAAAAGTTATTTAATTGTTTGTATTTTACCCTATTTTTGCCAAGCATAAGAAGTACTAAAAAACATGTTTTCTAATTGATAAATTAGCTAGAAGTATTTGTTAATGTGTATTATATTTTACATAATTATTAAAATTACTAATAATTTATAATTTGTTTAAAAAAAAGTACAAATATTCTTAGTTATATTCACAGAACCTGTTTTTAAGGGGTGTTCCCATAGTTATGAGCATGCATCCTTTGCAGATAATAGCATCCAGAAACCTGTTTCACTATTATTATGTAAGATACTGGTCCATGGATGTTATATGCAATTGGACTGTGATCCTAATAATTATTCCACTTTTCATTATCTACTCTCGGCAAAAAAAAAAAAAAAAAAAAATTCTAAACAGACTAGAGTTTTAACATTCCTCCTATACATTAATATAGGAAGCTGAAACACGTGGCAAGAGATAATATTTGCTAAAGAGTTTTAGCAATGTTTTTAGTAGTGACTAGAATGTTAAAGAAAATACATATTATCAGCAGGAGACTACTTTAAAAGAAATAATTTCACTATTAACAAATTTGTAAGTAATAAAAATTTTCACTATTAACAAATTTGTAAGTAATAAAAAATTTTCTAATAAATTTTTTTTAAAAATAAAAATAGTAAATCAGTTTCATGCATCCTTTTAAATGCCTCGGAGTGAAAAAAGTGCAAGGAGTTCGAAATTGTGATGGCTTATACTCATTACATATGTGTCCACTACAAATACTGTAGTATATTTATCAGATTTTATATCATAGTAAAATTTTTTCATGTATATTACGAATCTGAAGTAATCATGTAGAATGAAGTATTTATATTTGCATTATACTGGTGTACAAATCCACAATATAAAAGATTTAGATGTGTCATACGCAATTCTTTTCATTATTGTATTATCTCATACATGTATTTAGTGTGACCTTATGATGCTGCATTGTGTGTGAAGGATGCAGGGTTCTATTATTTTTAACCTTATATATTAACTGGTGTTAATATAAGGATGAAAGATTGTTATTTAAAATTGTGTCATCCATCATTAAATTTGGATGCATAGACAAAAAGTTCAACACGCTTTTTTTAACATTAAAACATTAGAAATATTTTCCATTATCTTTTTTATTTTCTACACTTGAAATCACAATATGCCAAATTTTGAGGTTAATAGCCTTGTTAATCTAAAATAGCAGAAAAATGCATTAACAAATGTTTTTCTTTCAGATATGACTAATGTACATTATTCAGCTGTAACTTTGCAGAAAAATGGGGTCATCTATAAGAAGTATCATTGCTTACTTTGTAATTATACATCATATGTTATAACTAACATAAAAAGACATATTCGAGCACACACTGGTGAACGTCCTTTCAAATGTCATATTTGTAATAAGAGTTTCACTCAACAAAATAATTTGAAACGGCACTTGTATGTTCATAAATATTCAAAATAATTTTTAATCTGCATATTTTACTGCCTTTGATTAAAAATGCTATTAAAATTCAGGCATCATATTTTCCCCCCATTTTTTCTGCTTTTTGCCTATTTTGCCTACTAAAGTAGGAAATTTTCAACTTTTGAAAAAAAAATTACCTACTTTTTGAAGAAATTTGCTTTTTCTACTTTTTTGCAGTAATTTTTCAATGTATGAAGGAAAGATTAAAACAATTTATCAAGTAATAACCAGAGTCAGAGAATATAGACGAATGCGCAAACGCTTCGAATTGCAGAAATTTTAGAGAATTATTAAAAAAAAAAATTATTTTATTTATTTATTTTTTTTATTATGAGCAATGCATATGCACTGTTATTGTCATTTTCAAAAAACTATAATATCTAACTCTGGTAAATCATGTTTTTTTCCCCTTTTTTCCCCATTTACTGGTACCCTGAAAATATTATCTGAATAAATTAAGTAACCAGAAAATCAATATTTTTGTATGAGATGTGTGTGCTTATACCGTATATGATTCAGCAGATTTTTGCAGAAAATTTTTAGGCAAATAGATTTATTTACAAACAGTTTTAAATTTTATATCACTCTGGTAATAATACTGTTTTTGATGATGAGTTCCTTTAAAGGGCGAGTTTAGACAATTTACCGATTCATCTTGGTTCTGCCATCTTGCATCAAAATAGTTGCCATGCATATCAAGCATTTTAGTTAAAAAAATTGGTGATTGGCACAAGGAAGCATGAGCTATATAGTGCTAGAAGTATTCCTACAAAAATTTCCTTCATTTGTCAGAGAGATTACTCTATATCAATTATCTTGACAAGCAAGGCTCTATTTTGTCTTTAAAAAATGGTTGCTGCATTTAATTAATTGCCTTCTGCTGTTAATAACGAAATATTTTAATTTTCAGATTATTTGATGACATTTGTTTGAACAAATTCTTTATATGAACTTCCAAACTGAATTCTAAAGAAGGCTACAAAACTTTATCCTTACACATGAAAGGAATTTTTGGATAAAAACAAATGTTATGAAAATTATCATTTTATCATTATTTTTTAAATTATACTCAATCACAACAAATGTACACATACAACTGAGAATCACTGCTGAACATAGCCTAAAACGAGCAAATATTTTTTTGGCTGGATTTTTTTTTTTTTGTTAAAATTTCATCTGCTAAGAAACTTTCATCTTAGGATTGTTTGTTGGTATTGTAAGCTTGATAAAAGGATTACTTGCATTTTACTTTGCATTTTAAAGAAGCACTGTAGTGATTAAAAACTTTTGTCTACCTTTTTTGACAAAAACTTGAGTATGATGCTTGAAAATTGCAAAGCATTTTAGCATTATGTTCCAATATTTAAATTGTATTCAAGTGTATGTATGCATATGTGTGTGTATATATATATATTATATGTATATATATATATATATATATATATATATATATATATGCATTTTATAGGACTTAAAGTAAAGCATGGAGTCATCCACACAATAAACTGAATGAAAGGTATAAGAAGCAGAGCAGTTGGATGTAGACTTAGTAAAGTGACTATGGTTAAATTGAATATAAGTGATTGCATTCAGTGGTGGAGTTTGGTTTGATTGCGTCCCCCATAGCTTAAAGCATTGTATCCCCTTTACTCTCTTCCACTTAGCCCTCATGTTATCATGTATTAACATTGTACCCCCCAAATCCCTCCAAAGCCCTACTGAAGTAAAAAATAAAATATAGGGAAACCTATTTATAACAATATTTTAGGGACTTGGAAAAAATATCATTATAGACATGGCTGAATCTGATACACTTTGTAATAGAAGTTATTTACTATTTGTGTAACAAACATTGATTTTAACACTTTACAACATAGTTGAAAAGTGTTTATGACTTTGTTCATTCTGTCTGTCTGTCTGTCTGTTCGTACGATAATTCCCGTAAAAATGAGTTTATCAAAATAAAATTTTAGTATGTTGTTCAGACTGTCTGTGGGACTTATGGGAATATAAATGAATAATATCACCCAATTAGTTTTGGATTGAACCCGGGTTGAAAAAATGGAACCCTATGGGATCTAATTTTTTAAACATTTTTTAAGCGAATTTAAAATTCATGAATTGCTTCAAAAGTATTAGGAAATATTCAAATTCTCCCATAAAATATATATATAAAAAAAAATTCAGCAAAATATATTGGATAGTTTTTAAATAAAAATTAAAATAATAATTACACCCATATCATATGAAGAGATCACGTGACTCACTTCAAAATAAGATATGGCATCCGTCTTGTGTCAAAATCGTAATTTTTAAAGTTCTTTTTAATTTATATTTAGTGTTGTATCCATCTTAAAACTACTTTATTTTTGCTTAATTTCTGTGCATCTATATTCTGAAACAGCTCAATTACAATATTTTTGAGTTTAATTGATCATCAAACTTTCATTATTTCTATAACGAAGCCTGATTTTCATGTATGGAGAATGTAAACACATTAAGATGTAAGATGAGTTGTATAAGAATTGCTGAATTTTTTTAACGCAAAATTATGTACCTCTGGAGTCTGCAATATAGCTGATATGAATGAAATATTCATTGATTTTACATAGAGAAGTAGAAGATTTTATAGCAGACTTTTTCGATGAAGTTTTAAGCATAGAGTTAAATTACTTTTATCTCCATTTAAGTTAAGTAAAATAAATTATTGTAGTATTGTGATGAATGAAAGGAATGGAATAAAAGTGTATGAATGAAATATTTATTGCTTTTTCATAGAGAGCCAGGCGATTTATATTTTAATGATGTTATTTGAATTAATTTCATTTTTTTTTATGAAGTTTCAAGTTTTCGAATATAATAAATTATTGTAGTATTGTGATAATTTTAAAAATATTACCGCTGAATGTATCGCATTTTAGAGATGTTTAAACAAAATTGCATTGCAGTTGGAAAGCGTTTTATAATCAATGTTTTATGCATGATTGATCTTTGTTGTTAATAATATCGTGTTAAACTTAAATTTTTAAATAATGTTAGATTGAGAATGTAGATAAATATAAATCTTAAGAATCTAATTTCAGTTCAAAAATTTAGAATGTATATTTTAACTACATTTCTATTAATCTGTGGCAGCAGCTGCTTCTGCGCCTTCCAACATTGATCGGCTGTGTTAAGAATCAGTAGCCTAATTTTAAGTTCAGCCCTGAAGCTAGCTTTTTGTCTAACCTTATACTGTTGGTTTCATAAGCTCAATGGTTCTGGGTTCAGGCTTGACCGAGATCAAATACATCTATTGTCACAGTGGTGACTTGAATGAAAAATTTGAGCACACAACCAACACAAGATAGCAGCACTACACTGAGCACAAAGGTGCATTCCACTCCCCTCTCTCTCCTTTCTGATAATTTGTGGCTCTGGGGGTGGGCTTTGCATTTTCACTCCGACACAACAGCATATTTCCAGGAGAGAGAGTGTGTGACAGCAGCTGACTCTGCACCTTCCTACATCAATGAACTGTGCTAGGAATCAGTAGCAAAAATTATAAGTTTGAACTTGATGCTAGCTTTTGATCTAATCTTATAGTATAGTCCCGGGTTGGGGTCTGGCCGGAACTAAAATATACATTGCCACAAATCTAAAAATGCACGCAACTCTCTGATAACAGAAGCTTTTCTTAATTTTACTGGTGTGGCTGTGTTATCTTTTTGTTCTTTCAGAGGCTACTTTTTGTCTTTGAAGCCAGTTAATACCTTTAATCAACGGTGCTGTAACTAGCAAAGTATTTTAATTTTCTTATTTTTTAAGTCAGTAGTTTAAATAAATTTTTTATACAGTAGTATAATATATTGTCAAAATTTATGCTTGTTGCTTAGCAGACTGAGATTATTTTAGTCTGCTAATGAACTTTTGCATACTTAATTTAAATCAACATTCTTTCTCAAACTTTTAAAAAATTACTAATATTTAAGTCCAGAATGCATAGACATGATTTTGAATTAATTTATAAACTATATTTCTTTAAACAGAGTTAAATCAGCCACTGTTAGTTTTGCATTGCAAGATTCATATTTTAAGATAAATGTAAGGAAATTTGTTGTATAAATATATATACATACATTTAGTGCTGTGCAAATAGCCATTCATTCGCTGATTAACATATTAATATTTTTGTTTTATTTAGTATTGGATATTATTTACAATTAACCAAATAACATTACAATTAACTATATAATAATGTTACAATTAACTATATAATAATATAAGTACTTTTTTTTTCAACAAAACAGTCAAGTAGTGCCACCCAATAGTACTACCATACTTGATTCTGAAATATGTTACTGATTGATAAAACATTTGTTTTTTTGATTTGGAAAGATTTTTAGATTTTAAATGTTGGTAGGTCTGCTTTTGCACAATTTGTTCAGCAGTTGTTTGGATGACTCTAGAAGACAAATTTTATTACTACCATACTTGATTCTGAAATATGTTACTGATTGATAAAACATTTGTTTGTTTGATTTGGAAAGATTCTTAGATTTTAAATGTTGGTAGGTCTGCTTTTGCACAATTTGTTCAGCAGTTGTTTGGATGACTCTAGAAGACAAATTTTATTTTATATTTAATCAATTTTATTGTATATTCAAATATTATAATCCAATTGCAGTATAAAATTAAAAATGTATTAAATGGTTATACATACTATAATACATACTATATTTTAAAAATGTTTTGTAATTATAAAACTATAATAATCTATTTTTTGTGAAAATAGAACTTTTCACCATTTAGAATTTTTATTTCTATTTTATTAGTGTTTTTAGTTGAAATGTACGTGTATGTTCTTTCAATGCAGTAATATTTTATAGTTCTTGTTATATTTATTGTTTTACAAATTATGCTCTTTAGACCAAAGCAGTGTTGGCTTGGATTCCTAAGCTTATATTTTTAATCCAATTTGGTTATATATGTAAACATATAAATGCATATATATTAAAACATTTAAATAAAAGATGTCCTTTTTTGCCAATGCTTTATTGACTTTTATGTAACTCTATTATGATAGTGCATTTTCAATCTCTGGTTTTGGTTTAACTCAGCATTTTGAATTCAGCTATGCAATTTAAAATCAGGAATATGTGTCTTATTTTAATATAATAATAGGGTCATTCCACGTGAAAACACCCATTTTAAGAAAAACTTGTTGCTCCATAGTCACAGATTTTTTTTAAATTTTTACCATGGATACACATGGTAATAAAACCCCCAAATCTGAATTTATAATGTATATATCACAATAATTGCCAAGATACAGGCATTTGAAAAATGGCCATTTTTGCCGAATGGCAGCCATCTTGGATTTTGCACCAATGTTTATAAATGTAATAGCTTGAGAACTAATGGTTCAAATTAAATAATTTCGGTACTAATTTGAAGCTATTAATATCAGGAATATAAGTGCTATATCAAAAAATAAAAATATATATATTTTAATATTGTTATTACATGAAAATTGCAAAAATCACCTTCGGATGGATAGTCAAGTTTAATGGGCTATAAAAAAAATGGACCCTAATATTTTTTTCTGTGACTTGGTACAAATATTAACTAATATGTGCGCTTTAAGTACAAAAAAAATTAGAAAGGTAATATTTCTTATTGCAGAGAAAAATAGCTATAAAACATATATACATTTTACATGTGATGCTTTAATCATTTAAAAATATATATTTTTTAAAAATAAATAATGAGCAAAAACAAAACATAGAAATTTTTCTACACACTAACTAGTATGTGTGCTTTAAGCACAAAAAAAAATTAGGATGGTAATATTTAATTTAATGACTAAAGAAATATTGTTATATGTATAGGAAATCAATGTAAAATTTCTGGGGTGCTGAAACATTCTAATAAAAATCTTCCTAAAAACCATACAGTTATCCATTTTATATTTTATTTTCTTATTTAAAATTAATTCAGTAGAGCTGAAGATACCCTGTTTTTCCTAGTGGCCACTGGCTCCTAAACCAATTTCATTTAATAGCAAGTATCATAATCTTTGGTACACATCTAAAGGTCTTGGCCATATATATAATGCATTTGGGCCATAAAAATACATAAACATAACATATGCAAATAAAACACACACTAATTTCTAATTCATTGGGATGCATTGGTAATCTAAGAATTTCTGGAGATGGACAGTTATCACACCAGCTCACCATACTTTTCTGATTCAGTGCAATAAACTTGTTTCTTTTAACAATGATGTAATATATTCACTGATATGGATGACATGGAGCATGAGTTTAATATTTTGATGGTATATACAAACACGTACAGAATGAATAACTTTGTTTCCAACAGTTACATATTCTGTTAGATGTAGTGTGCAAAATTTACATAGTATTTTTATTTCATTATGATTTTCTTTAAATGCAGCATATAATTCTTTTAAATTATGCAAAAGTAATCTCTTTTGTTTTAATATTTTCCCATTTTCACTTGGTATAGATATGCAATATTTTCTTCCTGGACACATAGGACTGTTATAATAAAAACTAGTAACTTTTGTATAGTATCAAATTTAATTTAACACTTATATCTCACTAGGCATTGATAACATCCCTTCTGTTTCTTTTAATTTTTCTTGTTTTTTTTTTTCAACTAAATTCTCTAGTAATATAACATGTCTTTGTTTGTTGGACTATCCATGAATCTTGGACTAATTTTAAAATCTGCACGTTTTCTTTAAATGATGCATCTAAAGAAAACTTATTCAATAATTTTCCATCATAAACGTGCAATTTTGGCAAATAATGTCTTGAATTTTGTAGCTTATTAATACTTTCAATACCCAATACTGTAGCAGTTTTAGTAGCAACGTGGCTACTTAATTTCTTAACTTGCATATAATTAAGTTTCCTCTTACAGCTAAATCTATTGAACTTTAGTGATAAATCCAAAAGTTCATAGCTTTTATTCAATTGTTCTATTACTATTGTGACTTCACTATAATCTGCATCATTGGTCATTTCCATGTCAGCAGTAGAAACCTCTGACTCACTAATTGATGAATGCAAGGAAGAATAACAAGACATGCAGAATTTTTTTCCCCTGGAGTGAGTAATTCTTGATTTATTATTGACAGTCTGAGAGAAATTGGTTTTAGGGACTTAGTTCTGATTTTGGTGGTTTATTAAATAGATCACAAGTTTTCTGTCTTAAACTGGACCATTTCAGATATTCATCCTTGTGAACCTTGCATATAGTACCACTCAGAACACAAGTACGGGAATAAACAGGAAGGCTTAATTACACATTGATTTTCTTGCATACAAAACATTCAATTTTTATAGCAAGACAGGAACTAATCATGGAACATAAATAAAAGAAATAATCTTTGAAGCACAATTCACTGATTTATTTGTTGAACATACTCAGCTCTGAAAACTTGAGCAAAAATGAGCTCTGAAAGGAATAAGTCACCCAGAAATGTAATATTGTATCTTACTTTAAATTCAACATAAGAGAAAACAGATGATGCAGTACAAGTAATCATTTTAGGAACTGACAACTGGTATATGTTAATTGCTATTACTTATATAACAGAACTATGAGTATTAGAGTTGAAACTTTGGAGGCTATAGGCAGCTGATGTCTTATGTACACAAAGACTAGAAACAGGTGTTTTTAAATGTTTCAGAAATAATATTGGTGCTGTAGTATAATTTTCTTCTCCAATAGCTTGTTTATTTATGTTTAGTTTGTTGCTCCTGTTTCAACTGGATAGGGAATATTGCCTAGTGTTTCCTTTGGAGTTGGCAGAAGGCTAAAGATATGTTTTGGTGATCAACATGCTGTAGTTCTGTTTAATTTTTTTTTTTAATTTTAATGCTTTTCATGAAAATGAGTGTTTTATATTATCTAATTACAAATTATTTTTTGTGGAATTAACTATATGTATGCTGTAAAGCTTCAGCATTAAGTGATAGTTGTCATTTGTAACCAATATGCCAAAGATTATTGTATTTACTGCCTCTAAAATGAAATTGGTTTAGAAGCCAGTGGCCACTAGGAAAAAATGTGCACCTTTAGCTCTACTGAATATAGAAAATACCTTCTTAAAATTTGAAATAAGAAAATAAAATACAAGAGAGAGATAACTGTGTGGTTTCTAGGAAGATTTTTATTAGAATTTTTCAGCACTCCAGAAATTTTACACTGATTTCCCATACATATAACAGTATTTTTTTAGTCATTATTTAAATAAAATATTACCATTCTATTTTTTTTTACTTAAAGCACACGTACTAGTTAGCGTGTAAAAAATGCCTATGTTTTATTTTTGCTCATTATTTGTTTTTAAAAAATATTTTTTTAAAAATGATTAAAGCATTGCATGTCAAATGTTAACTAAATGTATATATGTTTTAAAGCTATTTTCTCTGCAATAAGAAATATTACCTTTCTAATTTTTTTTTTACTTAACGCCCACATATTAGTTAGTATTTGTACCAAGTTTCAGAAAAAAATATTGGGGGCCATTTTTTTTATAACCCATTTAAGTTGTCCATCAGTCCGAAGGTGATTTTTGCAATTTTCATGTAATAACGATATTAAAATATATATTTTTAATTGTTTTGATATGGCACTTATATTCCTGATACTAATGACCTTAAATTGGTACCAGAATTATTTCATTTGAGCCATTAGTTCTCACGCTATTACATTTTTAAACATTAGTGCAAAATCCAAGATGGCCGCCATTTCGCAAAAATGACCATTTTTCAAATGCCTGTATTTGGGTCATTATTGGGATATATACATTACAAATTCAGATTTGGGGGTTTTATTACCATGTGTATCCATGGTAAAAATTAAAAAAAAATCTGTGACTACAGAGCAACACTCATCGGGTGTCCCCATATGGAATGACCCAATTATTCAGTTTCATTTTGTATGTAATAAATGTTGTACTATATATGTTAATACGTTCGATAAAATCCCCAGTCAATCATTTGATAAAATCCCCAGCAAATTAAAATGTTTTTAAAATATTCATAAGAAGGAGTGCTCCACACTGAAACATTAAAAATTAAAAATGATAGAAATACATACTTAGCAATGAGATAATAGACTTTAAAATTGGTGTAAGGGTAGATTTTTGGAAGGAAGAAAGTGTCCAATTTCAGTTTTTCCATACTTGCTACTTTAAAGGTGCTGCACGCATGTTCGATTTGCAATAAAAATAAAAGAAAAAATAAATATGAAATAAAGGAAATGTGAAATAATGGAAAAGCACCTTCTTTAAAATGAGATAGAACCTTAAAATTTGGTATATGGGTCAATTATTTGAAAGGAAGAAAGTGTACAATTTCAATTTTCCCATACTTGCTACTTTAGGGGTGCTACATACTAATATGTTCGATTTCCCAAATAAATGAGAAACACCTTCTTTAAAATGAGATAGAGCCTTAAAATTTGCTGTATGAGTCAATTATTTGATAAAACCACTAAAGAAGAATAACATTTTTCAAAAATAATTATTTGAAGGGGATGCTCCACATCAAAATGCTTGAAATGTGAGATGATGAAAAACATACTGAGTGATGAGATTGGGACAATAAATTTGGTGCAAGAGTAAATAGTTCAATAAGAAGAAGGTGTGCAATTTTGGTTTTTTAATATTTGCTATTTTATGGGTGTTGCATACCAAAATGTTCAGTTTTCCAAGTAAATAGGAAATCCTGTCTTTTCAGTAAGATAAAGGCTTAAAATTCTGTAATTCACCAATCATTTGATAATTCCCCCTCACCAGGAAAACTTGACATTTTTAAAAATCTTCACTTAAAAGGGAGAGGAAGGAACTCCGCAGCAAAATGTGAAATGATAGGAAACACATTTCGGGATAGAAAAAAAAAAATAGAAAATCAGATAGAAATATTAGATAAAAAATTATATAGAAAACTGAAAAATTGGTTCAAGGGTAGATTGTGGTAGATTGTTTAATATGAAGAAAGGAGACAATTTCAGTTTTCCAATATTAATTTAGGGATGCTGCTTACCAAACTGTTTAGTTTGCTGTATGAATGAGAAACACATTCTTTTAAGTGAAATAGATGCTTGACATGAGTCAATCATTTGATAAGAAAACCTTGAGAAGAATGAAATTTATTAAAAATGTTCATTTAAGGAGATGTTCTACACGAAAATGTTTGAAATGCAAATTGAATGAAACAGGCTATTTCCAGTGAGATAAAGACTGGAAATTCTATACAAAGGTAGATCGATCAATAAGAAGAAGGTGGCTAATTTCAGTTTTCCAATATTTACTTCACTGGTACTGCATATCAAACTTTTGATTTACGAATAATTTAGAAATTTCTTCTATTCAATGAGATAAATTTTTGAAATTTGGTAAATGAGGTCAATAGTTTGATAAAACCCTAGTTAAGAATAGAATATTTTAAATATGTTCATTTGAGCAGATGCTCCACATCAAAACATTTGAAATGCAAATTGATGGAAAATTGCACATTCCGATGATATAGAAACTTGAAATTTGGAGTTAAGATGAATCATACAGTAGTAAGAAGAAGAGAAATTACAGTTTGCAGAATTTATTATTAGGGGTGTAGCACACCAAATTATTCTATTTACATTATAAATAAGAAATTTGTTCTTTCAAAAGGCAATAGAGACATTGAATTTAGCTCATTTGTGAACATTTGATCCATTGAAATAAAACATTATAGGTAATAAGGGCCCTATAAATTATGGGGAAATATTTTCAAAATTATGTGGCAATACATGAAATATTTTGTATTGTCAAAGGGCCATGGAGACTTTTTGCTTTATTACATTGGGTGGCCATGGAGTCCTTCTGTTTTGCCTAACTGGGTTGCAATAAAAAAACCCACTTTATATATATATATGTATATATATAAATATATATATATGTAATATATATATATATATATATATATAAATGTATATATATATATATAACAAAAAGATCAATGCACAAAGAAGGAGTTGTCTGAATGAAATTTCTTATATGAAAAGACATTTTGAGCGAACATGCAAATGAATAAAATTTGGTGTCCAATGAATAAATAGTGGGAGCTCCAGCGGCATCGTAACTGAGCATTCAGCGGGTGTATATAAGGAGAGATTCTGAATCTGTGGTCAAAATTTCTATTGCATTTCGACTGCGGATATCTTACGTCTTTGGTAGTCATTTCTGGCACACTGACAGCACAGCGGTATGTAGACAACATTCTACAACCGGTTGTGTTACTGTTCCTTTTGCGACACCCCGGACTTACTTTTCAACAAGATAATGCCTGGCCACATACGGCACGTGCTGCTATGAATTGTCTTCAAACTTGCCCAACACTTCCTTGGCCAGCTAGGTCTCCTGTTCTCCCTCCCATAGAGCACATTTGGGATGTTATGGCAAGGCGATTGCAACCATCCCGAAATGTTGACGATTTAGTTCGACAGTTGGAGATAATTTGGCAAGACATTCCGCAGGACACCATATGTGAACTTTATCAGTCTATGCCATGCCAGGTGACATCTTGCATCCAGGCCAGAGGTGGACCAATACCTTATGGACTTCCTTCCTTTGTATACGGTCAAACTCTAAATCATTAAATTGTTCTGAAATTTTAATCTTTTCTTTTTCTATGTATGTTCTTCACATCCACCAATTTTTATCACAATCGGACAACTCCTTTTTAGTGTGTTGATGTTTTTGTTATAGAGTGTATATATAATATATATATGTGAATATATATATATATGAATATATATATATATATATATATATATATATATATATATATATATATATATATATATATATATATATATATATATATATATCAAGAGAACAGAGGTGGAATGCACACAGTAATGAACTATATAAAATAATCTTTATTGATCTTGTTCATTTATGAAAAAATCTTTATTGAGAGGATCAAATTAATGCTTAATATTTGTTTGTCTTATAATTGTAGGTGGTGTGATAAATGGTTTATGTTGTTGTTGTTGAGACCCAGACCGTCCAACCTACCCAAAAGGTGTAAGTTAACTGTTTGGACGGCCGGTAAGAGCCACACAATTTAGACCGGAATCCAGTGGTGGAGGCATCCACAGGGACCTTACCCTCTTTCCCCTACTACCAACCTCTTGGAAGGACTAAATGGTTTATGTTGATGTTGATGACCCAGACCGTCCGACCTACCAGAAAGGTGTAAGGTAACTGTATGGACGGCCGGGAAGTGCCACCCAATTTAGACCGGAACCCAGTGGGGGAGGCATCCACAGGGACCGTACCCTCCTCCCCCTACCACCAACCTCTCGGAAGGACTTACGGACCCACATGTTTAACGTGATCGTACTCCGCATGAACACGGCGGCATATGTGGCAGCGTGCAAATCTAGCGCGCAAACCACGGGCATACCGCACCCGAGATGGCCAACAGCACGCGGCGTTCTGAGGTGGTCACCCACCAAGTACTAACCGCGCCCGATGCTGCTTGACTTCGGTGATCTAACGAGAACCGGTGTTTTCAGCACGGTACGGCCGTTGGCCCGTAAATGGTTTATGTGAAGCAGTTTACCTTATCTTTGAGGAGTTCAATTAATGTGTGTCTGCCATGGATTACACTTTCCATTTTAAACTCAGATGAATGCAACTATTATTCCAACATTAGAATATGGGTGTGCTGCAAAAAGGTGTGCACTTAAAAATATTTAGCTACAATGGTCAAGGGACATCAGTTGGTTTTTACTAGGCCATATAGAATTCATGTTTTGTTAAGAGACTAAAATAATTACATTTTGTAGTATAGTAATTAATGAGGTGTGTAGTCAGTGTATGCTCAAGGATGTTAAGAGCACAAGCATTGCAGGCAGGTGGATGGAAGGGCATCTTTTACATAATTTTATGCATTCTATCATATGGCAGTCTTTATATCTTGTAATATAGATATAGTTTAATTGTAAAATGTTTCAACATGAGTTAAAAGTAAATAGTACTACTAAACAGATGGAATATTTTTACCAATTAAATTTTTATTTAATGTTCTATGTAAGATTTTACTTTTAAGCTCTTACTGGTTGAAAAAGGTGTCTACCCAATTTTGAATGTATGGAATAAAAATGAAAAAATATAAGAGTACTTATATTGAAATTAGTTATCTTCTGTTCCAGTTATCGATTCAAATTTATTTATGCTTAGTTTAATTCAAATGAATAAACATGGCTAGTTGTATTGCTTTTTCTTGTGATGTCTCCAATATTATTGTTTTGAGAGTAAAATCATAAATTTAGTGAAACAACCTATTGACTCTTGTGCATAAATACATTCTATGCCTGGTTGTAGAGTCTGATGTTAAGATGGTATTTTTAATAGTTGGTAATTAAAGTTTGATTTTTTAATTATAATTTATAGCAGCATATTTTTTTGTTATCTTTGATGATTTTTGATGAATGATATTTAAATATATAAGTTATATAACTGATAAAAGTTATTGTAATTATAATTTCCATGACTTTATTATGAAAATAAAACTTAATTTGAAATAATTTGTATGAAAGTTCATGTAGCATTTCAATGCACTTATTTTCTCCTGAAATTAAATTTCATTAAATTTTAATGTAATAATTACAAAACTAGTAAATATATTAGCATAATTTTGAAGTTTGAAATCAACAAGTATAAATCAACAAATGTAATCATCTGCTGTTTTTAAAATTTTCCATTTCAAGTTGTTTGCTGCTTTTTACTGTGGAATTTTGACTTTTCAGAAGTATGCCAAATTTTAAAGTCCTAAATATTTTTATTTGTAGAATATTCATTGGATTTTCAAAATACTAATCATGTAAGCATTTTTGACATGCTGAATTATGTACAGAAAGTAATATGCACTTTTACAAAATCTCTTGACTTGTAAAATAACATTATAAAAATATTATTAAAATTAAAATGAATACTGATGATCTAGAACATGTTAAAAAAGAATGCTGAAGACTTTATGTCAGGATGTAATACCACTTGCCATATTCAACTCTTTAAAACTAAAAAATTCAACATGGGTAATGTCAATTTTATTAGTTTCAACAGTAGAAATGAATTTTAAAAAGTATTAAGATTTTTGGAGTGGATTGATTTTGATATGAATAGTTTTAATTTGACATCAATTGTAAAATCCTAAATTTGATTTCTCTTGCTATTTGAATAATTTTTTAGGAGTTATTTTTGACAGAACTAAGTGCATGCAGTAGACACTAACAAATGTTTTCCTTTCAGATTATGTTACTGATGAATATTATTCAGCTGTTTAAATGCAGAAAATGGTAACACCTGTATACAATTTGGAGTTGATTAATTTTAACGAACAGTTTTAATTTGATATCAGTTGTGAAATCCTAAATTTGGTTTCTTTTACTATATGAATAATTTTTTTTCCTGTATTTTTGACAGAACAAAGTACATACAGTATACACTAATAAATTTTTTCCTTTCAGATTATGTGACTGATGCATATTATACAGCTGTTAAGATGCAAAAAAATGGTAACACCTATATGCAGTATCAGTGTTTACTTTGTGATTATACATCAACAACAAACATAAAGAGGCATATTCGAGCACATACTGGTGAACGTCCTTTCAAATGCAATATTTGCAATAAGAGTTTTTCTCAGCATAATAATCTAAAAAGACACCTTTATGTTCACAGATATTCAAAATGATTTCTAATCATGTATACTTTCTGTGATTTAGTGTTATGGAAACTTGGAATCACATTCCAAGTACAGGTACCATTTTCAGTGGATTGATTTCATACTTGTTAGCACTCTTCAGCACCAAATATCTGAAAACTATATGGGCAGTAAGTACAATTATCCGGATTGGTGTTTGCCATGTGCTCTAATTTTATGGACCTCCATAGGAACTGACAAAATCAGACATACCATGTGGTTAACTTTGAATTTATAGAAAATTGAGTTTAGACTGCAATTATTTCACATGATTTCAGTGGAATTTATATAATAATTGCCTAACATATTTGTGTCTTTTCAAATATATCTAAAATGTTGTGGTAGCCATGAGCCAGCTGGCTAATAACTTTCAAATTTGGTTAGTAAACTTTTGTGTACTAGTAGCCACTTCTAGTAACTTTTTGCTATCAAAATCTCTGTTTTGTATGTTAGTTGTTGTTGAGACCCAGACCGTCCGACCTACCAGAAAGGTGTAAGGTAACTGTTTCGACGGCCGGGAAGTGCCACCCAATTTAGACCGGAACCCAGTGGGGGAGGCATCCACAGGGACCGTACCCTCCTTCCCCTACCACCAACCTCTCGGAAGGACTTACGGACCCACATGCTTGTATGTTAGTTGTATAATATTTAAAGCAGAAAGATAGAACATAACTAAAAGCAATTTAAAATTATGAAATTATTTTATATTGAATATTCTTTTAATGATATCATTGAGTGAGATTTTATTATCATACAGCTGAGAAATTTTCTCTTCAAATTACAAATCAGCAGATATTAAAAACTGAACACAACTAATAAGTATTGTATGTTTTGTTGATGAGGACTCCATAAAAAAACATTATTTATTTTGTAAAGAACTTCCAAAGTGGACTACCGGGAAGGTAATTTTTTGAGTAATGGATGATTTCTTTAAAATTTATGACATTCAATTGAGTAATTGCATCAGTGTTTGCATGGATGACACTGCGGCAATAATGAGTAATAAAAAGGGGTTTGTCTGGTGTGTAGAAAGCTAAACTCTGACAGTACAATCTACATATTGCTGCATACACATCGGGAAGCATTAATGGTAAAAATTATCTGATGAACTATTTACAAACAATGAATGATCAACATGAAGATCGTAAACATTATTAAATCAAGATTCCGAAATTTACAAATTTTTAAAATACTTTGTACAGAAATGGGATCAGAATATCAATTTTTATTGCTTTACACAGACATTTAACCTTACTACAACAGGAAGTTGAGCAATATTTTGACGCAGTTAATATGGAGCAATACGATATTCGAAATCCTTTTGCAATCAATGTTGAAAATTCCACAGAAGTGCTTTCCCTCCAAATTTGAGTTGAGGAATGACGGGAATCTAAAAATGTAATTGGCTGAAGTTTCATTGAATGTTTTCTGTATTGCGGTTAAGAAAGAATATCCCCAAATTTCTAATAAGGTTATTGCAGATCTGCTCCTATTTCACAACTTCCCCTCTACAACGTATATATGTGAATAAATTTTTTCAACTCTAGTTTTAATAAAAAATAATAAGCGGTTGTGCTTGAAGGGCCTTGACCAAGGACTTTGAGTTGCTGTGCCTAATATCGATCCGAATATAAAACTATTGCATTCATTAAAACAAATACAGATATCTCATTAGTTTTGTAAAAGAGTTAATATTTTCTTTAAACTAGTTTTTTATAAATTTAAAGCCAGCTGCATGGTATGACTAATTTTATTATAGAAGTTTTAAAAATGGAGGCACATAGAATATATTTTTACTGCCAATTCAATTATTTACTGTTCAGTGTGGAAGAGTGATAACAAGTGCAAAACTGTTCACCAATGTGAGTTGCGACACGGGGAGTATGATTTCAAACTTTAAAAATGCCCCCTATTGGTAGGTTTTATGACTGTATATATATTATGAAAATTTAAAAGCTTTTTAGCAACATGATGTATTTGTCATTTAACTATATATATATACAGTCGAATTCACTTAAGTTGTTTATCAGTGGACCATTTGTGAAATATGTAAATAAAATACAATATATATTTAATTAAACTTTTAAGATGATTTTTAACATTATCTGTGATATAAATGTTGGTAACTGTAAGATGGGATGTCTATAAAAATAACAGTAGTTATATGTGAGTAAACACATTGTTAATTCATTGTTAGATTAAATATTTGCTTTAATAGGACATTGCACAATATAATATATTATAAATGTTTTGATTGTATGGTTATTATTATTTAGTTTTCATAATACTTTTAATTGGAGATGTAACTGTGGCTATTCAATGCCAATTTGATAGAAGATTATACATCTCAGTCTCATACTAAAATTTGCTAGTTGACAAATCTCTCCCCCCCGATAAAATATTGAGATACATCTCAATTGCATTTGTGTGAAATTGAAATCAGCTGTGAATTTAACGATTTTATGAGGAAATTGAAATCTAAAAGAAATTTGTTGAATTTATTGAAAATTGGTTGTCTTAAACACTACAGACTCTTTAAACTTTAAAAAAATTTCAAGTTGGTAAACATTTTTTTAAAATTGACAAGTTTTCTATTGGAAAGTTGGGAAATAGAAAAATTTTTGAAGTCTGTAAGCAGTTTTGTAAGAATTTAAAAGTTAGGAAATTTGTGGTTTTCACTATTTCATAAATTTCTTTGAGAATCGTGCTCATTGATTTTTTATTTTATTGAAATAGTCTGTTACTATTTTTTGGTGAATCTAAAAGCATTTTTTTAATGCAATATATTTATTGATTATTGTTTTTGTATGCTTTACAATTTACTTTATCTTTGCATAAATGTTAAGAATTATTCATTAAAGATGAATTGCATGTAAATATTAAATGCTATTAACATTTTGTATTCAATGAAGCAAAAAACAAAACAAGTAAATGTGAAATTTTAAAATAAGACAAAAAAATATAATAAGAATTTGGTGCTGCATAAAATCATCAGGCAAACTGTACCAGCTCAAGCTACTTAGGATAAATATGATTGATGTACAAATAGCTAGCATACTTTATCAAATATTCAATAATATTCCACTTTTTCAAATCTATCATTATAACTGTGTTAAACATGAGTTTCTCTTTCACTACAGATTGTATATGTGTTTCTTGTATCATGCTTTCCATCTGATTAAAATTTCATTTTTCCATGGTTTTTATTTTTGGTATCTCCAATTCTGTATGTCACCTATATTATGATAATAATTTTGTTTTATGAACTTAATTATACAGTACTGGATCTTTTATCTGACATTCTGAAAATCTGAATGTTTAATACTACTACTTTTTGAGATTTAAAAAAAATAATTTTTTTTCAGTATGAAAAATATGTACCTCAGCAAATATATAATATTAATGATGCAACTTTATTTTAGAATCAATGAATTTCATATTAGTGCATAAATAATATTTAAGAATTGCTTGTGAAAGGGAAATCAAACTATCTAAAACAATCGAAGCATAGTAACTTATTGAAAAACAAATATTATATATGTAAATTGGTTTGGTTTTTAAGAAATTCTCATATGCCTGCAACATAGTTTTTTTTATATAAAAATAAAAATTTTCTAATCTGGGTGAAAAGAATTTGGTAAGGTGTTTTCTTACTCTTCAACCGACTGTGCATATTTGAGATGAGATGGATTCAGCCTGAGTTTAGGCTCTGTAGTACTCGATGCAATTCACGTTCAAGCTCTAAACTTTTTTTTTTCGTTTAATAGACATATATTTTGTAAAATAGCGAAGCCTATATTTTCGATAATATTTGACCAAGAAAAATTTCATTTGCATTAATAGACTGATAAATGGGTGTGTATTTGCATACATAATATTGAAGGAATGATGATCACACAAAGGTGTTAAAAATAAAAATATTTTTATGATGATAAATATTTCAAGTTTTTCTCCACTATATCCGTCAAAATATTGAGTGAACAGTTCCACTCAAAATTTAGCAATATTAGTTTTGCTACTGCAAACAACCCTATTAATCACTATTTTAATATATTGTATAATTTTTATCAAGCCCTATTTATTCTATTTCTAATTTATGTTATTCTTATATTTCTGTATTCAGTATTACTTTATGCAATTTTGTTTTGGTATCTCTATTTAATTGTCCATTTTCATAAATGAAAAATTTTGAAAATTAATATCAGTTATGTGAAAAAATCAGAAACAATTTTGGACTCGGGTGCATTTAAACTCCAATTTATATGGAGCAATTCCGGTTTAAATACAGCAAACTTGAGCAAGCTCGAGTTCTCAAAATTGAGCCTGAACTCTATAGTGCATATTATATAAATGTATCCAATAGTTTAAGTAGAGGCAGCAGATTTCAGTTTTAATTGTTCTAGTGCTGTAAGGAAAATGATTTGCTTTATATCCAAAATCCTAAAAATCCCAAAATCAAGGAATATATGCTGGTCCTGAGGTTGCTGGATAATTGATGTGATTCTATATGTGAAATTATTTATATTTTAAAAGTATGAATATATTTAAGTAAGCAAGGCTCAAAATTTTGTTATGGCAACTATTTGCAAATGTTTATTTTTCTAATTGCTAAACTGTATATTCACCCATAGGTTTTGCTCAGTAAAAAATTGTTCACCAATGACAGGTGACCATAATTTTTAAGCCCTATAATGGGACGGAATGTGATAATTTGTATTTTTTTTTTTCTTTTAATTTGGCTGAACTTCAAAAGTCCATTAGGAAGTAGAAAGCTTCTCATAATACTATATACGTATATAACAAAATAAAGGCATCTTTATTTTGTTACATGCTGTTTTATGCAAAGTTTTCTACAATATAATTGTTTTTTGAGCAGTAGTTTGAGTATATTTTGAATTAAAAAATGAGATTTATAGTTATGAAATCCATTGTCTTGGTGAAATCCTTTAACTCAAATGTTTTGACAGGAGCCTTTTGATTTATGTTTGCTGGAATAATCATTATTAATTTTAATTAAGGCATGTTGTATTCAATAAATTTTAACATTGAAATTGTGTTATGCCAAATTTGTGTTTCTTAGAAAGTTTTATAATGTATACTTCTTCCCTCGTTGTATTATAAAGAAACAGCTGCCATTATCGATATGTGTAAACTATAAGAGGGTTTAGAGATCACTGGTTAAAGATTTCTACTGTAAAATGTGCAAAATTCTTTTCATCTGCTGAGAGAATAAAGACTGCAATTGTTGCCTTCATCATCAGGTTGAAAGCAGTGTGCATCGATGAAAGGATCAAATCTAATTGCTGTTTAAGAAAATTAGTTGACTACAATTGTTTCAACAGTGTTATGACTCTTCATCATCATTCGAAAGCAGCATGCATTGATTAAAGGACCATAGGCATGATAATTTCAATCAATAGATCAAAAGCAATGTGCATTGGACAAAGGATCGATGCACATTGCTTTTGGATTTTTATATTTTGAATGATGATCCTTGACAGTTGGATTTGATCTTTTGAATGATGATAACTGTTTCGAATCTTATGATGAAAGTTCATAACACTCGAAACAATTGTATTACCCTATTTTCTTATGCATGTTTTTTTTTCAAGGAAGTACTGAGAATTTGTTTTCTCATAAGCCTCAGTTATATTCATTAGAATTACATTAAAACTTTTGAAATGAAGTTATCTCATTTAACTCACTCTTCAATATGCATTCTTGCATTTCTAAAAGGATGTAAAGGAAAAACATAATATTTTTATATAATTCATTTACTGTTTACATCATACACAGCAAAATCCTGATTTTATGCATTTCATAGGTTTTCAGTATAAAAAATTGTATGGCATGTAGATAAGGATTATATAAATTACGAATTACAGTTTATGATTGCAACAAATTGTAATCATAAAACAGATCAAAGGAATACACACTATAAATTTAAACATATTCAAACCAAGTACTAATTTTTTAAATAATTTTTATAACAAATAAAATGTACACAGCCTACGTTATTGGTGCTTAGTTTTAAAAATATCTATAATTTTCAGTTGCTTTCATTTTTTGCATACTGTTTGAATAAAGTACTTTTCAATACCAGAAAGGTTTTGCAAGTATTTTTCTTGTAAATTGTAATCAAGGAAAAAGTTTTGCACCAGTTTTAAACCATTTAATACTGCAATGAATAATTTGAATGTTGTTCCTAAACTTCATTGTCATACCCTAATGAACAGTCCATATCTTCTCAAGATGAGCATTTCATATTGCAACGTGTTTGGGCATTTGATGTTTGCTTTATGGGACCAGAGAGATGGTGATGATTACGACTTTTTTTCTCGTTATTTGTTGTGCTAAAGAATTGTTAAAAGTTGTTTTTTACATGATTTATTCTCTTTAACTGTACAAAAAATTCTGTATAAAAAAATATTGGAAAATAGGAAAGAGCTTATTTAAGTCTTGATTAGAAGTTTGAAATAAATATACACAAAATACAAGAAAATCTGTTTTGGCATCAAAAATTCAAAATGTATAATGTGGGAAATTGTGTAATTAGAAAATTGTATTCCATGAGAAAAATTAATTTCTGTTTTGATTATAGGGACTTAATATAAAAATGAACAGAAATAGAAAAATTTTAAAATGGGAGATGTAAAATTGGGGTTTCACTGCATGTTGCATTAAAATTATACAATTTGTAAAATAAATGAGTTGTTTTTCTGAATGCAATGTTTATGCTCCAACTTTTTTCTATTCTGAATTTAGGCCCCTGTATTGGAAACGAATAATGTTTATTCCAACATATTATTAAATTAAATAATAAAATAATATATTATGTTATCGTTATTTAAAATCTTAGAAATTACTGTCTAGCTTATCTGATTGAATATTTTTTCAGTTTAAATGTATATTTATTTTTCATTTTTAATCCTATACTTTATTTATTTGTAAATTTAAAACTTAACAACATTTGTCGTTTTATGTTTTGAAATAGAAAACAATTTCATATTAAGTTGATTGTTATACATAATTAACTACTTTCTTATCAAATTACTTGCTATTTTTGTTTTTTGTAGCATTTTTCCTTTTGCATTTTTATTTATGTGTATTTCTCACAACATTAATTCAATTTTGAAATTGTTTATAATTTTTGTATTTCATTAAATATGTTTTAAAATATGCTAATAAAATGAAATTTGATGGTTATGCTTTTCATTAAAAGATATATATATATATATTAACTCCTGTCTTGTGATCTCTAATTAATGCAATCTGTGTAAAGGATGGCAAATAAGAAAAGATGTTAAATGCAAAAGCTAATTTATTAATATTTCTAAAATACTCTTGTGTACTCTATACTTTTTTTTTTATGCATAATTGACTATTATCTACAAACCTTTTTTTTTTTTTTTTTTTTTTTTTAATTTAATTCAGAAAATGTTCAATATTTTTCATCTAATGTTAAAAACACATTTTGGCCAAATTGAAACTTTAGATGTTATTACAAATAACTTTTAGCATTCAATTTTCAACTTTTTATTATTTAGTTAATCGGACTATCTGTACAAAATTGATGTAACCCCTTTTTCTTGGAAACTGCTCTACTAACTGAATTTGCTACAAATTATAAATGTATGATAAATGCCATCAATTTTTTTAAAAACTTGCTTGTTTTGTGTGAAGCAGTGTATGAAAACTTTGAACTATATTGCAATATCTGGGAAACTATTCATCTGATTAACATTAAATATGGTAAAATTATAGAATGTTATTCAGAATATGTGGTAATGCACAGTTTTGCATTAACTCAAGCTTTTCCACTGATTGGAGTTATATTTGGTACTTCAATAGAATGTTACATGTATATGAAATGGTTTTCTGAATGCTGGTGTTGTTTGTAGCACCAGCATTATGTATTATATTTTGCTTTTATTTTCAGATGTACAATTTTATTCGACATTATATACATCTGTTAAGAAGCATCCTAATGATAAGACTTTCATGGAATATCTCTGCTCACACTGTGATTATGTGACATATAATACTATCAACATTAAGCGACATGTTCGCCTGCATTCTGGTGAACGTCCATTCAAATGTCCATGATGCATTATTCTTATTTTTAACTGATTTATGCTAAATTTAGAATACTTAAAGTAACTTGATGTGACCAGTTCAAAAATGAAGGTAAATTGGACAACTTCATGTTGAAATTGTACATGCACATTTTCAAATATCCTAATTCTTATTTACATAAAATTTTGTATATTAAACGTATTAACTTGCTGTGAGAATTGGAAATTGAAGTTGTATTTTGTGTCATGCCACTATATTTTTCAAAATTGCTCATGTTCCAATGACAAAATTCTTATAATCATTGGATTAGAATAAAATTTGTATTCTACACTAAAATAAAATGGTAGTCAATGCAGACTGTAAAATGCAAGGAAGGTCACAGGAACAACAATGTACCACTTATCCAATTGTATTTTATTCATCCCGAGTGCTAAATTCAGAATTTTTGTAATTCTTTTTCAAATTTGCTTCAGTATCCATTTTTTTTCGAAAACTTTGCAAATTTCTTTTACTGTTCAGATTTCAATTGGTTTCTAGAGAAACAAATTCCAGATTTATTCATTTCATTGTAAAATCCATAAGTTCAACTTAGTTAAGTCATAAATTCAATTTCAACTAAAAATATGTTTGCAGAGCTTAATTTTTATTTTACTATAATATTTGCATGTGATAAAAATTAACTAATGTGCATGCAAATAGAAGAAAATGTTACTGAGAATGTGCTGTTTGGGGAACTATTTCCTTCTATTCCATAGAGATTTTAAAATCTAAAAATTTCTTATTTGTTCCTGTTTGTTTCCCGTGAATCATATGATCTGTGATAGAATGGGAATTGTAAAGTCAGTGATCATTTTTGATAATACTGCTTATATTTGATTCCACTAAAAATGTTTTTACTGATCTGTTTTTCTTAGTGATCAAACTCAGTTGACCTCAGTTAACTGGGTATCTGGTCAACCATATTTTGAAAAATTGTCACTTTTATTGCCATTTCAATGTAAAAGCATTTTTTTCACTTTAGGGCCAAATTACCTGGCATATTGTCATCCAAATTTTGGGCAAGCATGTTTGTATTTCCTAGCTTAAAGTTCTATGACTCCAACCAATTTTCTAATTGATGCCAGTTTTATAATTTAAGATATTTTTAGTTAAGCTTGCTCCACATGTTTCTTGGATCAGTCAATAAAATATCACTGTTGTATAAGAACATCAAAGGGGCTGTTGGAACTGGGTGGGATATAGAATTTGTGAAGACTATGGAATTCAAGCAAATAATAAATGTCAAAAAGGAAGTTGAATAGGAAGCTAATTGAATGTTGGTTGCAAGCAAAATGTCTGGTATTTTTTATTATTAAATAAAACAGAACATGAAATTTTGCTCTCGGTAATTATTAAGAGCTTAGTAAGTTGTATTATTATTGACTAAATAGCTTTAATTTTTTTTTTTGACACAATATACTTGAATTTCTGGCATCGCTATATAGTTTTCTGTGTTTAAAAGAAGTAATTAACTCATATTTATTAAATATATTCTTTTTTTATACTAGTGTAAGTTATTTTGAGTTAGAAATTTTCTTTTATTTCAGTGAGAATATATTTTCTGTGAAGTGTATCACAAATGTTTACAATATATACCATGCATGTTTTAACTGATTTAAAATGAGAATGGTTGTTTTGCAAATTTTTTCAAGTTTAGATTATAATGCATTTTAAAAGTTTTGTAAAAAATGAAATTTAAAAAATGTGTATTATATTTTGCTTTTATTTTCAGATGCACAATTTTATTCGACATTATATACATCTGTTAAGAAGCATCATAATGATAAGACTTTTATGGAATATCTCTGCTCACACTGTGATTATGTAACATATAATACTACCAACATTAAGCGACATGTTCGCTTGCATTCTGGTGAACGTCCATTCAAATGTCCAATATGTAACAGAGATTTTAATGAGAAAAGAAATCTAAAAAAACATGTCACATGCCATAAGGAAATTTTTAAACAAATTTCAAATTAATGATTTAGATTTCATCAGTGCAGTAACAATGCAACTCCTCATATATCTCACTGTAGTGCAGTGCTTCTCAATCTGTTATCCACCGGCCACCGATGACTGTTGAGTTAGTTATAATGATCCTACAAGATATTTCCCATTCCACAATTTATATTAATTCATCTTAAAGCTCCATATATACTGAACAGGCATATGTCTCAATTATATGATGAGACATTGTGAATAAATCATTTTGTCTAGCAAGAACATGAAATATTTGAAATGTATTCAAGTTGTTTGGTTCTATCAATATTTCCTTTGGGTTAGTTGGTAGAGATTGCCAAAATACATTCTAATGCATCTAGTATGTATTAAAATATATAAGTTTTGAAATTTTACCATTGCTTAAAAATATGCATTAAGAATTTTAAATTTTCATTCTAATTTTTCTCATTTATATTTTCATTTCTGTGTACAAATTTTTTGACCCTGCCATTTATTATTTTATTAAAAATTTGCAATTGGTACATTGATAAACTTCTGTTTTAAATCTTATATGTTAAGCAGTTACTTTTCCTTAGGTCGCTTGAGTGATAAATTTTAGTTATTAAATAATGCATATGCAATTTTGCATCATTAAATTATATTATTTTAAATTATTAAATTTTATTATTTTTTATCATTAAAATATATTTATGTTGTTTTTGAAACTGTGCAAATACATTTTATTGATAAATAAACATGAGTAAAGTTCCTATTTATAAATTAAATACATTTATATTTTATGGATAAAAATCTTCTTTAATAAAGCAACATAAAATAAACATGTGCTGTTGTTAACTGGTTTCAGAGGCAAAACAAGCTTTCAGACTAAGATAGCTGTTACTCCAAAGTAGGAAACTGTCTATTGACAGATGTTTTTATTTATTAGTGTTTTTGAAAATAAGTATTGTAGTTTTTTGTAAAAATGGTAAAAAATAATTTAATATTATTTTTTATTTTTTAAAAATGTTTCTAAGTAGGTAGTTTTTCTGTCTATGGCTGGTATAGTAATGTTTCTATAATTCCTAAAAATTTTATTACTCAAAAAGTTATTTGTGGTGTCTCCCTCCAACAAATCACCTTGACTGCTAAGAACAGGAACTATTTTCAAGTTGTTTGATTTCTCTTAATATTTTCATTGGGCTGGATTAGTAGTTCCCAATATTTTTGAGCAAATGCCACATTAAGATATTAAAAGTGCTAGGCTGACTGGATTGAAAAAGAGACATACAATGCATGTGTTGTGGGTAACGTTCACACCAGAAAAGGAAATTTTGTGAAATATACTGCCTGTATCTGGTGGTCCAAAACCTAAATATGGTAGACAAAAGTTACAATTACCTTATATCTGTATCTACACTTCTACTACAAGTTCTTACTACATGTGTCTAAGATTTTATGCAAAAACAGAACAAAACACATTCAAAATTATGATCATTTAAAATTCTCATATGTTGAAAACAGTATATGTAAAATTTTAATAAATAATTATTAACCACCAAGGTCGAATTCATCTACACTTATATGTGTGCTGGTTTCTTTTTTCCTAAAGTTTAACTCCATGAATCTAATCAGGCTTCTGGAAGATTTGCGATCAAAACAATGTGTATTATCTTTTAGGTGAAAATTTTGCAGTCCATGTTTGTGATGTTGGTGACAATTGTTTATGATTTGATGACAATTGTCACTTTGTCAGCATGCTGACATGAACTCTAGTTGTGTTGTTGTTGAGACCCAGACCGTCCGACCTACCAGAAAGGTGTAAGGTAACTGTTTGCACGACCAGGAAGAGCCACCTAATTTAGTCCGGAACCCTGTGGGGGAGGCATCCACATCGACCGTACCCTTCTTCCCCTACCACCAGCCTCTCGGGAGGACTTACGGACTCACATGTTTAACGTGATCCTACTTCGCGTGAACATGGTGGCAGGTTTGGCAGCGGAGGGAATCAAATTTGGGCCTACTGAGTGCAATTTCGATGCACTAACCACTGGGCTACCACGTCTGAATTCTAGTTGTGTGTGTGGATCAAGAAATAACACATAAATCCTCCCCTCATGTAAAGTTCTGGCTGAATTGGACGTTCTTTTTATTAGTGCTGTGCTCTCATTTTGGCAGCAAAAATGTAGCAGTTTTTTCTCAGAACTTCCAAAGTGATTGAATGTGATTTATACAAATCACTAAATTATACAAATCACTAAAAATTTAAACTAACTTAAAACTTTTTAACTTTTTAAATTTTATGCATAATTTTAGTCATTGTCTTTCATCAAAACTAATGACCTAGGGAAAAAGTACACTTACCAATATATATATATATATATATATATATATATATATAATAAAAATAAATATAAAAATAAATGTAATAAGACTAATTTAAAACATGAACAGTGGCATCCCCTGGTTCAAAACAGTACGGAGGAAAATAAAGTAAAGAGGATATGAAAGGAAGTATCTAACAAAAGGAAACCATTGCTACCTTAGAATTCAAATTGATTTTAATTTTAAATTATTAGGTAATATTAATAATACACATGAATTTATCAATATTCAAGAGCGATACATACAAATCAAGTTCAACATCAAAGAATTATCAAAATCTGGAGGCTCAAAATATTGAAATGACAATAAATAAAAAATAAAAGAAAAGATGTAATGCAAAAATATGAAATTGGATAGAACCTCCGTAGATTCAGCTTTTCAAGGATCTTTGCATCCACATAGGTTCCAAATGTGTTTCGCTCAATGATACAGCCACATGGCCGAAACATCGTTAAAAAATCCGACACATTACCAGACAGAAACAAAAATGGAAATAACAAATAATATTAGACAAATGGAAAGAAGAGGATGAGAGTGCATATAGCAAACATATCAGTAATCTATCCGTCAGTCCACACGGATGCAGATGGAAATTAAAACTCATACCTTTCTTCACCATTATTCATGACATCTAATATTTCGTTGCTCTAGCCTAGGAAGAATTTGGAAAGAATACTACAGAGCACCATCTGTTGTGAAATATAGGAAATACTCCTGAATAAGATATTCAATCAATAGACAATAGATATACAAATAGACATGTTTCAAACCAAAGAATTAGGGATATAAAGAAAAATATGTTTACAAATTATACTAAATAATTTTTAATAATTAATACTTATATAATATGTATCCAAAACTTATCACAAAGATAATCAAAATTTCCAAGAATATTTTAATTTTTAAAGTATATAATAGCAATTTCAAATTTGACTAAAACAATAAATGTCAGATTATAAATTGAATTTAAAATTTCTATAGTGATATTTAACAAAATTATCTGGATAGGATTCAGCCTTACATTATTGGATTAAATCTACTAGATGGTTACTATATTGTGTATTTTCACAACCTAAAAATCTTATGAAATTGATTTATTAAAATATTTTTGTATACCTGTTTACTCATACATGAGTTAAAATTGATTATCGTATGAATTTTAAATGGAAAACTTTTTCTTTTGTCAAAATATATATATATATATATATATATATATATATAACCAATCTTCATCCAATCTGGATTCCTAAGGAACTTTTGCTGTGTATTGTTGGTGAAAGTGAGTGAATGCTTGATTGAAATGGTTCAGGAATAACAATAGATTGAGAAGCACTTGTACTGTAGGATCTCATTTTGAATAATGTATGAAATTCTAAAGCTTTGCTTTTAAGTGCTATCATTTTTATAAGTTAATGTACTCATGTTCTTGTTATGTAAAACTTATGTTCTGTAAGGTTGAATAATAAACTTTATTCAATTGTAAATATAATTTACTTCATTTTTAAAATGCAACTGTTAAAAATTTGAGAGTATATCATACTTTAATGAAATATTTGTATGGGGATTCAGTGTAAAGTTTAAATATTTTTTTTTAAATATTGCAGTGAATGAGGGGTTCAGCAATCCTGTGATTAGGCATCATGATTCCAGTGTAGTAAAACAGGTTCTGTGGTCAGTTTCACTCTTGTTAGAGCTGATCCACATTGAATAGTTATGGTTCACTAGCAGTAAGAAAAAGTGTGCTCATGTGCAAACAATTTTTCTTGTAGCTAGTTTCTTTCTGCTGTGTTGTAAAATTGGGGTTTTTAAAACGTTTTCTTTATTTTCAGAGGTTTTTTTTTATATTTCAAGTTATGGACTAACTGTCATTATTAGTGTAATAATGCCGTTTTGGTACTGATAAGCCCCCAGATGAGATAACGTGATCAAATAATGTTGGTTGCAACTCTGCGAACATAAAGTTTTGGAATGTCTTTTATTGGCAGTTTTTCTGACTGTGAACTCTAGTATTTATCAGATTTTTATCACTTGGGGATGAGAGAAAAGCCAAATTAATCTTTAAATAAGTGGAATGTATGTTTTTTTTTTTCCAATGCCGTACACCAACTTATCCTTCTCAGCTTCTGTTTATTGTTTACAGGAAATTTTTATTGGTTATTGATTATAAAAAAAAGTGTTAGTCGAGTAATTGAAGATTTGGGAAATAAACATATACTACTCCAAAAATCTTTTTTTTTCGACATTAGCTGCTGACATTGAGTTGGGAAGATAACTAAAATTAAAATCTGGCAGCTGGTGGTCATTGCTTGTATTTGTTTATTTGTCACCTGGCTGCTTACTATATACATGGAAAACTAAAAATTGTTGCTTGATAGCTGGTGGTTCATTCTTAATAAAAAATCTCTGAAAATTTTGATAATTTTCTTCTGAATATATGTATATTATTTATAAATCCTTTCTGAATATTTATTGTAAATCTTAATATTGTTCAATCTCTGAAAATTCTGTGGTATAAATTCATTGATGTCCATGGACATCAACATGGTGGGGTATATATGGTGGTCAGTATATTAAAAATAAATTTAACTCATGGTAAAAATAACTTTAGAACATTATTATTACCAAACTAGAAAATGTGTCCAACATTGCCCGGTATTTAAGATGCAAACTGTTGATTAAAATCACCTTATCTCATGAGATTAGGTCTTCAACACACGAACATTATATATATTTTAAAAATTCATGAAAATTCATTTATTAATAATATAAATTCCATTCAAAATTTGTTTGAAAGAAAATTTTTCGATTTTTTTTTTCTAGTGGTTTTAAGATGGAAACTCTGTAATAATATTTTTGGTCATTAAAGAACTGACTGATTTATGTGACAAGTGCTCATAAATATAAAATAACTAAAAAACTAATTCAAATAAAAAAAATAACATTGAGGTGCACCTGTGTACGCTGAGAAGTATCTATGTACCAAATTTCATGGCATTACGATGCTTAGACTTCCCACTACAGTCTGCATAGACACACAGACATCTTCTTTTATTATGCAAATATGTTGCTCAAGAAGCTGCATATTATATCAAGGATAAGTATTTCTTGATATTGTTATGGTAATCTAAACTACTTTAAATTTTTTTATCCATATTTGTTATGGCAAGCAAGCTTTACATTTATATTTATAAATCCTTTTATATTATGAGCCGACATAGTGGTTGAGTTGCCAAGACAAGTATATTCTTGTGCTTGCTCGGCTGCTGGATTGTGAATTTGAGTCTTATCTGTGGACATGGATATAGTATTGTTGGGTGTAGTGTGTTTCTCCTCTGCTTGCACACCAAGACAACATTTTGTGATGGCTAAATGGATCACAATTCTGGCCAATGTATAGGCAAATGACTGAATGTATCAAGTGATATTAAGAATGAAATTATGTTAATCTTTTTTCACTATTTGTTAATGAAACAACACTATCTTTGAAAAGAAACCTAATGTAAACAATTAAAATGCATTATTAGTGAAAGAAAATGTATACTAAATTGGATTTTTTTATTTTGATAAAAGTTAAAGAAAAAGTGGGATATTAAAGAAAAATATGTGTATCATATATATTCTATATCTTAGTAAAAGAAGATGTTTTTTGTGTGCCTTCTGTAGCAGAAAATCTAAGCTTCAATCATGAAATTTGTTTCAGTTAGTTGAACTCATATGACAGACATCATCAAGTATTTTTTAAATTCAAATTAGTTTTCAAATTGTTTTATATTGAAGCACAATTTTGAACATTTCATATAAATCAGTTTTTTAGTGATTAAAAGTGTTATCACAGAGTTTCCATGTTGATGCCATCGGAAAGATAAAACAACATTCTTTCTAGCAATCTTTGAATCAAATCTGTAGGACAATTTCTTCATATTTATTTATTTATTTTTAAACACATCGCAATATATACATGTTTTATTTATTTTTTTTATTTTGCTGCATTATAAATAGGAGGATTAACACACTTTTATAGTTTGGCAAAAATATGGATGTATATCTTCTAACAAAAAAAAAAAATTTTTTTTTGAATTAGTCTGTTTTCAGATTTTCTGTTGATTTGCAACCAAATGCGTATGAATCAAAATTTTAAATTCTGCTCTTTTCCAGTCTCTTGGGTGTTGCTATGGGGAGTAGACATTGTGTACATGCATGGCAAATAGTTGAGCACCACCACATGTGTTGAAACTAAATGATTTCGATTGAAATGAAAAGGGGAATGATTTTAGTTCAAAACAGGCAATTTGAAAATTGAGAGGGTGTTATCTGTATCATTTATGTAGTGGGTGTTTATTTAGAACTTGGGTAGCACCGGGTAATTCTTTCTAGTATTATAAATTTCTCCAGATGCTTCTTTTGAAATGTGTGCATAACTTTTGTACAAGATCGGTTATAAAAATAATGAAAATAATATAGTATGAATAATGAACAGGTTAAAAGTAATAATTAATTGAAAACCTAACAAAAGTGAGTCATCAATTTCATTATAATTTGTTAGATATGTCATTCCATTGTACATACACACACACATGAAAGACAAAGTAATAGTTTTCATTGGAGTCAATATCATAAAGGAAAATACATTACTAGGGCACAAATTCCCTCCAATTTTCAAATTGAAGCAAATCAGAATGCTTAGAAACTATGTACAAACTTAGCCTGACCCTTAAATCTCGCATGTAGATTTACGATAAGCAGTCTAAGTGGTAGCTTGGGACCCCTCAGACAGTAGATCTGATGCTGCAAAACTTTTCAACAATAATCTAGTGGACCTAAATTTATTAAAACTGAGTAAAAGCTCAAGCTGGCCCAAAACTTCACATGTGTATTTACCGTCGGTGACTGCGACTCGATGCTAAGAAACCATTTAACAGAAATCTGGGGATACGAATTTTTTAAAATTAAATGCAAACTTGATGCATTCAAAAGTATCGTGATAATCCCTAGGACAGTAAATATGATGCTGAGAAACAATCAAACAGAAATCGGAAGACCCACATTTTTTTAAGGCTAAGTGCAAAACTGGCCCGGTAGGACACTTCACATGAGGATTTTCGATAGGCAGTTCGTTGCTTCAAAAGTTTTCAAATGAAATTTGGGGGCATGAATAGTACGAACCCAATCTGGCCTGAAACTTCTATGATAGGTGGACTAAGTACTTAGGATCTAAGATTGCTTAGATCCCCCAAGACCTGATGCAAATAAACATTTTAACTAAAATCCTGCAGACCTGTGTTTTTGTTGAACTAAGTGCAAACCCAGCTCTGCACCTCACATGATTATAGTAACAGTCACAGGTAGGTAAACAATCACAGGCATAACTTTGATATAGTATATATACATAATTATTGTCCGCTGAATTTTAAGTTTATTAGGTTAATTAAGTTTATTAGCAAAACTATATTACTATTTCAGTTGTATTCACAAGACATTTATAGGGGTAGGGAGACAGTTTAACAGAGAATTTATTTAAAAAGTTAAAAACACATCACTCAATTAGTTAGATTGACTCTATGTCCTCAAATGACAGAATATTTTTTTTTCAAATGCACCTGACAATAAGAGGATTATAGGATTATTTACCACTCCTTTCCCACCATACAATTGTATCAAGAATGTAAGAGTGCCTATGCCTCACCTACCCAAATTTATGTCTACCGAGATTTATGCCTCACCTACCCAAATTTCACATAAAGACTTCTGAACTTCACCAAATAGCACTAAATCCAGTAAAATTTGTTCGATTTAGAATTAAAAAAAAAAAAAAAGTCTATCAAAATCAGAGAGGCTAAATTGGTGCTCATTCGCACATTTTGACATTGAAGTGACTCAAGAAGAGATCTACACTTCGAAAATTTGATTTTTCGTTAAAACATATTTCATGTACTATTTTTAATCAGCACATTTGTTTTTATATTTGTCTTAGATAATTTTTTATTATTTAAATGTATTTTTATCTCTCATTTGTTTATTAATTTTATATTATACCTAGTTCATGTATGATATGCATTAATCAAAAATTGGAAGATTTATATGTACCAAGCATATAAAAAGCACACTGAAAAAAGTAATTTGATTGTAATTTGGATTCGAAGCAAATTAAATGTTAATAAGCAATAATCTTGTCTTTTTATATTTATCTAACAAGCAAAATTAAAATATCAAATGGTATTATTTTTCAATAAAACTATAAAGTTAAGGTAATTGTATATTATTTTTGTCTAAATTACTTTATTTTTTTGAAAACTTGTGTTTAAATAACCTACTTAAAAAAGCTACATATAAAATAACTACTTTTATAATATTGTTTAACATATTTACTTTATGATTTATTTTTGCTTTTCAAAAATAAAGTTAAAAAAATTGAAAATGTTCCCATAGTCTGACCATGCTGAAAATCAGTAGGTCTCTGATATTCATTAAGTGAAATAATTGTGATGAAAAGGGTGACAATAGAATGAGAGTGACAGTCGAGCAAAACAAATTATAATGAGAACAAGAGCAATATAGATTAAAATATTATTGCTGTTTTTCCTTTTAATGTGTAATATGATCATATAATTGCCTGTGCTTAAGGATGGTTACTACTTTTAGTTAATTGTTTGAGATGTGTAACATTTTATTTTATTTCAACATGAAAATACATCTTGAGCAGAGAATAAATATATTGTCTGTCAAGTGATAAATGTTTAAAATACTTATTTCCATACTTAAAATTTTTAATAGCGTTGCAAGTCTTTTAAAAATTAAATCCATTTTATTATAAAATTTATGTAGAAATTAATATTTGTCTATTACATTTTACTTTATTTTCAGATGTACAAAGTTATACTACTTTATATACATCTGTTAAGAGACATCATGCTGATAAGACTTTTATGGAATTTTTGTGCTCTCAGTGTGATTATGTCTCATACAATACTACAAACATTAAGAGACATGTTCGCTTACATACTGGTGAACGCCCTTTCAAATGCCAAGTGTGTAGCAAAAGTTTTAATGAGAAAGGAAATCTAAAGAAGCATTATGCTGTCCATAAGAATATTTTTCTTGAAGAAAAATTTAAATCATTATTTTAGGATTTGTGAGTACTATATGTTAAGTTTGCTGTTCTTTATGTGTTACTTTAAGTATATTTCTTAATACTGGATAAAAATGTTCTCTAACTGCTGTTTAAAAACACCTGCGGATAAAAATCTACGTTAGTGAAGCAGCATAAATGTAAAAGTATCAACTGATTTCTGTGGCAAAACAAGCATCCATCTTTAGGGTAAGAGTGTCATAGAGCTAAAGCAGGAAATTGTCTGTCATTAGAAACTTAGAATTATGCGAGTTGTGTGATTGAACAGAAAACTATTCCTGTAATTTAGAAAAAAGGTTTTCTCTAACCAAAAGCTATAAAAATTAAATAAAAATATACTGAAGAATATTAAAACAGCATGGAGGAGTAATAGAAAAATGACATTTGGTCAAAATACTGAAAAAAGTAACAAATTAGACAAGACTACAAATTTAAGTAACATTAGAAATAAAAATAAGATCAGTTGCATGTAAAGGAAAGGATAGGTTTAAAAAACTGAATTAGCTAACTACATTTGGAAAAGAAAATCGGATCATTTACATATAAAGTAAAGAACATGTTTTAGAAACTAAACTAGCCAAATACCCATTGAAAATCAACAGTCTCGCAATAAGCAACCCCTGAATATTGTTATTTTTAAAATAATTTGCATTTTACATTTATTCGGCAAATTGAATATTTTGTGTGCGGAACCCCCTAAAGAAGAAAATATTGTAAATTTTATATTTTGCATGTCTTCCTTTCGAAGTATCTACCAGTACACCAAATTAAAGTCTATCTCATCCCAAAGCATACTATTTTATCTCCCCTTTCGAACGTTTTTCTGTGGAGCACACCCATAAATGAACATTTTTGAAAAACTGTTCGCCTTGGGTTTCTTATCAGATGATTGGTCCATATACCAAATATCAAGCCTCTATGACATTTAAAAAGAAGCATGTCTCATTTATTCCGAAAATCGAACATATTGGTGATCAGTACCCCCTAAAGTTGCAAATATTGGAAATTTGAAATTGCACATTTTCTTCCTTTCAAACTATCTACCACTACACCAAATTTGATGTCTCTATCCTATCGCGAAGCATGTTTTTCTTTCTTCGAACATTTTTCTGTGTTGCACCTCCTTAAATGATCATTTTTGAAAAACTGTAATAATCTTAGGGGTTTTTGATCAAATGATTTCCCCATATACTGAATTTCAAGCCTCTATCATTGTAAAGGAGGCATTTTTCATTTGTTCGTCAAATTGAACATTTTAGTGTGCGGCACCCCTACAATAGCAAATGTTGGAAAACTGAAATTGCACACTTTCTTCCTTTCTAACTATCTACCCGTAGACCAAATTTCAAATCTCTGTCTCATCCCGAAGTATGTTTTCTTTTCAATTCACCTTTTGAATGTTTTCCACTGGAGTACCCCCCCTTAAACGAACATTTTTGAAAAACTATATTCGTCTTGGGTGTTTTCATCAAATTATTAGTCCATATACCTAATTTTAAGCAACTATCAAATTTTAAAGGAGCCGTTTCTTATTTATTCGGTAAATCGAATATTTTTGTGTGCGGCACCCCTTTAAGTAGAAAATATTAGAAATTTGAAATTGCACACTTTCTTCCTTTCGAACAATTTACCAATGCACCAAATTTGAAGTCTCTATCTTATGGCAAAGTATGCTTTCCTATCATTTCACTATTCGAACGTTTTGGTGTGAAGCACCCCCCTCTCTAGAGAACATTTTTGAAGAATTAGATTTTTCCAGGGGTTTTTATCAAACAATCGAGCCGTGTACCAAATTGCAAGTCTCTGTCTATTTGGGAAGTGCCTAAAAAAAAGCGTGACAGACAGACGGACACTTGACAATTAGTATATATAGATTATCTAACTGCACTTGGAAAGGAAAATCAGATCAGTTACATATAAAGGAAAGAATATGTTTTAGAAACTAAATTAGCTAATTATACTTAGAAAGGAAAATCAGATCAGTTACATATAAAGAAAAAAATATGTTTCAAAAACTAAATAAAGTGACTTCACTCAGAAGTAGAAACAGGATAGTTGTATATAAAAGAAATAGGAAGTTCTTTTTCTCTCCAGTGATTTGGGCAAATGTTTTTAATTTTTTTTGTTCTTTTACCCTGTTTCATCCCCTTGTTCATTCATTGTTTTTGTAGTTTTCAGTATAAATTTTTTTTTTCTGAGTCTCATGAGCAGTTTGTAGATATGAGGAAAATGCTAAAAAAATTAAAATAGCTTTAGCTAAACAACTTCAGATATGCAGACTTAATGAGGAAAAGGCAAAAGTGGTTAATGGTATGTGTTTGAAACAGTTTTCATTGTTTTTCTTAAAACAGTTTTAGTTTAAATTTTATAAAGTTTTTATAATAAACTGATCAGGAAACTATGATATATGTTTTGTAATTTTTTATTTATTTATTATTTTTAATACACAAATTTGTTTTAGGTTCATATATTTCAATAATGTTTGATTTTATTTGTATTGTAAGCTGTGAATTTTTGCTTTTATTATGTTTGACATATTTATAAGATGTGCATTTTTGAATACTTTATACTTTTGAAATTGATACAAGTTACTGAATATGTTTGTGATATTGTATTAATTGTAATATTTTAGCACACATAAAAATTGTTATATTAAAAAATGTTTTTTTTCTGAAGTTATTTCACCTAATGGCTGTGAAAATTAAATTTTGAAGTAAAGTCATCAAAATAAATAATTTTGAAAATCATGCTGAAATTTTCACTAGTACGTTTTCTGACTGTATTTTAAATTTTGCAAAAATTCAAATTAAATGAAGTTTATTTTAACCAAGAAGACATTTATTTTAATGTACCAGGTGCAAAAATAGAAAAAAAAATTGCATACATGCTTTGTTGTACTGTATCGATTTACATTTTGTGTTATTTTTTCCAAATTATGTTGAAATGTTCCCAAGCTTATAAAGCAGGGATCACATTCTACTTAAAATTCCCAATTTTCCTTATTTTTTTAAGCTTCCCTTAAATTCCTAAAATTGTATCTAATTTTTTTTTAACGCTTTACAACATAGTTTTTTTTTTTTATCATTCTAGCATTTTGTTTATTAAAACAGTGATAAAAATAGCATATTTTTCTCAACAAAAATGGTGTAAAGTGTCAGCCACAGTACAATTAATGTTTCTCAATAGATGAACCGAATAGCTTTCCCCACCCATGGGCTGTTTTGATTAAATATGTCGTACACAAGATTGCAGAAATGTGCGAAACATCTTGAAGTCAGTTACTGCATAAATGTTAGTAGTGACCGTATCCTTACATTTTTGCCTATGTTATATCTCATGGTCTATCAAATTTCTTTTAACGCTAAAAGGAAAGCACATAGTTTGAATAAACTTGCATTCAGATCATTAATTGTCTAAGACAATGATACAACATGGAGGTGTTGTTAATGTACTATAATTTAAGCTTTATTATAGAGGGTTTTTTATATCTTGTTTTCTCTTGTATATACAAGTAGGAAATTCACAATAAATAAGCATTTTATAGTTTTATGCTTCATTTACAGTAAAAATATTGTTTCAACTTAGAAGTGCTTAAATCTTGTGATAGCTATTTTAACTATTCTTTTATAAGAAGTAAGTGAATTATTAAATATGAAAGCAATACACATGTTGATCTGTAATTTTTCCTTAAAAGAACCAATTCTGTTTTTATTTAAACAAAAGGGGTAATTAAATAGTACAAATAATAGTTATATAGGGAAAATAAAATGCTAAAATTTTTATAAACTTTTGCAAAAAATTCTTTGATTTCCTATCTAAGATTTTCAGAAAACATGCTATGATCCCTGAGAAAGATAAAACATTTATGCATGTTTAAAATTATGCTTTGCAAACTTTTATTCAAAGTATTTCAACTGAGTTGAACAATGTGTTTTTAAACATGATTGTTTATTTCCTCTAATCTTGCTGTTTTGTTGAAATATACAATACTTTTTGATTTATTTGCATCTGCATTATTTATTTCAAATTTGTTTTGTCTTTCTACTCATTTTATTATAAAATAAAAATGCTGACCCATGAAATGCAGTAATTCCCAACCTGTTTAGGTCACCAACACTATTATGAATATGATTTTGCACTTGTGTCACCCTTTTGTTTTTTCCAAGGTATTTGGTTTATTTTTCAATTAGCTTTTGGGATCGAAATGCCAAATAGAGCAAGAGTACTGGATTGGCCATCTAATTATTTTTTTATTTATGTTTATGTAAGACAGCATCACATAATTGTTTCTTCAACAGATTGTCACAAGTGTAATACATTTTATTTCTGAAATATCATTTTACTTTTAAAAATATATTTTTTCTCCAAACTTCGTGGCTGTCCTGGAGAATCATTCGGCACCTTTTGATACTGTAACATACTGGTTCAGAATCTCCGACATAATGGATGACATTGACCATTGAAACATAAGGAGTAAAACTGTAGAACTCGGGTCAATCCTTTGCTTAGTCTTGATGAGATGTGTATGCTATACTTTTACTCTTTTCCTGCATGAAGTATAAATATAGTGCAATTTCTCTTAGAAATTCTTATAAAACTGGTATGCCTTTTCTGAAAGCATAACTTTATCAGGGCTTTCACTATTAAAAAGTTTCTTTTTCATGTAAAGATATTTAGCATTTAGAATTTTATTCATAAAAATTCTAAAAACAGTAAAATTTAAAAGAACACTATATTATAAATCTCTTAAAAGTGCATCTCCTAAAAGTGCAGCATCTAAAAGTGCATTTAAAATGCATTTCAATTCAGAATTTTTTTTTAGTTTTTATTAAAAATTCACTAATGCTATTTGTAAGTAATGATTTCTCTTTATCCCAATTTCTTAATTCTGTCAAAATCTGCCAGCCCTTCATTGGTTGAGTGAATATTTAAAATTTTAGAAAAGTAATATTTCATATATTTTTTTTTGTATAATAATTTAGAATATTTGCAATATATTTTTGCTCTAAAAAGTATTCTAGCTACCACATTCTATTCATTATTCACTCTTGTATCCCAATGCATTAAGATGTTAAATACAGTGACTATATAATTGAAGTTTCATACAGTACTATGACATTAGAAGCGTCCATTTCTATTCATATTTAATTACAAATTATTTAATTTTTGACAACCAAAACTTTCATTTTGTCAAGATATGTTTCTGTGTTAATCTCTATTTTTTCGTGATATTAATTTCTCATATCAATGTTTTATTTTATTGGTAAACATTTGGCATTTTTAAATTTATTTTTAATAAAAACTATTTAAAACAATTATTAAAAAATTACATATTCCAAAATAATATATATATATATATATATATATATATATGCATATATATATATATATATATATGTATGTATATATATATATATATATATATATATATATATATATATATATATATATATATATATATATATATATATGTGTGTGGAATGAAATTTTATTTTGAATGTCGGAGTCTGTAATTTTTACTGACTCCAAATTTAACTTTGACTCCGCAGGTTCAACTCCATAGTTCTGCTTGACTCCTGTGTTGTCAAGAAAGGGTGCTTTTCTTGGTGGTTTTTCTAAGGGAAACTGTACCATGTTTACATATAAATTACGAAAACTGTAAACCAAGAGCTTAGACCCCCTCTTCCCATGGTCAAAATGAAAGCACCTTTAATATTAATAGAAACTCATACTGTTACTGAATTATTTGAAGTCACCATTTTGTAGTGGGGCTTATTCTCATGACATCACAATGGGTGTTCAATTGTGAACATTGTTACATTCTTTACAATTGGCCAATGGCCCTACCGTGCTGAAAACACCGGTTCTCATTAGATCACCGAAGTCAAGCAGCATTGGGCATGGTTAGTACTTGGGTGGGTCCACCTGGGAACACCGCATGCTGTTGGCACATTTCGGGCGTGGTAGCCCGGTGGTTTGCGTGCTGGATTTGCACGCTGCCACAACTGCCGCCGTGTTCATGCAGAGTACGATCACGTTAAACATGTGGGTCCTTAAGTCCTTCAGAGAGGTTGGTGGTAGGGGAAGGAGGGTACGGTCCCTGTGGATGCCTCCCCCACTGGGTTCCGGTCTAAATTGGGTGGCACTTTCTGCCCGTCCAAACAGTAACCTTACACCTTTCTGGTAGGTCGGACTGTGTGCGTCTCAACAACAACATGCTTTACCATTAAAAAATATTTTGCACAGTCGATTTTTTGAAATTAAGTTTGAATAGTTAAGTATTTTTTTTGAGTAGCGTAAAGCAATAAAGTTCATTTTACACAAAGTTTTGCGACATTTATGGGTTACTGTGTGTGTGTGTGAAATGTGAACATTCATGAAAGTGAAAATGAAAAGTATGAATAGATCTTCTCATTATCCAAAATTGTGTGAAGTCAGAAATACACTTATGTCCAAAAGTTAAGCATAATTCGTAAAATGCGAAAAATTTGGAGTTAATATGGATACAATGGTCTACCATCAGTTGTGGAGAGTCGTGGGACGAAGGTAAATTGTTATGCATATGCAAAACAGTTCAGTCGATGTCGACATGCACAAAGCACTAGCAGCTCACGTCAGAATGAGTATAAAACGGCCTTGAGCAGCATGGCCAGTTGAGGCAGAATTTCACAATTTCTGTGGTATGGAGCTTTGTTAACAATCAAAAAGGACAAGATGTCACAAAGATGCCAACTGGACATGTTTTTGAAAGGATGAATTATTGGAATGTTGTATTCCGGTCTATCCCAAACCAAAGCATCTTGAATTCTGAATGTGCCTCAGTGTGTGATCTCCAGACTGTGGCGGAGGTTCCAAACCACTGGAGATGTTATCCGATGACTAGTATCAGGTTGGCCAAGGGTAACAACCATTCGGCAAGACCGATATTTGGTGATAACTACCCGATGTCAGAGGAACTGTTCTGCCAGACAACTGGGTTCAGCCCTGATAGTGTGTGGAATATGCTCAGGAATATGCTCATGCATGTGTGGAATATGCTCAGGAGACATCTTGCAGCCTTCCGCTACCCACCAAGCTTCGTTCCAGGATTAAAAACTGCTCTCTGTGAGGCTTGGATTTCTTTGAACACACAACTCTTTCAAACCCTCATTGAAAGTATGGGAAACTGTTGTGCAGCATGCATGTCTACCTGAGGTTCCCACACACCGTATGAAACTGCAGTATCACATTGTTTTATTTGCTGTTTCACTGAGGTTGACACTTGTATTGTGACCCATTTTCTTTCAACCCTTTTCTTTGGATAACAAAAGTCGTTATTATCCTTGTTTTGCATTGTTTTCTTCTTCTATAACCCTATTACACCCGCATACCGCATTTCCTTCCATTCCGATGTAGATTTCCTGAAATTTTCACATAAACAGCAACTATGCTGAACTTTTGAACATGAGTGCATTTGTGATGCATGAGCCTAGATTAAGGTTTACTATAGGACCTTTTAAATTATTGATTTGTCTTTGAGTGAGGCTTCTATATGCTTCAAATTAGAGTAGTAGATAGTGTATGTGGAACCCTATTACACCCGCATACCGCATTTCCTTCCATTCCGATGTAGATTTCCTGAAATTTTCACATAAACAGCAACTATGCTGAACTTTTGAACATGAGTGCATTTGTGATGCATGAGCCTAGATTAAGGTTTACTATAGGACCTTTTAAATTATTGATTTGTCTTTGAGTGAGGCTTCTATATGCTTCAAATTAGAGTAGTAGATAGTGTATGTGGCATTTGTTTAATTCCAGGATTGTAAAATATCTTTCCTCCTTGCTTTGTTTAATTGAATAAATTTCTTAAGATGTTCCCCTTGACTACTTTCTGTTTCTACTGTTTTATTGCAAATAAAAGGTATGTCTTGCTATTAATTCTGCTATAATTTTTTTTTTCTGGATTATCCTGTTTATTTCCTGTTTTATTTGATAAATATTTTTCTATTTTATGTTAAGTTGATATGCATTAATCAAAATATAGAACTGAAATATTTATTTTAAGGAGTGGTTCAAACGTCTTTCCCTGTTTTTAAAAATTAATTATAACATAATTATACTTTCTAAAGGTACATAGTTTTTAGTAAGGAAGACTTGAGCAATGCATGTAAGCATAAATAGAATAATAATACAGCATACAGTTATTTCGAGAATATGATGGATATCCTTCGTCAGTGCTAGACAGCTAATAAATTAGAAGTCAATTAAGATGAAATGGGCCATATAAAGGAGACCCATTTTTTTGTTTTACTTTGGGCTTATTGTCTGCCTTGCATTGACAAAGGGGATCCAGTGTATATTCAAAACAGCTGTATACTGCATTATTATTCTATTTGCGCATAAATACATAGCTCAAGCTTTCTTGCGTATTGCACAAAGTGTTTTTATTTATTGTCAGCTTTTAGTGTTTAAAAGATGAAACTATGTCATATCAAAAGGAAGACTGCTTGCATGATGGTTATCTAATCTATATTCAATCTCTCTCCAATTCCTGTATAACATATCCATATCAACAGTAGTATTGATTCTTGATTGAGTACTTTAAGCCATTAACCTTGGCTGAGTATACTTGGCTTTTTATAATTCCAGTAAAAAGAAATCTAATAGTAGGTAATGTTTGGTAATCACGGAGAACATAGAATTAAGCCATCTTGATGCATTTACAGTCCGTTAAGCAGTATAACCAGGTATTTTTAAATAGCAGTTTCTTAATGGTGATATCAATATGTTGTAACGTATTTTTATTTCTACATGTACCCCAGGAGTATCTTATATTTCTAAAGGATATTTAGCCAAACTTGTTAACTTTGCTTTTTACAGAAAAGAAATATATATTTATAAATAGTGAGTAACTTTATTACTTATTATAGATTGATGTAAAACATCACCCCTTTCACATATTTAGAATAAGAAAAGGTTGGTGTGTGTTGTGTGTGTAAGGTGCTTAGGGAAAGAAAATTCACTTAAATAAATTTTTTTTTTTTTTTTTGAAATATTTAGATTTTTAGATTTTTGTTCCTTGCAAATTATGCAGTTTTGCTAGATTAATAGGATGTTTATTTAATCCTAATTGGACTACAAACTATGAAGTTATTAATGATAAAATATTTGGATAGTATTCTGTCAATCCACTGGATAAGTGTGGGGTCAGCATAAACAATAAGCGTTTCCGTTGAGTTATATGAATTTACTGACACTTCCATTAAGTTATATGAATTTACTTGGATTTATTCATGTTTATCCTGTAAATTCTTACTATCCATATAATGCATACTAATTTGTTTGGGTATATATGGTGATTGGATTAAAAATTTAATCTGCAGTTTTTTTTATGCAATCCAAATATTTTAATACAAAATTGTAACTCAAAACTGCCACCACATAATTATTTATTTTACTGAATAAGTTTTTCATTTACTTGAAAGGATGATGTAAGTGCATTGAATATCTGTTATGTCCTTTGTTGTCTAGTCAGAATCATTTACTTCCATTAAGAAAATGAAAATAATCATTATTTTAATTATTTTTTTAATTGTTTCTATGCATATGTACATTTTTAGAATTATCATATTTAGTGATACATTTTGTGACCTCCCTATCTTAGAATTAATTTTTAAAAATAATAATTTCATATCAAATTAAAAGAATGACATTGTTATTAGGTAATTGATCAACTCATGAAAATAATTGCTTAATCTGAATAAGAAATAGATTATTAAAATCAATTTCTAAAATAAGGTTGCGGCTATAAAATCAATGTATTGAAAGAAGTATTCAAGTGTTGAAAGTTTAGCAAACATTGTAATGGATAATATTGTACATTGCATTATATAGTTATATATTTTGTTGCGTTTTCGAGACTTCTTTATTAGATGTCCCAAAACCTAAACCAAAATAAAAACAATATGACATGAAAGCAATATGAATAAATACAAATGTTTTGAAATATTTTTGTCATTAGTACTTATATGGTAATATGTACATGTTTTGAAGTATACCTTGTATCTTTTATCTCTGGATGTATGTAATGTATTTTATTTGGAATTTGACAAATTTCACTCAATTGTCTCCAGCTTGAATTTGACATAACTTTAGGGTATTACTGTATTAATAGTATGTGTTTAAAATTGGAATCCTTCAGTCAACTAATAAATCACCTATCAAAGCTTACTATGGTGTTTTAAAAAAGTTTCATAATTATCTTTCAAATGCTAAACATCACATGAATAATACCTTGAGCACCATGTGGCCATTTCTCTTTCATTTGTTTGGACAAAGTGGCTACGTTAGAGATCAAAATGTTATAGAATGTATAGTTATTTCTTCATTAATGTTAAAAAACAAGGAAGGCCCATTTGGAGATCACCATGTTTTGAAAAACAATCCAAAATGAATAAGTATATAATAAAAATAAATTTTAAGTTTTGATATAAATTTTAGGTACTTTTGTTAAAGATATCATTTTTATTACAGATACTCCTTGGAATGCAGCAAATTATCAAGAGCTGTATATATCAATAAAAAATAGAGAGACTGGTCATCTTCTACATCAATGTTTAGTTTGCAAATATTGTTCCTACCATCTTACAACTATGAAACGACATGTTAAAACACATACTGGTGAACGTCCTATTAAGTGTCTTGTATGTGACAAACGATTTGTGCAGAATACTGATTTGAAAAGGCACATGTTCACACATCGGGAAAAATTCTCCCAAAATTAATCTGTTTTTTTGCTGTATTACATGTTTTAATTGATTTTCAATTCCTTGTTCATGTGTTTTTTATTAGTCTAACAAAATGGTGTTCAACCTTTTCCTACATTGATATTATCTTATTATGTCAACAGGATCTGCTGATTTATTTGTGGATGTAAAGTAAAAATCTTTGTTCAAATATTTCTTTAATGTTTTGATTAATAGAAAACTAGATTAACTATTCTTAATTTTGTTTATCTAAGAATAGGATTTCCATTGTATTATAAATAATGTTTAATCTACCTAATTTTGTATTTTTGACGTCTTTTAAATAATTCATATAAATGTTTTATAAATGGCTTCTACAAGATTTTATTTTGTTTTTCAATTAAATGTTATATATATATATTAAAAAGTTTGGCTTTTCCCTTAAAAATAACATTTCCTTTATCACATAATAATTTTGCCATTCAGAATATTAGGATTTCGAAAATAATAGGTTCTTTTCTATTAATTTAAAACTCATTTTTGTTAGGCTATGTTTATCTTAAGATTGCATATAAAACTTTTGGGTTATTAAAATATTATTTAAAATGCATAAATAAATCAACTCTCAGTTTTTGTTTAATTGTGGTGCGATATTGTTGTACATAAATTAAATTGTTCAATAATTTAAAAGACTTAATTTAATCAATTCGTATGCTAATATACTTATCATTGAAATGGAACTTGCATTGTAGTGACCAAAAATGTGAAATGTGTAATCACGTATTAGTCCAAAATATGTTAATCAATTTCAGTGATTCTTTATACATAATTTTATCCCATTGAGATTATGATAAAGTCAGAATTTTGAATTTTAAAATCATAAAAAAATTGTAATTTGTTAAAATGGGCTATAATGTTAACTGTATGTGAAATTTTCATTTGTATAAAAATACATGTACAGCCAATAAGAAGCAATATGCTAGTTTAGATTCATGTCAAACTTTAAAATTGCTATTTTCAAATCAATCTATTTTCTGTCACTAAATGCACTTTGTGCTCTGCTCCACTATAGGTAAACACATTATGAATTGCTCGATAAATTAAATACAATGTATATATAAAAATAAACTGATCTACTCAAAGCCAAGTTATGATTCCAAACAAGAGGTCTTTAATTACTGAACATTCCTGAAATGATTTCAATTTTTCGGAAATCAAGATCATTTTTTTTTTCCTAATTCTATTTTAGAATTGGATTTTCTTGAAAGTTTCTTAAATATTTCTCAAATAAACTGTCTTGATAATGATCATTGTCCCTTCTTTCCTTCCACTTGGAAATTTCTGGTATAATTTTTTTACATTCCTGTCACAGTCTTTCTTTTTTAAATTATTTGTCTACAGCTTTCTGTATTTTAGTTATTTTTTCCTGTTTTTACCAATTGGTTCCTTTCAGGGTGGATCCAGAAAAATTTGACAGATGGGTTGAGATAAGGTGATTAAAATGTTTCAAAATGACATATTAAGTTAAATTTAGTAAATTTTCACAATATCAAAGTAATTTTCATAGTAACATGCATGAGAATAAGCTTCAGTTAATAGCTTTAATGAAATACAGGTTAATATTTATCTTATTTAAAAAATTTTTAATTGCAATGAAAGGAAATTGCTGTTTTACTTTTTAGATATTTAAGCTGTAGTTTCCAATTATGTTTCAGCACAAATTTGTTCAATACTTTTTTAGGATGAATTTCCTAATCACAATGAATATAAAGCATAGCTAAACCAGTTATCATTTGTTTTTCATATTTGATCGCTACTCGCTAGTGTTTACCTATCTTAATGTTGAGAAGGACCATTCATTAGTACATTACATATAGTGGCAGGATGAATACATGAAATATGAAGGAGAGGAAAAGTCATTTTGGTATGTTTCGGATGCATCCAGCGGTTTCTCTCTATTCTTATGCTCCATAGAGCATACAAGATTTGCAGTAAGCTCTTAAGTCTTTAGTATTATAACTCAATAAATTAATCCATGCTCTTTGAAATTTTCTTTAACTAACTGACCGTGTAACACGAGAAAATGCTTATGATGGTGGTGTAATCTGTTCTAAGATACAATCTTTTAGTTCATCAGTCATTGTTTCCACTTTATTGAAATTCCCGATATCAAGCTCATCAAATTTCAAAATTTTCATACTGACGTCTTATTCCATAGGATTCACAAAAATGGATGTGCCACTTTTATTTAGGAATTTTTTTTGTTTCTGTCATCAGGATTTGTTTTTTTCTGAAAGAAGCTATAGTTTGCTTGTCCTGTTTGCTCCAACATGTGCTCTTTGTTTTAGCAAAATATCATGAACTCTTAATTCGACGACAGAGAACACCAGCTTTCTTTGAGACAAATTAAATGTATTCTGCATGTCTGCAATGTCTTAATCTAGAAGAATCTTTAGTAGTAGTTGTTGTGGAGCGATATTTTCAGTTACAGACCAAATAATCTTAAGAGCCTAGAATTGAAAGTTGGTGTTTTACAGGATCTTAAGTTCAAGACAAGATTTGACCCCAAGTACAATCATGTGTTCGGGTAAATCAGAGAGAGGTAGCAGGAGACTTGGGAGAAGGTTTGGAACCAGTTTTCAGCAATTAAGGGAGAAGGGCAAACAAAAATGTCGGGCAGAAGATGTTGTCAATATTTGCTATGCCCATATAGCTTGGTCTATATTTCAGAAGTCTATATTGCAGATAATATGTGGAGGGGTGTTTCATTTTACCTTTTGACCCTCCCCTGAGGTCATCTTTGGTTTATTTATATTTGAATGTAATTTGTTTCCTTGTTTGTTCTAATTTGTTTCCAATAATTTCTACTTATTTTTTACTGCTGGTTTAAGCATTTCAGGTTTCTTTCATTACTGTTTTAGTAGGTTTTCTCACTGTTCAGCTGTTTCTATTTGTTCTGCTATCTGTTCTCTTACTACCTTCTTTTCCTTTTATTTTCCACTGTGCTTGTGTCTATTCGTATTTTCCTGCTGTCATTTGGTTTTTTTTCTCATCAATTCTTTTCACGGCAACATCTTTTCCCCTACTTTTAGTCACATATGGTATTTTGATTTGCTGATCTGACTTGAGTAAGTGAGGTCATGCTTCTTGTTGGTCCTAAAGAAGAAGATTGTTTGTTTGCCTTTGTAACTAGTAGACCAGTTTATTTTGTATATACGCTGTATTTACGAAGTTTTAATTTACCTTTGTATTGCACAAGTTTTTGAGTGATTATTTAATGTTATGAATTGTTTGCAATTCTATTGTTAATCTAGTTTATTTATTTATTTAATTTTATTAAAGCTGCTTTATTTGTAATGTGTAATTATAAAACTTTTTATATCCATTTCTCTTTAGCTTTATACTTGTCACTGGGTTTTGCTATAGCAATTTGACTAATCAGCAGGATAAAACAGGACCAAATATATATATAAAAAAATTATAGTAAAACCTACTTATTATGAATTATGAATTTAAAATTATAAAAAAATTAATGTCTTTGGAAAAATTAGAAGACAAATCATATTTAACTCTTAAACAGAAAGTTTATAGACATTTAAATTTTACAAGTTACATTATGAAATAAGTATTTTCTTTATTTAAAATAAATTACTTTTATGATAAGTTATTTTGTGATTTGAAGCTTATAGTATAACTTGCCTGTAGTATAGTGTGTTTAAAATCAAAATGTTTATTGTGCCCATCAAATGATATAGAGATTAAATTGTTTAAAGTCCTTATACCCATTCTATTCCTTAATGTAATGATGTTTACATTAAGTTTGTTAGACTAAGTCTTCTTTTGAAATCAATAGAATGGAATGTGTGAGAGAATTATTACAAAGGAAAAATAAAACTATAACTGTCATTTGCATTTTAGCAAATGTAATCCTCTGTTTATTTGCAAAATAAAGCTTTTTGTATTTAGGCACAATGACTTTTGTTAGTATTTATCACACTGAATAGCCAGAGTAAGAAAACTTTTTCTTGCAGCTTGAGCAGTTCAATCTCAATTTTCCATGAATTTGATGCCAGCCGTATGGTATGCCTGACTTCTCACTGTAGAGATTTGTTAAATTGTGGTTTATTGAAAGTTTCTTGTTACTGCCATTGAAGGTAACACATATTTAGTGTTGGTAAGCTACAAGAACATAACTAGTTCACTGAATTTGTTGCTGCATTGGGAGCATAGTTTGTTTTCTCACAGTTTATAGTACATTGAAAGAGAAAGTATTGATCTGTCACTTGTGGAGATTATGTCCTATGATAAAATCAACTGAGAGACACAATGCAAATCTTTATTTAAACAATCTGAACATAATTAGACCAATTTATATATTGGCCATATTTTCCATGAACAACATAATGTTTATATTTTCAATAAATAACTCTGCTCAAATAATACAGATACAGATAACACCATACTCAATTCCCAGTTTCCCTGTTTTAAGCAATCTGCTTCCACAGTAATGCAGAAATGATTACTGTATCCCAAATTATTCACTTCCCTCAACCTTTAAAATGGGTCCGATCTTGAGTTGGAGAAAGTTTCCGAAAGCTAGGGTCTGGATTTCAGTGGGGAAACATTCTGCTGATTTAAAAATTTTAAGAGTTCGCTTGGTTAAAAAATGTATAATTAATCAACGCATGGATTGAGAAGTTTTTTTTAAATTTTGGAGTAGTGTGTGATACCTCAAGGAGCTGCTGTTTATAAACGTCGGATTGCATTTCAATTTTTTTATATCATAATATAAAAATCAAGGATGTTTAAAATGCATTAAAAGTATATATTTTTTAAATTCACGAAAATTTGTCTATTAGTTGTATGGGTTCCATTCAAAGTTTATTTGAAAGAGAATTTTTTGATCTTTCCTATAGGACTAAGATAGAAACTTTGTGATAATATTCTAGGTTGCTAAAAAATCTGTGGGAATATCACCCTAAAATTATTTTAAATCAGGCTAAAATATAAAATAACTAAAAAACTCAATAAAAGTTAGAAAAAAATATTACCGAGATGCATCTATTCAGGTCCTGAAGTACCTATGTACCAAATTTCATGGCCGTACAACGCTTAGATTTTTCATTACAGACTGCACACACACACAAAGAAACATAGACTTCTTCCTTTATTATGTAAGATGTTGTATATGTTTCTTTAGTAGCTAAATGAAATAAATTGAAATATTGCATTTGCTTAAAAAATGAACCAAATCTATATAATAATTGTCTAATGTGTTTGTGTCTTTCCAGATCCTTCAGAAGCCCCAGCTGACCTAGAAGACAATCTTTCCACACTTATAGTATTGACTATGAGGCGGAATCTAATGGATTCAGATTTTCAATTTTTCACGAGTAGGGATGCAGTGATAAATTATTTTTTTTTCTTTCTTAACTTTCCAAATCTTCTAAAAGATCCCGGTGATTTTGAAAACTGAATCTTTATACACTTATACACTGAGTGGCCAAAAAAAAAAAAAAGTTATGGTGCAAATTGAAACATGCAATTATTGAAGAGGTAAGGAGTGGTGATGCATTTTGAAAATTTGTATAATTCTGTGTAAGCAATACAACCTTTAAATGTAATGGGATCAACGTGCAACTGATCAGTTCATAGTGATTATAGTGGAAGACATTATGCAGGATAATGGAAAATATGTTGCGGAGTTAAAATTGGGCCAAATTTTTGGACTGTAGACCAGACAGAAAGGGGAGGGGGGATCATTTTTGGGCAGAAGACGAGATTACTGAAATCACTGGCACTGGATTACGAACTGCTCTGCACATTATTAAATCTTGGAAAGATGATGGTGAACCATTCATTTAACAGAAAATGTGTGTTCAAAAAACAGTTCTGAATAATCGTAACCAAAGATCATTAAAATGCTTAACCGAATTGCAAAAAATCGACCCTAGAACTCTCAACTATTTACAATAGTGGAAGCAAGACCATTTCCACTTGCACAATCAGATAAAAACTGAAAGGATTTGGATTAAACAGCTGTGTTTCAAAAAGGAAACCACTGGTTACTAAGAGTAATAAAAAAGATAAGACTTCGATTTGTCTAGGAACATAAAAATTGAACTGCTGAACAATGGGGAAAATAATATGATCTGATGAGTTGAGATTTACTCTCTTCCAACATGATGAACAAACACATCAGGGTTTGAAAAAAACCGTATGAAGCATTGAACCTTTCCTGTACTGTACCCACTGTACAGGTCCCAGGAGAAAGTATTATGATCTGGAGTTACTTCTGTTCAGCTGATCTAGGCGTAGCAACACTATGCAGCAAGAAAGTGAAGTCAGCTGGGTATCTGGGCATACTGAATGAGCAGTTTATTCCATCAATAGCATTTTTCTTCCTTGAAGACAGTGGCATATTTTAGGATGAAAGTACCATGATTCATCATGCTAAAATTGTAAAAGGTCCAAGGAGCACAAGATCTCATTTGTACACTTGAATTGGTTACCAAGTCCTGACCTCAACCCCATTGAGGGGATATACTGGAGAAGCATCTAAGGAGTAATCCCACTCTTCCCTCATCAACCAAGGATCTTGGTAAAATGTTATTTATTGCAAATAAATGTTGAGATATTGTATAAACTCATAGACACAATGCCGCAATGAATGCATGCTGTAATTCATGTTAAAAGTGGTCCAATGAAATATTAATATGCACAACTTCATTTTGGCCAGGCAGTGTATCAACCATGGGATAGAACCAAACAGAGCCACATATTTTATTGCTCCCCTGGGGCTGGACAATATGGGGGGGGGGGTCAAAAGTATTTATAGACACTACAGAAGCCCCTCCCTGGTTACTTAGAATTCTGAAACTTTGTACATTTATAGTATCGGCAGAACATAATGGATTCAGATTTTTGATTTGTCTACAGGGGATGGACGAAAAAGGGGGAGAGGGGAATTGAAAATTTTCCTAGATACTTCAGAAACCCTTCTCTCCAGTTATTTAGATGGCTGAAACTTTGTATATGAATATAGTATTGACTGTAAGATAGAACCTAACATAGTCAGTTTTTTATACTAAGTACCATGCATTGTTAAATAAATTAAACTTTATAAGAAAAGTTGTAATTTAGTGTTAAATTCCCTGTTTTTAACAGGCTCAAATACTAATATTGCATCAATTTCTTCTACAATATTACCTCTTAGGTAGATGTCACAACCATTATTATTTATCAAGTTATTACTTGTCAATTTTTTTAAAGTAACTAGAAACTGGTAATAATGTTTGAAATTGAAATTATTTTGAGTGAGTACAATTTTAACATTAAGTTTCAAATATGAAAATGAATATGATATGTTTCAGAGTTATTTTTAAAATTTATAATAATGTTGTTCTCCCTTCAGAATATGTAGAGAAAGGCATATTTTAATTACATATGATTTTTCTAAGCTAATATATGTAACTTAAATTGTGAATTTATATTATTTTTCTTTCAGTCTCAAATAATTTAAAATGTGTTATTTAAAAATGTAGTTTATTAAGGCATATAATGGGATCGAATTTTTGTTGAAGCAACTACTTATCAACCATCTTCATATTTATTACTTGTCCAGTGCTATCGGTGCCCAATGGCTATTTCCTCAACCGTTAGTCACAGAGATACACTTCCAATTGCAAAAATGTTTTAAATTTTAAAATCTATTATCTTAGAAACAGTTTAAATCAATAAATGCATTTCTGAAAGAAATACAAAGTTTACATTTTTTACTATCCCCCAGTCCTACCAATTATATTTAGGAAAATCATCCTCATACAATTTTATGCAAAATAAAAAAAAAGTCATCCTTTTATGACCAAAATTGACCGACTTATAGCTGTTTGAAGTTGGAGCACTTTTTGTTCTGAGAAATGGTTAATATGGTCCCTGATTGGTTGGTTGCCTGAAACAGGACATTTTTATTCGTGGAAAAGCGACTTAAGTTATAAAGTTTAATGCTTCATAACTCGGTGAATTTTGGTCCTAAAAGGAAGTTTTATTTTTTTTATTTTGCATGAAATTGTATGAGGATAATTTTCCTAAATATAATTGGTAGAACCGGGGGACTGTATAAAAATTTATATTTCGTATTTCTTTCAGAAATGTATTTATTGATTTAAACTTTTTCTAAGATAATAGATTTTAAAATTTAAAACATTTTTGTAATTGGAAGTATATCTCTGTGACTAACAGTTGAGGAAATAGCCATTGGACACCAATAGCACTGGACACCCTGTATATATGTGTATTTTAAATTACTAATCAGTTTCAATCCAAATCACCATGAAATGCGAAATCTGTAGTTTAAGTACAAAAAGCACCATGCCACAAAATTTCCCCTTAACAGAATTGCATGCTCTCTATTAAAAAAAAAAAAAAAAAAAAAAAAGAGACATCGTGGCTTAAACCTTCTTAAATGGGCATGTGCAGTAGAAAAGTCGAGCGTGGGGATTTCTATAGAAGATGTGTTCATTTCTTTGCAGCCGCTTAGTACAATCACTTAATGAATCACCAAAATTAAAATTGCTTATGAAATTGAAAATTTTTTTTTGCTAGAATTTCAAGATATATACGAAACTTATACAAAATTATAAAATTGTGCTAATCTTAATTTTTTGGATGCGATGATGTATATATCAGAAAACCTAAAAAAGACAAATTTTGATGTATTTTTAAGTAAATAAATATGAAGAAATTGTTTTACGAATTTAATTCAAACATCATTGAAAAGAACGTTCTTCAATATTTTCGACGGTGTCAAGATGGAAACTCTATGATAATGTTTTCGGTTATTAAGGAACCGATTTGTGTGAAAATACTAAAATCTAAAATAACTAAAAACCTAATTCAAATTAAAAAAAAAAATTACACTGAGGTGCACCTTTCCCAGTCCTTAAGTACTTGTGTACCAAATTTCATGACTGTATGATGCTTTGATTTCTCATTGCAGACCACACACACACACACTCATCTTCTTTTGTTATGTAAAATTATCAATTATGGATTAGCATCTATGTGAGACATTTTGTTTTTGGTAAGAAAGTAGCTGTCTTTTTCCTTTTCTTGTCTATGGGTAGTTGTGGTGTAATACACACTTGCATATCCGGCCACTCAAACAGCTACTCGTACCCTAGAGTGAGTTGAGTGGTCTGGGTTTTCAACACACTTGCATATGCATAATTATAGAAAAAATAAAGTGTTATGCATAAACCTTTTATTAGTTCTCTGATACCATGTTGGTTTTGTGTAAACACAATTTATATAGTTTAAACAGCTATACATAATAAATTTCCCACATATTGTGTTCATTTGAAGTTTTTAAGTCCTGTACGAGATAAGATAAATTTTTATTGTAGGAAAGCTGTCATATTACTTTATGATTACTCTGTTTCAGTTTGCATTTGGGACTCTTTTTTTTTTTTTTCCTCTTTTATATAGAAAAAAATTGTCTTCACTCTTAAATTCCCAAGAATGAAACTGCTAGTGGTGAGTGGGTGAATGAATTTTTTGAGTTCCAAGTATGTCAAAAAATAAAGTTAAGGAAAAATTAAAATTATAAAAAAATATGAAAAAATTAAAAATGATGAAATTTGAGAAGCATAATAACTTAAGCATAGTAAATGCCTAAGGTTTTTATATATAAATTTCTTCTTTGAAAAATTTTGCTAAATTACACCTTTAATTTGGAGATGAAAATTCGTTTTTATTTTTCTTGCTTTAATCTATTGTTTATTTCAGTTACATCAGCTATTTTACATAACAGCCAAGAACTGTTTGTATCCTTTAAAAGTATCATTAATGGACAAGGAAGTGTTTCGGAACAACTATATTACAAAATACCTCACCCCAATAAAGCAACATGTGCGGATGCACTTTGATTTGCTTCATTTTCAATGCAATGTTTGCTCGGAAAAATTTACTGAAAGGAAAACTGGAAGAAACATGTTTTATCTCACACTTCGTACATATACAGGGTGTGAACGAAAATTCGTATCAGGTGTAATTTCTCGAGCATGAAGTGAGTTAGCCTTATTTTTTTAATGCAGCTGCATAGGAAACCTCTATGGAGCTACATGACAAGACAAAGTTCGGGGACTAACCCTCTTTTATATGGGGATGGGGGCTATCTCACTCTCTTTTGGAGATGAAAAATAAAGTCAATTACAAAGTTGTAGAAAGTTGCCAAATTAGTACAAAAATGTGTTTGTCCGACAGAAAAAGCTTCAAATAATTGTCCAAAACGATATTTTTAAAAACATGCAATTCTTTAAATTGCAAAGTTATCTGTAGACAGTTGCATATCAAATAATTAAAAATATTAGTTTGATTTCTAACTATTTTATTTGACAGACTATTTGTCTGTAAGCATTGTAATCAATGCCAGAAAAATAAATAAACTCATCTGAAGTTGCAAGATCATTCCATTTGCAGTATTCTATCCGTATTCTACGTGTTTGTCACTTTGTCCCATTTTTATTTTTATTTCATGAGCTGTATCTACTATGTTTATTAATAAATAATATTGCAAAATGCTCTTTATTTTTGGAGAATGTAACCAGAATGCAAGTGTGCGATGCATAGCTTTTTCCAATACAAGTCATTCCAGTCATCTAAGCACATTAATGTTGTTTTATTTGGTGGAGGGGGTTTTAGAGTGTATTCTCTAGTTTTCAGAGTTCTTTTCAGCTATTTTTGTTGAACAAACACTTTTTTTTTCTAATTTAGCAACACTCTACAACTTTTGGACTTTTTTCTTTATCTCTAAAAGGGAGTGAGACAGTTCTCTGCCGATAAAAAAAAAGGGGTTAGTCTCCTAAAAGTTGTTTTGTTGTATAGCATCAAAGGAGTTTTCTATGCAGCTGCATTAAAAAAAATAAGGATAATTATCTTCATTCTCCAGAAATTTCCCCTGATGCAGACTTTCCTAGGCACCCTGTATATTATTGCAGGGAAGCAAATTCTGTCATAATATAGCAATATAAATAAAGAAGAGAGTGCTCACTTCAGTGTGAGTTTTTTGCACCCTGGTGATCTATTTTACTGTCTTCTCTTTTTTTTTGAAGAGCAATGAAAAACATGAAACTAGTTCAAAGGTGATAGAGAAAAGATCAAGTGAGCACTTTCTTGCTTATATGTTTGAACTGGCAAATACAGGGTAATTGAAAAGTTATGCACATTGAATTTTGAAATCATATAACGTACTGAGAAATTGAAATGATTTAGTTTTTTCTGTTAGGTGCCATCATATGCTCTTAAAAATATTGTCTGCTGTTTCTAATACTCCAGTTAATAATTACCTCTTTTCTATCAATCGAAGAATATGGTATTTTCCAGAGTAAAATAATTTTTAATTTTTAGCAATATTTCTCTAGCCATTAAGAGAGTATTATTGAAGAATTTCAAAGGCGTTTATTGAAGAATTTTAGAAACATAGTCTCTGTTTCAGACATTTTATCTTGAGTTAAAATAGAAGGTCTGTCTGTTCTTGTTTTGTTTGCAACAGATTCAGTTTCTCAAACATTTTACTTACCTTGGTAGACTCTTGGTAATCCAACCCTTAATAATCCAGCTTCTTATCATTATCATATGTGTGTCTCTTATTTATGTTGTTTAAATACTACATACGGTAAACTTGTAACATAAAAATTTTATAAAGAATTAAACTAAAGTGTTTTATGCATTTTTACTAATCTGAATTTTTACTAAACTGCATTTTTACTAATCTACTCTTGCTAATCTGACCATTCCTCAGTTCAAGGAATGGTCAGATTAGCAAGAGTATATTGCAATTATTGAATTGTTAGAGGTTTTAAAATTTAGGTATTTTTCTGAAAGTCTTCAATGATATTCTCATAATAATGGCTAAAGAAATTTTGCTCTAAAATAAAAATTCTTTCACTCTGGGAAAACTCAAATGTTCTTTTTATGAAAAAGAGGTCTGTAATTATGGTCTAGCATATTCAAAAGAGCAGACTATATTTCTAAAGTTATATTAGGGTAACTTAACAGAAAAAATTCTATTTTAATTTCTTGGTACATTATATAATTTAAAAATTTGATGTATGGGACTTTTCGATGACCCTGCAAGTTATTTTCATATCCTCAGACTTATAATTATTTCTGTCATACTTTAAATTTCTCTAATGTGAAAAGTTCATTTATAGTTTTCAGTATTAATATGCTATTTATTTTCTTGAATATAGATTTGTGTATTTGTTTGATTTCTAAATGCATCGATTAGCTGCTTATAATCAAGATAATAATGTGAAACTACTAATAATATACAATATATATATATATATATTATATATATATTTAATATATATAATATACAATATATATATATATATATTATATATTATATATATATATATATATTATATATAATATTATATATAATATTATATATATAATATATATAGAGTTGGATTAAAGGGCGGTTAACATGGAAATGAAGTAGAATCACGTACATCCATTGGACCAAGCGATGGTTAGAGGTTAAGTAAATTGCAAAAAATCATGCCCTTAGTAAAGGTAAAAAAAATAAAAAAATGCTTAATCATTTAATGAACAAAATACTTGTTCATTAAATGGTTACGTGAATGCCTGCAAGCAAACCTCTTGCATGCTATTACTAAATCCAAGCATTTAGAGTGTTGCTTTTTTAGTGGGGAGGGAGAAGGACATCTTTTATGTAGGAAACTTCTGCAACTTATTGGTCCTATAATTTTATTGACATGCAACAATTACATTTTATTACACTGCTTAAGTTTTTCTTATCCTTTGCATAAAGTGTTTTAACTTATTGAAATACATTTCATATTTGTATTGTATGTTAGATTTAGCAATTTTATTCATGTGTTAAGAGTAGTGGTTCAACTTATGGAGCTAGGAAATTTTTAGCTCAACTGGGGTTAGTTAAGAATCGTATAATGGATGCTTTTTCTTTTAAAAATGTTAAAAGATTTTTCTTTTTTTCGGTGGGGGGTGGGGGTAAAAAGCATTTTTTTAAACAAAATATTTGATATCTGATTCTTTTTACTACATAGGTTATCAAGATTTTACAAATTTTGTGTTAAATACACAATACATGACAGAAACTCAAAATCTTGCATTTCAAGAAATGTAGATAGAGTTGTAATTGAGCATATTCAGTCAAATTGGTTTCATAACTATAATATGTTGAAAGATTTTTTTGTATAAGAAAATGGTTGGGAGCTACTGTGTGAAACTATAAAGCCTCATTGAGAAGGTTTTTTTAAAATAAAATATGAAACATTTCTATATGAAAAAAAAAATATTTTAGTGTGTAAAATTAATTTAGTGATTTCATTAATAAAGTATATATAATGTTATGAAAGATTAAAAGTATTAGTTATATACTTTTGTCTTCATAAAATTTTTGATTATAAAGAGTTAGATTATCCTTGCCAGAAAATGTATATCCTGAACATATAAATGAGGTACTAGATAGATACAAAGTTCCAAGATAGTAATTGTTTAAGCTCCTTTCAAATACTCAACGTTATGTTTTGGGCTACCTCTTTCCTTTATTTCAAACCTATAAAAAGAAAAATTTTACCAACATTAATTTACAATATTATCTCCATAGCATATCTGGATTGCTTTTTTATAGATTGCAATATGTTAGTCATCAATGCTAATTATACAGACATTGGCTTTCCTTGCATATATTTTTTTAAATTTTGAGTTGCAAGGGGAAAATGTTGAAAATCATTGTGTTAATGAAACCAAATTTGAAATAAAATCTTAGTATGAAATCTTATCTGTGATATGCCCCAAATGCATCTTTTGTCCTCTGTGTGAGTGTAATATACTTTAAATATGCTTTTTTGATACACCCTAAATAAGTGTGTGGGGTGCATTTAAATTAGGGATGCTTAAAATCAATAGCACATTTTCTAAATAAAAATTCTTGCAAACTCTGATAATATTTTCAATGTTAGTAGCAGCTTGCAATCCAAATAAATCTCTTAAGTCATTGATTTCAGATGATGTCACATCCTAATACCTGCCCTTGCTAGAGCCCTCCAGATTCATGCTTCAATGAAGAATCTGTTTTATTGCACCAGTCCTGTATGCTGCTAGATTTCTTTTGAAAATTTATGAGGTTTTACATAAAAATTGATAATTAATGAATGGAATACAGCAGAAACACCATTTTTTAATTGGAGCAGTGTGTAAGAAGCATCTGATTAATTATGAAGCTCGGATTATCAATCGTTCTTTTTATATTGCAATTTTAAAACTGGGTATGTTTTTAAAACATGAAAAGTGTATAATTTTTAAAATTCACAAAAGCACATCTATTGATTTTATGGATTCCTTTTAAAGTTTGTTTGAAAGATAATTTTTTTCGTTGGTATCAAGATGGAAACTCTGCTATAATATTTTCTGTCTCTAAGGAACTGATTTATGTGAAAATCACTCTAAATCATACTAAATTAAATTAGGCCAAAACATAAAATAACTAAAAATCTAATTCATATTTTTAAAAATCTTACTGAGACGCATGCATCAAATTTCATATCTGTATGACACTTAGATTTTCTGCTAAAGATGAACAGACACACACATGAACTTCCTTTAATGTTATACTGATTTTTTACTGAAAATTTGTTATTGTAATATCATCTCATATTCTTGTCATTTACATTATCCATTTTTTTATTGATCTAATTGTAAGCTTATTTATTACATACTTTGTCATCAAATATAATAATTTGCCCTCTAATGTTGTCAGGAGGATTAATATTAAATTAAAAATTAGGTGTCATAATATAACAAAAACATGTTCAAAGCAGCATGAATTAAATCATGTTATAATGTAGCATACTGTACATATGTAACTCCCCCCTCCCTTTTGTAAAATTCAACTGTAATTTGCTAAATTCAAATCTATTCTGAAACATTAATTATAAATCTTTATATTATCAAAATTCAATACGTCAAAATATTCACATTAACTATAAATCAAAATATTCAAATTACTAAATTTTAAGGGGACTAGGAATTTATAAACATTCAAAATATCAATTTTTTATTTTGGAAGCTCAAAAGATAAAACAAGTTCTGCTGATTACAAAAATATATAATTTATGTTTGTTTTATTTCATGAAAAGTAATAATGTTGAGCTTAAAGATGTAAATAACAAGCTCTGTACGCATTTTAAAGGCATTTTAAAGAGTGTTTTCTGAAATTGTGTTTTATCCTGCTTTGATATTTTATATAAATACTATTGCATCTACATTAATGAAATTTTGCAAGAGCATGAAATTAAATGATTAATTTCCACAGAGTGATAGAGTTTATATTTTTGACCATACTGAAAAGCATTCTATCCTTGAGCTAATGTCTGCCCACTTTTAATGAAACTGCATCAAACATTTTTCATTCTGCACCTTCAAAACGGCTTTAGTGTAAAAATAGGCTGTTACTCTGACAAAAATGCTTAGCATTATTCTAAAGCCTGTGTTGTGCATTAAAGCATGCATATTTTAAAACATTTATTAGTTATGTGATTTATTCCAAATTTCCTATATAAGTTTATACTAAGAATTTTATAAGACCTTTCCAAATTTCTTATACTAGGGTCATATACTAAAAATTTTATGAGAACTTGAAAACATGAAGTTAAACTTTGTATAAAATTACATCAAATATGTACTATGCAGTACAGTGTGCACAGCCTTAGTTTTCAACTAGTTTAGTATATTTCAATTTGGTATACTTAGTTTTTTGTAATGAGATATACAAATGTGGTATCCAAGATGATTTTGCTGAGGTTGTATATGGCACATATATGTACATTTTGTAATTTATTTGATTATATAGGCTAATACGATGCACCCAACATCTATTTAAATGAGGAATTTAAATTCTTAGTTATTACCTACTCCAGAATAAGTTTTCATGTACAATCTGAAATGACAAAATTTAGTGAAGTGTAAATTAATTTTGAGATTATATAGTGTTTTGTAAATTTAATATACAATAGTATTTTGTATATGTAATTAGGAAATATTTCTATATTAGAACATAATACAATGATTTTAACATGCACTGAATGCATATGACTTCTTTTCATCTCTCTTTTTGGGAAACATCAAATTTAGTTTGAATTTGTATTTTGAAATTGAAAATTTTAATTTTATATTAGCACATTATATAATTTTTTGTAACAAAAAATGTACCACCAGAATTTATTAAACCCACTTGTTTACTGATGCAATAACTGCTTAATAGATATATTTTTTTAATTTCAAATTGTTTGTACTGTCTTTTTATTAAGTTGCATATTATTAAACCTATAAACTAGAATTCAATTTAGAAGTATAATGATTTCTTGCTTATTGAATCTTATCCTATAGAATTTTTTAAGAAGTTTCTTAACTTTTTTTATCAATTGCATTTAGAACATCTTATTTGACTTATAGTTCAAACTATTTGTTTCTTTTTACTTTTAAAATTTGTAAAGTTTATAATATTGTAAATTTATTTTAAAATTAAATTAAAATATAATAGTAATTTTTTCATTAATTGTATTCTGTTAAAACTTCTGTAGTTCAAAAATTGAAGTTTATTCTGAAGGTTTGCAATTAGGTTTTTTTTGTCTTATGAATATTATAATTAATTTTGAACTAGTTTTAAAATATATATTGTATATTTATTCATTTCACTTTTTGCTAATTATACAGTCAAAGCTCTAATGCAGGGGTTGACAACCTATGACCCATAGACTTGATCTGACTGGCAGGTATAGGTAATTCATAGTTCTATAAAATATAATTCATGCATAGTTCTATGTTTTATTATTATTACCTTTATATTCCTTACATCCACTTTCTTTATATACATAGTATAATGTATAGGGAAAGTATTGTGAAGGGGTTGAAAAGCCGAATTTGAGTTTTTGTCAGAAAAGCATGTTTCAAGCATTCTTGAACTCATAGATCGTTTTTGAGGTAATGTGTGTATGTGTGTATATATGTGTGTGTCCATGAGTCTCGTGATTTATACGTGAGACAATATCTCATGAACGTATGGAGCATTTCGAATGAAATTTGGTACAAAAATTACAGTCAGTTAATACTGGAAGCCTATTGATTTTAACACAATTGACTGTTTAGAGCAACCCCAAATTTTCGAATGAAATTTTTAAAAATTCATCAAAAATCAAAACCTGTAATAATGTTACATAAATAATCATTTCTTATGTAATTTTTTATTAGGAAACGATTGTCACTTTTTTAAAGTTGGAAATTTGGAAAAATAAATTTTAAAAGTAACTCATCAACAAATTTCTTGCTAATGAAATCTTTTAGGCATTAAGATGCATCTTGCTTAAATATTAATCTTAAAATTTCTTAATTATTAGGATGGTCATAAATATTAAGATGAATTTTGAGTATTAAGATACAGCCATTCTGAAGCTTGGATTCTTTTTTTTTGTAACTATACTGTAGTGGATTACATAATGGTTAAATATTTAGGCATTACTAAAAATGATAAATAAATCTATATACATGAAATAATGCCATTTCTACAGATTTCAAAGAACATTTGGTGGTTTTAGAACTTCATAATTCCAGTTAATTTGTTATGGTATAATATAAGTGGATCTGACTGTTGTGGAATATTATTGATTGAGAAAATTTTGTAGAAAAAGTCTCTCTCTCCAAATATTTATTAATTAGTTTTCACTTTTAAATCATAAACATTTTCAGGCCTTGCTCTGGAATTTTTTTTCTTTAGTCACAAATTAGCCACTTTTATCTTTTAATAACCACTTTTTAAAATTTGTAGCCACAGATTTTATTTTTATAATTTTCATTATATCTATTGTTTTTTTTTTTCTGTATAAAAAATTACTTTCTCTGTAATAACTTAAAAAATAAAGTGAAATTTTCTGAAGTTATTTCAGAAAATTTATAGAAAATCATAGTGTTAAAATAGTTATTTTAACACTAATTTGTTTTGTGCAATTAATAAAATATTAAAAAAAACAGCCTTGTATGAGATGTAAAAAATAAAAATAATTTTTTTTTAGCTAACGAGTTTTGCTACTTTAAAAAAAATGTAAGCACTCCTTTTTTTTTTATTTCACATGGTAAATTTGACGATTGGTGGCATGAAGTATGATTATTGTTACACCCTACTATAATATGCTGATTGACTGGGAATCCTGTGTATTAAGTGAAGATACATTAATAGAGTATAGGAATTATATTATTAAAGCTTGGATGGTTTCATTCTTTGTTTGAATGGGTTTTTTAGGCTGTTAACTGGTTTTACAGTTTCACTATTCAAGAGAGTTTGTTTTTATACTTCAAATTATAGTATAATCATTTATAGCATATTCAATTCTTTTCCATTATTTGCACTACTCTGTGTTTCTTTTTGGATAAAGTCTACTCATTTAGTTTCTAAAATCTGTTGTTTCTATATATGTGTAACTACTCTGATTTTTCTTTGTGTTTGTAGTCATACAATTTAGTTTTTGAAGTCATTTTTTTATTTATTTTAAGGTGCTATTTAATTTCATATTGTGTATTCACAATGACTTTCTACGGTGTTTTGAGTGAATTTTTTATTTTCTGCTGTTTTTTTTTTTAGTTTTATGCACATGGCTTTTTATGGAAATTTTATTGCATTTGGATCGAAAAGAAATTTTTTCTTCAGTCACGTGAGCATTTTTTTTTTAATAAAATTTTCCTTTTTTGTAGGAGGGACTTCTCTGTCTTATGTATCCTGACAACTTATGTACCTCTTTTACATCTGATGCAGATTAATACTTTTGCTTTATGCTTTTTTCTTTAGTTTCATTTTAATATCTGAAGAGCTTTTATTTATAAAATTATCTTCATAAATAATATTAAAGTTTGAAGGACAGCTCTGCTGTAATTTTATATACTTTAGTCATTAGGCATATTTTTATAGGAGCATTTGTAGTGAGTAGTTAATTTAAATTCAGTTTAATTCATTTAAATTTAAATTCAATTTAAATTTAATATTAGGCTGTCTCTTGTGACCCAAAACTGAAGTGAAGCAAGGTATCTAGCTACATATTTAGTAACTGAGACTTTTATTTCATGTAAGTAGTAAAAAACTCAAAATATAAATATTAGAAATATTATATAAATCAAGTCCAAAATACAAATATTAAATAATTACTGTATAAAACATCCTAGTAACTTATACAACTGAGCAAGTTAGATCAAATAAATAAAAAATTCTGTATGGCATGTGAATTTTTTTATTAAATTTGAATCAGTGCTAAGAAAACTACGGTTGGAATTTACTTCATTTCAATAACAAGCTTTGACTGTATAATTAAAACATATTGCTGCAATTTTTTATCTACTCTTAACATTATATATTTATTATAGGTGATTTTGACTTCATTCCAAGATATCAAGAATTGTTTGTTTCACGCAAGAAAATGTCTCGTGGTCAGCATGTCGCTGTTCATGAGTGTTTAGTTTGTTCTTATTCTTCAAATCATCTTACAACTATCAAACGGCACATACAAGCACACACTGGTGAAAGACCATTCAAGTGTTCTCTTTGCAGTAAAGGATTTATTGAAAAGTCAAAATTGCAGAGACATTTTGTGACATGTTATGCAAAACATTAAAATTTTCATGTTTTTATCAAAAAATCAGAAAATTTCATTTTTTTTATTATTATTTATTTAAAATAATATACATTGTTAATGTTGCTGTTTGTTTTCATAATAGATTTACTGTAGAGGAGAAACTTGTTATAAAGATTCATTACAATGTAAAAGACTGAAATATTTCCAATCCTATGTTAAAAAATAATGAGAATAATTTTCTTTTTAGCTTAATGTTTATTTCAAATGTTGATGTTATATTTAATATCCTTCTGTAACTCATTTTAATTGTTTAACTTTTATACCTTTTTTTATGTATTTTTAAATTTTTTTTGAAGCTGTTAAAACATTTTGGTTTATCTCATGAAATTATCATTATTTCTCTATTTAAATTTATACACATGCTTTTTGTTTGCATAAAGTATATTTTAATGAATTTTGTTTTACTTTGTTTTGATTCTCCATTCCTTGTGCACATAAGAATAACATATCACACAGTTAAAAGTTTATAACTGTTTCCCTTCCAGTATGATTTTCTATTTTGAAATTAGTGATTATCAAGTCTATTTTAAATTTGGCTAATATTTTTATAATCTATATATGCTGTTTTCCATTATTTCTGTTGAACTATCTATGTATTTATTGTCGGTCATGTTTTGTCAAGTTGCGTATGATTTAAAGAATGTAGATTGACAAAACTTAGTTTATCTGATATTTTTTTAAGCTGTCACTGTGATCGCTGTTTATCATATTGATTACTGATGTTGTCTGCATTTGATGTCAGTAAAGTTTTTCAAGTGTTTTTCTTGAATCCCCCGGTGTTTGATTTTCCATTGAATATTTTATTTCATAGGAATTTCTTCTGATATTTTGGGCATGTTGTATTTCAAAGAATTATAATAAAAACATTTTAAATTTCCTTTTTGCTCTTCAATTTTAGTGAATGTGACTTCTAGTTTGATCTTGATCACTTGAGTATTGTGTAGAGTTCCCACCCTGCTGCCCTATGTAAGAAACTGAAAAATAAATCATCAGAAAATTTGAAAAATTGGCCAAAAGTAGGGTAAAAACATATTTTTCTAAAAATGCAAAACCTGGAAATTTCATTGAATTAAAAAATGTTTAGACAGGTTTTGCCCTTATTCAAATATATTGTAATATTTTCATTCACATGTCATTGTACTTATAAAATAACATGGGTAAATTGTTTCATCTACAAAAATCTAAAGTTTAGTATGTAAATGACTTACATCAGGGCTAAACTAATCCTGTATACCAGTCGTCATGGTGCCAAGAAGTTTGGCCATTGACTCTCTAGCAATTTCTACTTAGATATAGCAAATATTAAAATTTCAATTTCTTAATTTTACATTTATCAAGCTATTAGAACATAAAATTTCATTAGTTTCAAAATGTTCACTTCCAGTCATGGTGAAAAAATGAACTGTACTGTGCATTCCTAGATACGTTTTATCCGTAGCTCAAAATTAAAGCATGTTTATGACCACAACAAAAAGAAACTTTTGTTAATGTTATTTACCTAAGCTATGATTGTGTGTCTGTTATTTAAGGTCACTATGTTGAAGCAAGTAAGCAAAAGATCAACTTGACAGTGCCAAGGCCCAATTGTGGTTAGTAAGCATTTACAGAAAACTAATAAAAGGCCAGGCTTTGGATAGACTTGCACATATGAAGTAATTGTGAAAGATGACAAATTAAAACCTAATTTCACAAATTATTATGAAATTAAAAGTTTAAAACATTAATTTCAATATTTGAGAATCCTAATACAAAAGATCATATAAGTTTTTAGAATTTGAATATTGAATTTAGAATACTGGAAAACAATGAAATCAAAGTTACACATTTAAATTGCAAAAACATATTTAATATACTGGAGTATATTTAAATCACAATGATTGCATATGCACATATTTTGATTAGATGTTTAAAAGTTGTTTACTTGTTATTTATAGGAAACGTAGTGAGCATGTGCAGTTTAAAAGTGGGCATTTGGCTCTGTTATAATTTGTTTTAATAATTGAAATTGTGATTCAGCATATCTGAGTGCAATTTCACATATGTATGCAACATTTAATTTTCTTACCTATTGTAATTTTCGAATAAAAGGGTAAAAGGAATAACAAAATTCAGGTAAATGTTGATTTCTCTTTGTTAGAAAGAGAATAAACTTCACTTTAAATAAACTTTTCTTCAGGCCAAAAACACAGTCATCTCTTCACAATTGCTAAAAAAGAGCTGCCACAGTTTTTTTTTTGCAAATTTCAAATTCATTAATAATTATTAACTTTTATTCCAAATGAATAACAAATGAAAACTTAGATTTGTTTTAGTTATTTCAATGGTGCTTCTACCCAGGATAAGGGTAAAATTTAGGATATATTAAGAATATATATAAAATTTTGGCTATTCATTTTTAATGCCCTTGAAACAATTACATTAATTTTAATTTACCGTAGTTGGGGATAGGAGCTGCATTGGATCCTTGGGATCCAAAGTAGGGCTTTATATATCTACCCTTCATAAGGCATAAGTGTGTATGCCTAGTATAAAGCCTAGGTAGGGGTAACGTCTCTAGCACAGTGCCACTGCCTACTGTATGGGTGTGCCAATAAATCCCACATGGCAAAGTAATGTGCCGCGAGTTTAAAAAGTTTCAGAATCACTGCTATACACCATTAAATTCCAAAAAAGTGCTAAAAAAAAGTTGACAATCTTCTCGAAAAGTTGTTTTAACACACATTCTAAATTGTAGTAACTCTAAGCATTTTATAACTTTATTCTATGGGATAATTTGCATAATTTATTTAGTATTTTATACTTTTGTTTTTTCTTGCTCTACTAATTGTGCAGGCTTTTGCATAAAGTCTACATTAACTCCTTTATAATATAGCTTTAGAGTACATTAATCTTTCTACATTAAATTCTTTTGAGAAAATAATGGGATCTATATATATTGTACTTTATTCTATAGAGGAATTTGCATAATTTATATAGTATTTTATATTTGTTTTGTCTTGCTCTACTGAAAATTCAGACTAATGGATAAAGCTCACATTTGATTACTATAGTATGCTGTTGATTCATCCTCAGCTAGAAAGCCCCCCCCCCTTTTTTTTGTCTTAATTTGAAATTTTGAAAAATTATGTAATCCCCCCCCCCCTAAATATTGGGAAAAAAAATTAAAAAGTTGTTGAAGTAAATAAAAAATCATTTTATTTTTAAATAAGGTCATAAAAGTGCTGAACATGGTAATTAAGATATAGTTTAGATTATTTTTAAGTACTTTAGTTTTACAGTAGGACTTTCTTTTCTGTTTTGCATTAACATATCTGTCATAATTTTAAAACAAGAGTCTACGGCTCGTTATTTAGTTTAAAAAATTTATTTGAAATTCTTTTATCAAATTCATTTTATAAATATATATTTGATGTCAGCTGCATTGCATGCCTGATTTCATTGACTAGCAGACTCAGTGTCAGATTTATGACTAAGTCAACCAAGGCTACAAGGCTATGGGGGGGGGGGGGGGGGGAGGGGCTGCCAAGTGGCATTGCATTAGTTTGTTAACATTAAATTTTAATCTTATGCTAAAATTGTTAAAAACATTTAAATACTTAATGAAAAATAATAATACATTTTCTAGCTCTTATGCAGGGATCATGCTGCTGTTCGCCATTGTTGCATTTTGCAAAAGAAAATTCAATTTGGTGATTGAAACCAGATTTGATGATTATGAATTCAGATCATGCCAAAATCAAAAATTGTGGTATACTGATCGTAATGTATACTACTGTGTATTTATTAAGAAACAATGATCTTTGGAACTTGTGAATTTATAAATCAAATAAAATTTTTCAAATGGAAAGTCAAAATAAAATTTGGCAAATAAAAACTGTATTTGGCGAAAGAAAATTTTAGTTGGTGAATAGTTTGGTGAAAGTAATCAAAGATCCGAAGCAGCCCTGTTTATGTATTTTCCATCTGCATGTCTCATTTTGGGTACAAGACGACTTTGACATCTGCCATCACCATTTCTTCCATCACTTTTGTCTGCGATGACTTGGCAAATTCAGAATACCAATATTAGTCTTATATATTTTGTCATAAATATTTACACTTTAGCAGGCCATTTCGATGAAAATGGCTAGTTCTAATGTTTTTGATTATACAAAAATCCTCTCAGCACCAGGTAACAATGCCTAAGTGATTTGTTATTACATTAAATTTCCAGGTTTTAAACCATTTTCTGTTTTTTTGGCAATTTATCTCATTCCCAAATGGTGCCAAATCACCAAAATCCTAAATAGTTAAATATCTTGAGAATAGTTATTCATATAATTATTTATTTTCTATTTATTTTCTTAATTCCAATTTTTTCGATTTTTGTGGGCTATTTAAAATAAAAACATTTTCCCCCAATCATACCAACATCAGGGTAACCTGCAATTTTGTAAAATTTTTTTCAAATTTTGTTAAATAGTTTCTATCTTTTAGTAGAAACATACATTGTACAGATAATCACATACACAGATGTCATGCTAAAAATGTTTTTTTGTATTATGAGTACTTAAATCATGTAGATCCATGGAAAACTTTAATTACATTTTCTTATCCTATTCCAATACTTTCCCTATATTACCATGTAAATAAGGAAAACAAAAGCGGTGAGGAGGGGGGCTTCCAAATAGGGCTTGCCTAGATCCAGCACTAGACAGAAAAATTTGAAACACATAGCATATTTTCTTACTTTCGACACAGCTAATGATATCCAGTTCTAATGAGCACAAAGTAAATATGATCTACTGTTCCAGTAGAGATCTGTTTGTTCCAGTAGAGACATCGTTCCAAACTATAATTCTGTGTTTCTCACATAGTGTTGTTCCCTAGAACCCCAGAAGTTCATGAAATGAAAATAAGGATTCCATTTGAAATTTACATTAATTTGTTAAAGAGATTGTTTTTTACATTGTTTTTTATTTTCATCTTAATAAGACATGTGTATCCAAGGTTATAAAGAAAAGCTTTGTAATATTTTAATCTTTGTAATATTTAAATCTAAAATTCCATATAGGCTTTCCTTTTTAGCAGTTTATTACATTTTATATTTCATATTACACACACACACACATATATATATATATATGTGTGTGTGTATGTGTGCATGTGTGTGGATGAAATTAAATATGCAAATAATGCACTTAACATAAACTATAGAATTGAATGATATGTTTATTAGACAAGAATGAAACATTTGACAGAGATGAAATTTCTTTACCAGAAAAAATATTCTTTCAATTAAAAATCAAAACATTATAAATATGTTTTATTTCAAATTCTTATTTAATTTCTTATTTTCATATATTAAATGTTTTTTTATGTGCCTCAACTTTTTACATTTTTGTTCACTAAAAAATTGCCAAGGGTTTTGTAGTTAAATTAAACTCGGAAGCACTGCGTTTGAAAAGAAATTAGTCTATATAAGTTTGCACAAATATGCTGTAATATTACATTTTTGCTCTTTTCTAGATAAAAGAATTTGTACAAACAGGTATTTTTCAGGGTAAACTATGAGTGTGAATAAATATGTGCGAGATTTTTTCTGAAATGTTGGCAACTTAAATTTTTAGTGTTACAGATACTCATGTCAAAATTCTCATTGTATAAGATATGAGGGTAAGAAATAAAACTGTTAAGTCATAGAAAATATCTTGTAATATGAGATGATAGAAGAGTGAAGAAGAAGAAACACTGAATCATGGAAAAAAATCTTGTGATATGAAATAAGAGTAAAACAGAGAACCATTGAAAAAATATATGATATGAGAAGAGTTATATAAAAAGAGAATAATTAAATCATGGTAAAATTTGATGTTATGAGAGTAAAAATCAAAGTTATTGTTTTAATTAAAATTTTAGATAATTCAGAAAGAAGATATTGGCCATCATTTTGCAAGTAATTTTCTCATTTTAATATATTTCATTATAACTTTTATATCATTACTATAAATGGAATTCTTTGCTTTTTATATTTTGTTTATTTTTTATCATCAATTTATTATAAATTTACATTTTATTAATGATTAATATACTTAACTTTTATCAATTGTGTAATTCCCAGATTTATACATAAAGTGTTCAAATATCAAATTCATGGAATGTCAATAAAATAAATTTTATGCTTTGTATATTTTAATAGTACAGATATATATTAGAATGCAATAAATAATAAAATATTTTTTTGTTATCTTTTCTTTTCACAGATACATATTTCAAGTCAGCACTATATACATCTGTTAAGAAGTATATTAACAACAAAAGTAATATGGTATATATGTGTTCAACCTGTAATTATACAACATATAAAAGTACAAACATCAAAAGGCATGTCCGATTGCATACTGGTGAACGTCCTTTTAAATGTACATATTGTTTTAAAGATTTTAATGAGAAATGTCATTTAAAGACTCATCTTTCTGTGCACAAAAAGTCTTTTTCTTAAGTGAAGAATTCTGAATGTTTTGAATTTACTGTTCACATGTTTTTCAAAAGTTGTAATCATGTTCTTTAAGATGTTTTATATGAGTGTAATTTCATGTGTAGAAGGAAATCTACTGAACAATAAATTATAACTTTTACAGATATATATTAGTTTTTTTTTTTATGAGATGTAATAAAAATACTACTTATTCACTGCCAGATAAGATTACTACTTATAATTTCAAATGACAGGAATTTTTGGAAAAAAATGCTGTTGTATTTAAAGTTTCAGAGTTATTTTTTCTGTTGCAGTTATATGGCAATAATGTATATTATATATACAGGGTGTCCCAAAAAGATTGAAACACACTTTAATTCTTTATCTGTTGGAAATAAGTGGGCAATGTAAATTGCAAAAATGTTGAAAGTAAGGTAGGAAATAAGACTACGTTAATGAAATACTTCTCTCATTAATTTTCAAAATTTACACTTTTTAAATTTTTATACGACCCCCCCCCCCCCTAGACAAATTTGGTCAATCAGAAAATTTTTATTTTTATGCAATAAGATCATTAAAAAAAATTGCATAGCTGTATCTTTAAAATTGAGCGAGTTATATTTAATTGAACATTGTGAATGGGGACCATATATCAAATTAGAGATGTAAATTTGGGACATATCACAAAAAAGATAAAACTGGATGATAATACATAGGATACCTAACCGTGTAGTGAGTACCACTGCTTTATATGATCTCTGTCTGTGTAATGCTTTATTTAGATGCATTTGTGATAAAAAATTTTGACACACATTAATGTATTTTTGATCTAAACAATTTCCATCATCAATTAGTTTATGATCCCTATTTTCACTGACTAAACAGCCTTTCACATGGTACGGAAAAGTGGGATAAGTCAGATTTTTCCCTTTATCATAATTCAGTTGATTTTAAAAATACAGATATGTGGTTTTTCTAATGATCTTGTTGCATTAAAAATAAAAATTTTCTGATTGACCAAATTTGTCTAAGGGGGTTGTATAAAAATTTAAAAAGTGTAACTTTTTGAAAATTAATGGGAGGACTATTTCATTAACATAGTATAGTCTTATTTCCTACTTTACTTTCAACTTTCAACATTTTTGCAATTTACATTGTCCACTTATCTCCAACAGGTTAAAAATTAAAGTCTGTTTCAATCTTTTTGGGACACCCTGTATATTCTGTTGCTATAAATAAATCTAATTAACGTAGATCAAAAGGCAGTGCAAATGATTTCCACTAAAAGATTTAAATAATATGAATATTCATTTTCATTAAATAATAGTTGACTCAAAATTGAATTAAAACACCGTGACAGTATGCAGAAATTATATTTCTAATTATATGATAAAAGATGATGTTTGTATGTCTGTGTTTCTATGTGTTCTAGACATCTGTAGCCAAAAAATCAAATCATCAGACGGCAGTGAAATTTACTGCAGATGTGCTTCCTGTTCTCATAATATGTACCTTAGTGAGATTAAAAAATTTTTTTGAATTAGTTTAAAAGTTATGAATGTTTAAAGTTGAAAATCACCATTTTCTGCCGTTTTATCAAATTAAATCTGTTCCTTCTTTGCTGCCCCAGATTATATTTGCGAGCAAGTGTTTTGATTAAATCGCAGATATTTTATCTTGATGAAAAACTGCTGATTGCAAACTAAGTGCATTTTGGTGTTATTATATTATCATTATAAGGTATTGTACTGAAATTTGACTTAAATTGGATGAAAATTCACTGATATAGGAATAATGTTTTTAATTTTAATTTTACTTTGAGGTTGAAGGAACTGTCTTTTTTTTTCTGCAACATTAAATTTCATTGTGTTGTTCTGTCAATGATCGGCAGTTGAGTGCTTATTCATGGCATATCAAAAGAGCTTATTTAGGGTGTATTATGCATAGTTTTCCATGGTAAAAATAGAGCATGGGAATGATGTTAGTTTAAAACAGGTGATTTGGAAATTTAGTGGTGTTATTTATTTCTATATTATTTAAGTAGTGATCACTTATATTTAAGTCCCGGGTAACTCTGGGTAATTCATTCTGGATCTATTTATAAAATCTAGCACAATTATTTCAATCAAGTTACAAGAATTTTTAACAAATTCTAACGAGTAGTTTTTCATTTTTGAACTGATTTTTTAATTTTCTCTTAAAAAAAATAAATTCACTAAATTAAGTTACTTATCATTTTATGTCTAATTTTATGTTATTAAACAAATGATTTTCAATATACTAGAATGAAATGCTTCATCTAAGTCTTGTGTGTATGTATTCAGGCATTTGACATGATGCAACTTGCATACACATAACTGATTGACGCTTAGATATTTTCTGATTTTTATTATCTAGTATAGTTGCTGAAAAGACATTGCATTCAAATGCTCATTTTTACTAAATTTGAGGCAATATTGATGGCATGTATTTTTGAGATATAGGCTGTGGCAAAGCATCAAGTGAATTTGGGAAGGCTGTGGCTACTTAAACACCTGCTAGCTACCAAACAACTCTCATTTTAATTATACATTATTTGAAATATTTTGTTCATACAGGGTGCGGCAGAAAGAACTCCCCGATTTGGGAAGCTAATAGAAACTAAACAAGGTAGAAAAAAAATCTTTTTATACCTGAGTAGTACACATAATGCAGTTTGAAATCAACAAGTTTTAAAAATTACATCACTTAAGTGACGTCCTCCATTAGCGATACATTGATTGAACCTTTCAAGGTAGCTTTCCATGGCCTTGCGGGTCATTTCAGGTGGAATGGCAGTAATTTCTTGAGTGATTGCCGCCTTGAGAGCTTCCAAAGTTTGAGGACGATGTTGGTATACCTTGGCTTTGAGGTGACCCAGAGAAAAAAAATTTGGAGAGACTGGCCATGTCATCTCCTTGTGTGGTGACATTGGGTGGCCGCCGCGCTCGCCAGATTTGAACTCGTGCGATTTTTTTCTCTGGAGCCACCTCAAAGTCAAGGTATACCAACATCGTCCCCAAACTTTGGAAGCTCTCAAGGCGGCAATCACTCAGGAAATTGCTGCCATTCCGCCTGAAATTACCCGCAGGGCCATGGAAAGCTACAGGGAAAGGCTCAATCAATGTATCGCCAATAGAGGACGCCACTTAAGTGATGTAATTTTTAAAACTTGTTGATTTCAAACTGCATTATGTGTACTACTCAGGTATAAAAACATTTTTTTTCTACTTTGTTTTGTTTAGTTTCTATTAGCTTCCCAAATCGGGGAGTTCTTTCTGCCGCACCCTGTATATTAAGTTTTGTGGATGATTGAACTTGGTAGCAAATTGTTTCAGTAGACACTCTCTCTCTCTCCATATTCCCATCATGTTTTGCTTTTGAATTATGGGTGGATAGATTTTTAAGGGGTGGTTTGGCAGGATCTGTTATGGTGGGGGCAAGTCAAATTTGATTAGTAAGATTTATTATATTGGAGAACCTTTGAGTCAATTTTGAGTTTTACAAGTGCAACTTTTGCATTTTCTTTATGAGTGGTCATTAAGAGTAGTCACTGGGCAGCTAGATTTTTGGGGAAACTTGTCAAGTTGTGTACCATAAGCATGCAACTTTGTCACGAGACTGATCAGAAAAAAAAGTTAATGGTTATATGACTTGATGCATAATTTAATATTTTTCATTATTATTATATTTTTATTATTATTACTATAAATGACATATTCTGTTTTCTTTATCATTGACTGATTATAAATAAATGTTTTATTGTTATATATTACTCAACTAATGATCCATTTGTTTAATTTACATACTTGCACATGAAGTGTCCAAATCTCAATAAATTCAAGAAATATCAGTAAAATAACTTTTGTGCATTGTTAAATATAAATATTAGTATGCAATTGTTTATTAAATTATGATTTTTCAAATATTTTTCTGTGTGTTATATATATTTTTGTTTTTTCACAGATACATATTTCAAGTCAGCTTTGTATACATCTGCTAAGAAGTATATTAACAACAAAAGTTATATGGTATTTATGTGTTCAACATGCAATTATACGACATATAATACTACAAATATTAAGAGACATGTTCGATTGCATACTGGTGAACGCCCTTTTAAATGTCCATATTGTAGAAAAGGTTTTAATGAAAAGGGCCATTTAAAGTCGCATCTTTTTGTCCACAAAAAGTCTTTTCTTTAAGAATTCTGTATATCTTGAATTTACTATTCATGATATGAAAAAATGTTGTTACATCTTATTCTTTTCAGAATGTTTTAATCTACTTCATTTTCAATATAATTTCATGTGTAAACCGAAAAATGTTAAATAATAATAAATTATATTTTTCACATATTTATTCTATATATTTTATATATATATTATATTACCATATTTCTTATATATATATATATATATATATATTATATTACCATATTTCTTATATATATATATATATATATATATATTATATTACCATATTTCTTATATATATATATATATGTACAGGCTGATTAGAAAAAGATGGGCCAAACTTTACGAGGTGGTAGTACACACCAAACCAAGCATTTTTCATCATAGTTTGCCATGTAGGAAATGAAGCGTAAAGGCATGAGTGGGCACTTAATGGTGAAACCGATTAGGTTAAGCAAAAGCACAAGAATGACTTAGAAGTTATAATACATTTAATAACATTTAATGCACATTTAATAAACAATAATTACAGCAATGTCTCAAAAGAGTGACTGCCAACCTGAATGTATGTTTCTCAGCGATGATGGAGGGATTGGTGAACTCTCTCGAACAGACCAGGTATGTCGCATACTTTGGCAGCAGTGGCTTAAATTCTGGCAACGAGTTCCTCTTCAGATTCAAGGAGTGTCATAGACAAGATTCTTGAGATAACCCCACAAAAAGAAGTCAAGACACTGCAGATCGGTTCCATCATCTCAAAAGTTGGAGCTGTGAATAACTGCTGCAAACTGATAAAGCCTTACATTTGGTGTTATGAAAATTTGCATAAGGGTTCTTTTTCCTCAGATGAAATGTGTATACATGGTTTTCTTCTTCAACCAGAAAATAACAACTAGAATGATGCTTTTAGTTTGCAGAGTGGCCACTTCCCAACGAGGAAGCACCCTAGAACGCCTTTACGTTTCATATGCAACCCTGTAAACTATGATGAAAAATGCTTGGTTCAGTGTGCACTACCACTTCGTAAAGTTTGGCCCATCTTTTTTAATTATCCTATATACACTCATTGCCATAAAAATTTGTGCACCAAGAAGTAATTATGGGATAGTAACAAAACTTGGCATGAAGGTACCTGTCAGGCAGATATGCAAATGATTAGAAATACAGTGTGATTGTGCATTGTGTAATGCCACCAGAGTGCATTGAACTTCATTCTCCCTGGCTCAGAAAAAAGGTACGCAGAGGCTTTTTGCCTGTACTTAATCTGTTGCAGAGGGTTGCTTTTTCATTAGGAATGCCATTGATTACGTTACCATCGAAAGAAATATGATCAGCTGTCAGAATTCGAGAGGGGAAGAATAATCGGGATGATGGAAGCCTGGGGGTTAGCTCGGCCAGTAGCCTGCCACCTAGACTGTTTTGACTTTACTGTGAGAGTGTTTGGACTAGTGGATGAGAGAGAGGTCGCATACACGGCAGCCAGGCTCAGAACACCCTTGGAATACCAATAGCCAAGAAGACCATCACGTCACCCGACACGCATGCACAGCACCAACTGCATCATTATCCGCTATCTGGACACAGGCAGCACCTTCACTATGGGCCCCTGTGTCTATCTGTACTATTGCAAGGTTTCTGGCTGAAGAACATTTGGTATCATGGCACCCATTACGTATGTTGCCAATGACACCCATCTACCGTTGCCTCCTTTTGGAGTGGTGTCGCGCTCGACGGGATTGGACCGTAACCGAATGGAACCAGGTTGTCTTCAGCAACAAATCAAGATTCAATTTGGGCAGTGATGACAACTGTGTATGTGTGTGGATGCCCTGTGGTGAACGTCTTAACCCTGCCTTCACTTTACAGCAGCACATCGCTCCCACAGCTAGTGTGATGGTATGGGGTGCCGTCTCATATGACCTGGTCACCTCTAATATTGATCCACAGAACCATGAGAGCTCAGTGGTACGTTCTTGACATCCTTCAGGCACATGTGTTGCCACTCATGGCAGGGTTGCCAAGAGGCATTTTTCAACAGAACAATGCTCAGCCATGTATAGCAAGGGTCTCACAGGAATGCCTCCACCACATTACCACCCTTCCCTGGTCTGCCTGATCCCCAGATTTGTCACTGATTGAGCATGTCTGGGATCACTTGGGATAGCAAATTGGACTGCCTACTAGTTTGGTTGAACTAGAGGGTGCTTACAACAACTGTGGAATGAGATGATGCAGGATATCATACGGGACCTGTATGCCTCAATGCCCGCCCGTATCGCATCGTGTATTCACGTTAGAAGTAGCACAACAGGGTACTAGAACCTCCCAGGGTACTAAAACCTCCATTCATTTGTAGTTTTTCCTGTAATAAGTGATCCTTTTACTTTGATTTTGTATCATCTACTTATATCAACATTGCACTCACATATATAAAATTTCTTTCGATTCTGACAACTCTTTCTTGGTGCGTAAATTTTTATGGCAATGAGTGCATATGCATATATATATATATATGTGTGTGTGTGTGTGCCTGTTACAATTTATTATGATATATATATATATATATATATAAAATTGCTATTAATTGAAAACTATGCATAAACTACAGTAAGTACAAAAAACCCATCTCTAGCAAATCCGTTACAAATAAGTAACTATAGACCAAGACTAAGGATAAAAATAGTATGTAACTTATCGCTATAGTGGAAAAAAGGGATGAGGGGAATAATGGTATACAAAAATCATTTTTAAATGGATAAATATATATAAATATGAAAGAGCAAATATGGCAAAAATAAGTAAAGGCATTATCAATTGGCTCAAATTAAAAGATCAAGACATGGAGAACAATCAGTTGAAACTACATAAAAAATGATGGTTAATTCGGAATTATACACTCTTTAGGACAGCCATATAATCCGAATTAAAACCGAAAGAATAGCCAGGTTCTGACAATGGTGATAGTATTTAACTATTGACCCCATTGGAACTGTACTTGCTAATGGAAAAAATAATAATATAATTCATAAGAATTAAAAGAGAAATATAAACTTAGATGTATATATACCAGCTAATGGAAATAATAATAATAATATAATCCATAGGAATTAAAAACAGAAAGATAAACTTACATGCATATAAACTTACATGTGCTGTGGCCACTTGTGCTTGCCAACTGAACGTACAGCCACATTACACAAATATCCCAGTCAATGTGAATGGAAATTGGAATGAACTGAGTGAACGGTAACCTTTAACAGCCATGCAAGGATAAATAATGCAATTGTAAAATTGCTACATGGTGTATTTGAAATTATTAATAATATTATTAAAAAAAATTCCTGATAGTGGTAATTTTGACAAATGCGTTTAAGATTATTGATGTGGAGATAATGATACGGAGGATCAGAAAGTCTATGTATTCGAAAAAGCTGGTTTCAAATGATGTTTCTAAATAATTGAATAGAATTACATGATCGATATGATAGCAGCTTAATGATGGTGAAGTTATAAGAATCTTTTTTATCAAATAGATTGGTAATTACATGATTATGGAGTTTATCTAAATTTAAATCTAAGTAATTGACAGTTTGACTAACACTAGGTTCATTAGGAATTAATTCTAGGTTAGAAGGGTAAAAATCAAAATTAATTGGATAGGAATCATCACTGATAATACAAATTAAGTCGTCAACATATCGATATATAAGAATTAGAGAAAAAATGACGTTCATAATAATAAAGATATAAGTTAGCTAGAATACTGCTACTGCAGCTCCTTTGATGTACACCAGATGTTTGTAAATATATGCTATCACCTTGGATAAGATAATTATTGCATAACACAAAGTGCAGTAGCATAGGAAAGTTATTAACTTTAAATGGAGCATGATTGGAGGAGGAATAATCATTATAAAGAGAGATAATAACTTTATATAAATCTTTAATATCTATATTACTAAATAGGTCTTTAAAATCAAAGGTATAAAAACCAAGAATAATTGGAAGCTTGCTAAGATGATTAACTAAATCAAAACTATTGTTCAAAATGAAATATCCTGAAGCCTTAGATTTAAGATAGTCATTAATTCTATTTAAGCAATTTAGCAAGTACTTACTAGCAGTAGTGGTAAAAGTATTATGTCCACTAATGACCGTTCTAAAACTGAAAGGTGATTTATGGAATTTAGGAACCAAAGTAACATATGGAAATTTATAAAATTTACAATTAATATCTAATTGTGTGTATAATTTTAGCATTTTAGTTTTGATCTTGATAGACTGATTATTAATGGTTTTAAAAAATATGATTATTTTTTAAATAAGATATATATATATATATTTATATATATATATCCTTTATTTGTGCAGCATCTAGGCTTGGCAAAAGACCGGGAAAAAATCCTAAAAATTGAATGTGCTAGAGGCTAGGGAGACTATTTTCTATAGGTTAACATGGGAGAAATGAAACATGCTGGTGAAGGGAAAATATTCTTCTAAAAGCAGAAACTAGAAAGTAATAAATCTGTTAAAATTTAAAAATTGGTATTAAGGAATTGTGCACTGTACTTTTGTAATTTGTTATGCATTACTATATATATTTTCATCTTTATTAAATGAGAGCAAATCTGGGTCATAATTGACATCCACAGATATATAGAATTTCATATTAATTTCTGTATGCTTGTTTATCTGGATCAAAAGGAACAGACTGTGATTTGAATATACAAGAATTCAAAAAATGAAATAATCCATAAACAATATTAATATATATTTTTAATTCACAAAAAAATATTAAAATATCTTAAATTATGTAAAAAGTATATTAGTTTTTAGATTTTTCATTATGTTCTCAGATTTTTTTTTTTTATATACTGACTACATATGCACCTTATTATGTATTATACACAAATTACAAGGGTTTTAAGTCATGTAATTAAAACATTCATATAATTTATCCAAATATGGCATTTTAGGTCTGCATTTTTCATTAATTTTTCACGTATAACCTTTAATCCCAATGCATCTCTAAATATTTGTTCAAAACTATACATGTTTATAAAATAGAAATTTTCAGATATTTCTTTTTCAAAATTCTTATTATAATTTATATAATGTGCACTGAACTGATTGTCTGGTGGAGTGAGGGGGGTAATACATCGAAATTACTAAGCACTTCAACTATAGTTCGAATCGTGGTTTCGGTATCAAGTGATCCGTCTTAGCTTTGACTAAGGGAAAAATCTAAAATTTCAAAAATTCAAATTAGGAATGGTGGTTCAAAAGAATTGTTAAAACACTTAAAACCACTTTGCTTAATTATCAAGCATTTCCACTCTAGCTAGAACATTACTTTATGTTTCATTCATTCCATCTCAGCTTCCAGGACAAAGAAAAAATCTAATATTTCAAAAATTCCAATTAGAGGTGATGATGCAAAGCAATACTTCAAAAATTCAAAATTGCTTTTCAATATGATCAAGCATTTGAGCCAGAATCTTGGTTTTGATCTCATTCGATCTGTCTTAGCTTCCAGATCAATGAAAAAATAAAAAAATAAATTAAAATATTTGAATTAGGGGTGATATGAGATTTTTAGAAACTCCACTTCACTTCTAAAAAATGTGCATTTTTCAAATTTTGTGCTTAAATTTGAACTTTTTTTGGTATTAAGAACTTTATTAAGTATGTCACTGTCACATATAGTGACCACTAGCCATTGAAAACATGCAAAACACAGGTGTAAAGGTTAACACTTTCTATTTTTTAATATATTATTTAATTAAGCCCTTTGGGAAGGGGCATGTAAATTCTGGTCCACTGCCTTTGCTGTGCTACTGCATATACTGATGCTCATAAATGAATTAAAATATTTGTACTATTTTTTATATTAAAAATATTGATAAACATAGAAGTTTTGTTTTTGCTTGTGGATTTTATGCAATATTTTTTTTTCCAGTTTAACTTTTTACTATGCTTGCCAGCAGCTGCACCGACTTCGTGGGTTTGAGATACTTTTTAAATCTCCAATAATTTTGTTACCGGTTCCTCGCACCCCTAATATTATGTGTATTTAGTAGGGAAAATATATGCTTAAATTTTGTTTTTATTATCAATTCTTCAAGTTTTTTATTATTCATTTCCTGTTTACTATATATAAATTGTGTATAGAAATCTACCCCTCAGACTGTTTATTGTATTCTAAATGCAAGATTTTAACTCAGAAATGATTTAAAGAGAAATTTGTTGACTTTTTTAACATTGATAAAATTACCTAAAAATAAATTTTACTTTTTTTTTAATTGAGTTGGAAATTCGCACAGTATCTGTATAATGTATGTAATAATGTTATGGCTACAAAAGCAAAATAAATAAAATACATAATTATCAGGAGAAATTTTTTTTTTTTTCTGTAGTACTTAACTATAATTCACTTCATTTTAGCATTTCAGATGTCTTATTGTGTTGGATAATCTGATTGAATGACATTTAAATTAGACTTTAAATTTTTTGAAAAGTGCATGGATTATTCGATTTGAAATTTCTGGAAACTCCAATAATTTTTCAAGTCAGCACCTACGCTTGCCAGACTGACACACTTCATGTGCCGCATTTGGTAAATACTATTTACTGAACTAAAGGAAAATGTAAAAAACGTAGTTGTTAATAAAACTGCCATGTTATCTGCCAATGAAGATAGGTATTTTTCACATAAAATATAAATGTCTGAAGAATGAGCTTCTTAAAACATCATTAATTTCATAAAATTCATAATTTTCATTAAATCATAATTTTCATAAAAAATTTACAAAAAGTAATAATTTAATGTATATAATAAAACTCTTGAAGTAATATACATTTTTATTTAATTTTATCTATAACTAGGTATGACATCAGTTTTGTTTTCTTTCCAAAATACACCCTTATTGAATGACTAATTTTGTAGGATTGCCAGGTGGTCACTTTAGAGAGGCTTTACTGTATGACTTATTTCATATATAGTTGAGTCTCATAATGATCCTTAGTGGGACTAATCAGGACTATACAGAATAGATGATCACTCTGGCTAATTTTATCTTTTTACATTTTTTCTACAAAAAATCATTGCAAGACCATTATCCATTATATTGGGTATATATGGGGTCATATCTGGGAGTTTTATTGAAGAGAATTCACTCTACAGTAATATTGAGAATTTTTGAAATCGCAAATATATAGAGCAGAGGCTCGCAACCACCTGCGTACTCATGTTCATTAAAGTAGATAAATTAAACATTTAACTTATTGATATCTTTGTTAAAACAAATCTGTAATATGGCAATATCTTATGTTTGACGGCATTCATAGAACGTAATGCAAAAGTTGAGAAAACAAATCCTTCCATTTACTCATAGTTATTTTACTTCTTCTTTTCTTCCATTGTTTATAATCATGTAACAAAATTTACTTCTAAAGAAATTGTACTTTTGTTTAAATATACATTTTGCACTGGCACAACCTTTCATATTATAATGCAAAATTGTATTTCTAAATTCGCTTAAGGATTACAGCAAAAATTTAATGTGAATAAATTCTTAGGTTAGTTTTATAAAATTCAATCTAGAACTGGTGGTATTGCATAGAGTATTTCGTGGAGTATATTTTTGGAATTTCAGTAGAAACAAGAACTTTATTTAAAAGTAAAATATTTAAAAATAATTGAAGTGCATTGTATAAGATTTTTTACATTCTGAAAGCCCAAGTATTAAATTACAATGAATGTAAAAAACTATTTATATTTGTTATGAATTCTTTTATTAGTTACTCCCTAAGATAGTTTTCTAGTGTATAATATAAATAGTTTTAGTTTTATATATATACTGATAGTATTATATTTTTGATTTATATGTTTTTAATTTTTGCTTTGTTTCTGTTGACATGCTTTACTTGCTTTTTTTTGTTTTTGTTTTTGTTATTTGAGGAAGGTGGACTCACCAAAATGATTTTTCTAGCATTTCATATTATCCATTTGTTAGGTTTTCAATGTTATTTCATTTAAAAATATTTATATTGCCTTTCAAAAAGTATATTTTTATATTTTCCCTCTGTGTTTCTTTCATTTATGTGGATTTTTAAGGTATTTGTTTCACTTATGCATAACTTTATATATGTAGGTTTTCTTTCTTATTCAAACCAAAAATAATTTACAAAATACATTTTTTGTTATCCATTTTAAAGTAATTTTTTCTTCTGTATTCGATTTAATTTTTGAAAATCAGATATGTCATCTATTTTAAAGTTGTAATTGTTCTATGTTTGATTTAATTTTTGAAAATCATATAACTTGTGAGGTTCTCTCATAATTTAGATATTTCAAATTGATTCAGCATTTGACTTAAAATCACGAGAGTTTGGTTTTTGCTCTGGGTAAACATTTTATCAATACCCAAATAATGTTGATTGACTTAAAGTTATAAGGTACTGAAAAATGCAGCTATGCTGAATTATCGGAAACAAAAAGATTATTTAATTAAAGGAAATTAGAAACCTCAGCTTCAAAATAAAGAAGTGTAAAAAGTGAATGCAAGGTTCATATATCAAGGTATTAGGATCTTAGAAAGCAGGTAGGTGCTAGCATGCAAATACTGGTTGTTAAAATTTTTTAGTAATTGTGTTCTAGTTGTTACATTGCAAATGAATTTGAAATTAAGGAAATGGCATGATAATTGACATCAATTTAGCTCAAATACCAAATAATTTCAAATATTTAATGAATGGATTGTATATTTACTTATTAGTATACAACATATCATAAACTTGAAATAATATGGTATTTTGATGTGAATTACATCTATGGTAGGGGTTGGGGGTTTTAATTCGCTTTGATTACACTCACTCTGTCTTCTAATCTATCAAAAGTAGATGTAATCAATATGCAGCAAAAATGGGCAGTAGGAAATCTAGTTTCTAGATCCAGAATTTGTTTAAAAGAGCTTGTATAGTTTATGAGAAATCATCTTGTCAAGTCAAAGATGATTTTCTGTTTTTTGTTTTTTAAAGTTTGTAATACTTATATCTCAAAAACTAAAAGTGAAGGCTCTAAACAGAAAGCCAATAGAACAGCAGATGATACCCCTTGAAAGCCTTACAAGGATATAGAACTGGATTTCCTATCATGTTCTTAATTTTTGAAATATATAAGTGGTTATAATTCTGATATTTTACAATTTTGTTTCTTAAATATTCTGTTTCTCAAAATGCATTGATGTATTGATAGAGGTCTTGACTCAAAGCAATAGAAGGAAAAAAATAAAAAATTCACAGATATAAATATTGCTTGCTGTAAAAATTTATAACTCTACCTTTTAAGTAGTATTTAAGTATATTTCTATTTTGCATTATATGTAGTAGTTTTTTTTATTCGTTGTAAAAATTTATACCTTAAAAGAAATCAGTAGAAAATGTAAATTTTGTGTTGTATTGCATGTTTATATCTTAAAAAGACTAAAATACTACAAATATTTTTTAGCTATATATTTATTTTTAAATTATAATAAAGTTATTAATTGCAATGTAAATTTTTTTATCTTAATTTTTTGATCTATTTTGCAGATGGTCATAGTGAGTCAGCTTTGTACACAACTATTAGGAAAGCTTATGGTGATCACTGTGGTGTTCTGTACATGTGTGTAGTATGTGATTATACATCATATATTTCAACCAACATCAAGAGGCATGTTCGACTGCACACTGGTGAACGCCCCTTTAAATGTTCTTTTTGCAGTAAACATTTCAATGAGAAGCATCATTTGAAGAAGCATCTTAAAGTTCATAAATTCTTGTTTCAAACTTGAAATTAAAAATTCAACTTGTGTAATAAGATTATAAAAGGACAATATTACCAAATTATGATAACAAGATATTAAAGCTATTGTGTGATTGCCAATTATTTTGTATATTCCATAAATGTCTATGTATCAAGCCAATTTCATATGTTTCATCAATCCATATATTATTAGTCTGTGTAGTAAAACTGCTCTATATTTTTCTGCTAAAGTAAGGGTACATTCAATTTTGTCTTCAACCCTTTTCTGTTCTTCCTAAATTAACAATGAAATTGAAATACAATCATTAAAATGAGTTGAATTTGAAATCAAAAACATTTTAATGCTAATCAAAATAATGTGTAGAGATTTCTTTTATTCTGAAACATTTATTTTTTTTAAACTGCCATATCACTTACTGAACATTTGTGAAAAATGCAGATTGCCTCTTTTGAGCCAGTATTCCAAGTTTGTACACACATTTGGCAACTTTTTGCATTCTGTCACTTGACTAGAATTTAAATTTGATCGTTAAGATGATATTGTTACATTTACTTTATAATTCTCTCCCTGTTTTTTGACTTATCCTCTGAATGTGGAGGTGTATTATTCTCAGAGTACAAGAATGAGTCCAAGGATCTGGCTAACTCAGGATTTATTGAAAGCAACAGAATACTCTTAATCATTTTCTAACTGTTTACCAAAGTCTATCTGTCTAGCAAGGTCAACACAAGATGCAATGAAACAGAAATTAATTATTTCACTTTTTCATAAACAGGAAGATCATAGTTTCAAAAAACTTTTGCATAAACAAGATCGTATTTTCAAAATGCTTAATCATCAATAAGTAAAACACTTTGGGCAAAAGATAAGAAAAACTTAAACAATGTAATTAAGTGCAAATTAATGAACAATGCATCATACAGCTGTTTCAAGGATATTCTAGATTCTATTCTTCAGTGCTAGACAGACCAACAAACTCAAAGTCAAAAAGACAAAATAAACCTTTTGAATTTTTTCCCTACTGTTGCTCATATCACATAACATTGCTCTCTGCACAGTGAGTACCCTTATATATTCTGTCTGAAAGGTTCCTGTAAAAACCTACGTAACTCAAAAAATTCTTGACCAATCCATTAAATATTCAAGCTTTTCCAAGCATGTGAAGTTGATGACATTTAACCAAATTTGTCAAAGTGACCCAGACCGTTCCATAATAACAATTAATAACTGTAAATATTCTTTTCCAACAAGGATACTTTTAAGTCAGGGAAAGAGATATAAGGTAATTGTAAAAATACAGATTTACATATTGGTTTTCTATAGAAAATTTCAATTTTATTGTTTTTAATAGTTCGTAATATATTAAGCCATATTATCTAACCTGAGGCACAAATCTTCTGTTATGTAGTTCTATGCATAAAATATAATATGTTTATTAAATTTTATATTAAATTGTTTTATTAGCATTGATGTTACATAATTTTTCAGAGTTATATGAGGGAGATGATTATCCAAGAAAGAACATAATTTATATTTTTGCCAACAAGTTATAAATATTTTTCTTTATAAAAAATGAATACTTTTTTTTTTACTTTTCAGACATTTCGGAATCAGGTACTGATTATCAAGCATTATTCACATCCACGAGAGGGGAGAGACAAGGATATATGCTTCATCAATGTTTAATTTGTGACTATTTTACAAATCACACAACTACCATTAAGCGACATGTGAAAAGACATACAAATGAAAGACCTTTTAAATGCAACTTGTGTAGTAAACGATTTATTCAGAATACAAGTTTGAAGAAACATCTCCTTACACATCATTATTCACTGAATGTGTGAAATATTCTAATGAGTGAAATGTTGTTTTCTGTCTTAGAATGTTGAGTGATAATATATTTATCCTTGTTATATCTGAAAATCATGATGGTCAATATGTTAAAAATATTCAGTATTGTTACCAAAATTTTATGAATCTCCTATAAAATATTAATGATCAAATAATTTTCATATTTTCTATTGTATATTATCATATTGAGTCACAGAAAAGTTTGAAATGGTTTAAAATTATCTGCAAAATATGTTTAATGATAATGAAGCAACAAAAATCCTTCTTCATCCCTAAATTTAAAAAAAAAAAAATCTGATGTGGGCAGCACCAGGGTCCTCTTAACCTAAGCAGGCCAAAGATTGTTTGGGTGGTGGTGGTGGTGGTGGTGTGTGTGTGTGGGGGGGGGGGAGGTCCCAGGGTCCCCAAACAAGATTTATAAAAATGTGAGAATAGCAATTATGTATATTTTTCTCTTTTTATACATATAAAAGTATAAAAAAAATTTAATAATAAATAGAAAATATTATGCACTAGCAGATTTAGACTGCGCTATATGGAAATTTGTAAAAAATAAAAGAAAACAAATAAAAAATTAGCACTTTTAACTCATAGCATCTGATACCACGTGTTGCATTCCAGCTTTCTTAATAAATTTAATTCAACACTTTTTTTATTCAGCAATTTATTGGATTTATATACTGTAATTTCCTGTGAATTACCATTCAGAACAAATCCACAGCTCTCAAAATTTTTAAATTTGAAAAAAAAAAGTGTCCAATTTTTCCCAATTTTACGACATCCTTTTGAAATTCATAGAGGGGGTAACAGCATAACTGTTGAACAATCTCAAAAGAGAGCTTTTTCCTGTTTACTGAACAGAATATGCTGTGTCTGGAATCCATCAAAGGGGGAAAAAAAATCATTCAAAAATTAAAATAATAAAAGATATTATAAGCTGTCTGGAATCGGTTTCCTATAACTTTTGCCCCTGAACTATAAGGGGGCCTTCAACAGAAAAACATTCCATTTTATTCAGAATTGCAATATTTTTTTAGTGAGTTAAAAACTGGAATTTAAGAAGGGGGTTGCATTTCTTAATAAAATTTAAAGAATATCTATTTGGGGCCCCACCCAGGCCCACTCTGCAAGATTACACTGGGCAGCACATGATTTTCCCTAGGTAATGCAATGGTTTTACTTCTTTCTGAACAAAATAATGGTGTACAAGATGCATAGCACAATGCTTTTGGTATTTAATTAATACCACATTAATTGAAATTTTGAGTTTTTGGCATCTTATTAGTCCTTATTCATACTCATGCAAAATCTTCTTCAGAATTAAATTGACTCTTAATGAATATTCCGTGAAAAACTACTGACTGATTCTTTGGCATCAAAATACAAAATTATTACAAAGGGTAGCACCTCTTTTGAATGAAACAAACTATATCTGTCAGAATGATGTTACCAGATTTTTTCCTTAATATTGTACTATTGAATATGCAAAGTGGACATATTTGATGATGCTATCTTTTTAATTTTAGGTAATTTTTTGTAAAAACTGAATTTGTTAAACATGCAATATCTCGAGAACGGTTCATTCTAACATTCTAAAGTTTGTGCTATACATTTTCTAATGAAAAAGTATGTGTGAAATAATAATTTATTTATTATATACTGTTGATAGGCTTGATTTTTTAATGATTTTTTCAAAAATTAATTTAAAGATCATGCAATATCTTGAGAATGGTTCATGTTAGCTTTCTGAAATTTGTGTCATTCATTTTCTAATACAAAATTACATCTGAAATGATATTTATTTCATTATTGATGGACTTGATCTTTTAATGATTTTTTCAAAATTTTTTTCAAAAATTGGGTGGGGGTGGGGGGTCTGAACATATGATTGTGTTTAAAATTAATAGAGTTACAGTATTCAGTGATTGTAATATTCATACCAAATTACATTTGAAACACTCCATTTGCTTGTGAGATATCACATCCACAGATGCACACACACACATTACTTAAAAAAAAATATGCTTGATTCAAGTTCAGGGATGGTTAAAGTGTGCTTTTCTGTTGAAAACTTGAATTTGAATTTTCGACAACACTTTCCTTATACATTATACTATGTATGTAGGGAAAGTAAAAATTGACATAATTTCTTACTATGAATGAGCCTTTTAGTAGAAGTTTATTGCCTTTACTAGTAAGTAGTATGCATATCAAACTTTGCTGAGTATGCATTAGCTGGCTATACACACACATTTTTTCCAATGCGGATTGCGGAATAGCAACATTTGACTTTTTACAAAGAAAAACATTAGCTAGTGGGTAATGCCACATGCTACTATTCCATAAATGAAAGTATAAGCAAGTTCAGGGCACTGTTTTGTTTGTTATTTCATTTCCTGTTAGAGTAGCACATAAACATCATTACAATTATGACAGTTGGGTTTTGAAAGGTGCTGAAAGAGAGATGTGGCGACTACTGATTTGTAGTAGTTTCTTTTGTTATTTGTTTCAGTTTTGTCTGAAATCTATCAAATATGAGTGATATTTGTTATATGAAGAAACCTTTTTTAACTAAGCAAATATAGTTAGGAGTCTTTTCAATCCTACTACTACTGGTACAGTACTTTCTAGATAATTTTTATTTTCAAGCTAGATGAGTACCATAATTTGATAGCTTTGGTCATCAATTGATAGATTGATCATCAATTATGGTTATTTTTTTAGTTTAAATAAATATATGCATTATTAATAACTAATGGTGTTACTAAATGAATGATATGTAATCTCACTATTTCAACTTTCTTTTCATATTTTATGATTTAATAAAGAAATTAATTTTTTTTTAAATGTGTATATTTGATCTATATCTAAATTTGATATGTTTTATAACTTAATAGCATTAATTGAGATTTTCCAACTGCTTTTGATAACACAATAGAGAGATGATATTGAAAATAGTATACTAAGAATATACTACTTCACAGTGTTTTGTGGGTGTAGTAAATTTATGAGTTTATGAAAAATGTCACAATCCATCTTTAATTTTTAAATATCTTCCATATTATTTTCTCTCAATTCCTTTATTGACATATTGCAATATTTTTAGTTTTCAGAAAGCCACTTATTTTGTCAGGGAGTTTGCTTTCACTGTTTATTACTGAAATGTTCAAATACATAACATTAATTAATTTCTTCTAAAAATTTTTTTTACGATCTGCTATCAGATCTAAATCATCAACAAAATAACATACTATTCCTATCATGACTCTCCATCCATTACTATGATTCTAATGGGAATAGTAAAATCATTTTGGGAATGCTGAAATGTCAATGACAAACTTTTTTTTTTTTCAAATGACCAGGCACTTTGACCTTCATCTTTCGCCTTTATTACAGCGGCCAGAGTGTGAACCATTTAGCCATCCATTGACGTTGCCCCAGGTGCACCAGAGGGGAGCGGATCACATTGCGCCTACAACACAAACATCCATGCCTTACGTTGGGCTCGAACCCACAACGTGGCGGTCGAGCGATTTCTACGGAAACGCTTGCCTTGACCACTCGACAACCACGTTGGCAAAACAACACATGATATAATAGACGACAGGTTTAAACACTTACACACACCCTTTACCCCCGGCCATACGTTCAATTGCCGTAAACCCCTGGGTTGGCTGTATGGTCTGGGCCTTTAACACACCCTTTACCTCCGGCCATACACTTAATTGCCATTAACCCCTGGGTTGGCTGTATGGTCTGGGCCTTTCACACACCCTTTACCTTACACCTTTCTGGTAGGTCGGACGGTCTGGGTCTCAACAACAACAACACACCCTTTACCTCATCTAAGTCATTCTCCATTATTGCACAATGGGATTACTCTCTGATCTTTTTCTATTTGTTGGCAAGGATGGTTTTCGTGATACCCTGTCTTTAAGCTCATCTTTTACTGCCACTCTTATGAGTCATTTTAGTGTTTGGTAAAAAACATGTGTGTATTGCCAGCTATTGAATATAAAGTAGTTTGCACTTTCTATAGTCACTTCACACATGCCTCATATATTTTCTGACTGACTTCATGGTACTGATGCTGAAGTCATATGCTCATGCATAATATGAAACTTGATCATATGAAACTTGTTCATCAGAAAGTTGCTACTTATCTAGTGTAATGCATAACATGTATATTTTAAATTTTCATATGTGTTTGAGTTTTTATTTTTTGTCTACATTGGAATTTTTTTTCTCACACTTTAAGATTATTGTTCCCAACTGGTAGTATGTGTTTTGTACTTATTTTGTAATCTATTTTAAACTTGTATTTGGGGTTTGACTATTACATTGTTGCTTTGTATTAATATTAATGTATTTATTGCTAATTTTGCCATTTTTAATGAACAGTTTTATAATCTATTAGGTTATTGCAAATGAAGTGGCAGAATGTTTAGTTTTGCATTCAAAAGCTATAACTGCATAGAGTTTTGCTTAAACTGTTGTAAAAATTAATCTGCAAAAAATACTTTGTTAATAATAACATAAAAATTCAAAAGCTATAACTGCATAGAGTTTTGCTTAAACTATTGTAAAAATTAATCTGCAAAAAATACTTTGTTAATAATAACATAAAAATTCAAAAGCTATAACTGCATAGAGTTTTGCTTAAACTATTGTAAAAATTAATCTGCAAAAAATACTTTGTTAATAATAACATAAAAATTCAAAAGCTATAACTGCATAGAGTTTTGCTTAAACTATTGTAAAAATTAATCTGCAAAAAATACTTTGTTAATAATAACATAAAAATTCAAAAGCTATAACTGCATAGAGTTTTGCTTAAACTATTGTAAAAATTAATCTGCAAAAAATACTTTGTTAATAATAATATAAAAACTATTGATAAAAAGTAATCTGTCATGTGTTTGACAGACATGTTGATAGATGCCTATTGCTGATGCAGTTGCTTTATCTCTATTCTGATAAAAAAAAAATCTATCTTTTGCCTTCAAAACCACAGTTCTCCTTTTCAACTTTTTATACTTTTCTAACATAGTATTTTGTTTTTCAGTTAAAATTTTGTAGCTTTATTTAGTCAAAATACTTACCAATAAATTCAATATACCTGTTAGTATTAAACAAGAGGAATCGTTCTCTAGTTAAAAAAAATCACAATTCTCCTAGGAGCGCTTTTTTCTATAAATATATTTTTTATTTATGTCTCAGTGCTGAATATTTCCATCACTAAGAAATGGCCAAATTGCTTAAAAAGTAAAAAGTAGTTAACAATAGGTGTAAGGTGAGCAAGAGTCTGATTAAATTTCTAGATTGTAATTTGTGAGAATAAACATCACGGGGCACTGGAATATATCATGTCCTTTGATCAATGTAGGCTGTTTCTTGTGCACTTAATTAGTTTATTCTTGAAACACATTTCTAATTTGTGTTGGTGCTAAATTTTTCTGCCTCTTAGAAATAGTCCAGATGCTTGAAAAGAGAAAAAGTGATAGCAATAGGTATATGCTGCTTAATAGTCTGATAAAATTTCTGGACTATAATTTGCAAGATTAAACATAATAGAACACTAAAATATATCATGTCTGTTGATCAATGTAGGCTGTTTCTTGTAAACTTTATCAATTTTTATTTGAATAATACATGCCTAAATTTTGTGTAGCTTCTGATAATTTAATGTGGGTTGCATTTAATTAAAACCTTCAATGATCACTGCTTTTGTTTGACTATTTGGTTGTATGTAACCCACAAACTTTGCTGAAACACAGCATAAAGCAAATTAGTAATAGTATCAACCTGTTTTTAGAGGCAAGAAACAGCCTCTTTCTTCAGGATGAAAGAACAAGTGACTTCAATAAAGGTAAGAAGACTTCTGTCAAGATGCCTTCTTGCCATGTAGAAGCAGTCAAACAAACTGTTTGATGCCTGATTTATTCAGGGAGTAGCCTTTTTGCCATTGCTGGTATAGTTCCTTGTCTTTATCCTGAAAAAGGCTGTTTTACTTTTCTGAAACCAGTTAAATCTGGCACTAATTTGTTTTATGTTTTATTTTCACAAAAAATTTAATTTTTAACTATTTTTGCAGCTGTAACTGTTTGAGTAATTTAATTTAAAAGGGTGTTGCATATAAGCAAGAAAGTGTTCTGGTGCAGTGATGATGACAATATTTGCACCTTCTTGCTTGCAGTTCTAAATTTTAGTTTTGAGAACTTCAAAATTAATTTTCATCTTCAAAATCAGCCATTTTATGTGTAACTACCTATTTTATTGCATGTTTAAAAAATATGTTATTAATTAATTACCTGAATTATTTTCACATGTTTGTAATTTCTATTATAGTTTTTAGAAATTAACACTTCAAGATTGTGTACTCCATGACTGTTTGAAATGTACAGCAGTTTTCTTATTTTAGATTTCTTGCCCTGACTAACTGATGAGCAATACTAAATATGTTGACTAAATAAATGTCAGTTTCTGAAGTTGTTATCGAATTATATTATTAAATATAAAAGGTTAATAAAATGATTTTTATATGTATATGAGAAGCATATTAAAATAAATTGAGCATTTAATACATGTTGTTTTACTTATTGTGTCTTTATATATATTATCAACTTAATCATTGGATGCTTATTGGATGAAATATTATTTCTAATTTAAATATGTAATATAATAAATTCTTTTTATTAGTAATTATTGGAAGTTTTTTTCATTATTTTTCCTGAAAGAAAATTGTTACATTTTTTCATCTGGAATAAAATTTGTTTTTAAAAATCGTTCCAATGGAGATTTTCAAAGAAATTTTTATTTTTATACTATGGAGCAAGTCTTATTTAATTATTTTCCTGATCTGGAAATAATATAGATAATAGGTGTTGGATGATAATAGTAAATTAACTTAAATTATTTTATTCAGTACATATAAGGAACCCCTTTTTCTTGTCATAGTAATTATTTTTTGTCTAAAAATGACTGAATGCATTTGTCTTTTAAAGTATTCAATGTTTTCATTATTTTATTTTATGCTAGCTACATATGGTTAAATCTTTTGCAGGATCGGCGATAAATATGTATTTTAGTTATATTTGTTTTAATATTTGTAGCCTGAGTTTAATAAGATCATGATGTAATTGTGTGTGTTTATAAAATTTGTTCTTTTAAAATTTGCTGTCCGAATATTAAATGTTCAACAATAAGTTTCCACATGTTATTTAAATTAATTAAAATGTATGCAGGGTTTTTATTTAAGAATTCACTAATGTTAGGTATTTTTTTTTATGTAGTTTTACAAGCAATTTTTATTTATCATTTTTGTTATTTTTTTATTATTTAAAGTTAAATTGGTTTCAATTGTTGTACTGTTATTTCTTTTTCACACTTGTTTTTTTGCTTGTGAAATCTTGATCTCCTTGTTGAGTTTCATTAGTGTTTTCAAATGTAACTGTCTGAGCTCAATGTGACATTGCTATTAAAAGTAATAAGTAAAAATAATGTTTAGTTTGTTTATTTAGAACTCTGAAGTGATAAATAACAAAAATATAACAATTCAAGCATCTTAGAAATAGAGACAAGATCAAAATAAATAAGCGAACTTCCATAGTAGCAATTTATTGAAAGTGAGTCCTATATGTTTGCCAACTTTGATTATAAATCTACATACAAATAAAGTTACAAAACTATACTTTCAGTAAAGTTAACTTCAGAATATGGTACCTATTTACTTAATTTTATTTTCGTACACCCATTATGCATACTTTGTCTAGATGGTTAGTAATAGAATATCTTTTGAGTACTTTTTTTACTTGAAATCTGGGAAAATAAGAGAAGAATTGTTATTATTTATTTTTAAAATTCTTTGATGTGAACTCAAACCATCAGTTTTATATATTAAAATTTTACTAAACTTTCTCAGAATAAAATATTTTTGAAATGACTTGGTGATTGATCTTTGAAACCACAGTGTTGCTTTTTCTGATCATATTATTTTTAAAAATTTGTAACTATTCATTGTTTGCATATTCTCAAAACTAGTGACATTGTTAGTTTTGAGAATATTGTTCATATTCTTAATACTAGCAATTTCTGAATGTGTACATTTATTAGTGCTTCTTGCAATCTAATTATAAGTAATTATTTGTTTACAGAAACTTCATTCACTGATCATGTCCTCTACTCCACCTGCAAAGAACAAGTTAATGGGCAGACATTTGTGAAGCATAAATGCAATTTTTGTGAATATGATTCTCATCACCTTACAACTATGAAACGGCATGTGCGGTTGCACACTGGTGAACGCCCCTTCAAATGTTCTTATTGTGATAAAAGATTTAACCAAAAAACACATTTACAAAGGCATTCTTGTTCACACCAATTTGTTTAATGCATTGTTTATAAATGTAGATATAATTTACAAAAATTGTATTTCGATTTTAGTTATTCAGCAAATCTCGTGTTTGGATTGAATGTGTTCTTCATGCATTCTAAATGAATAGTAATGTTGAAAAATATATGAAAATAAATTGTATGGTATAAATTTCTTACATTCAATTATTGGAATAAAATATTTTAATTTTCTTAATGAACAGCATTCAAAGAACTCAAATAAGGTACTTCTTCAAAGCATTTTCCTCTTTTAAATATTTTCTCATATGTGTAAATATGAAATTCTTTTAAGGTGACAAGTGGACCTTTAAAATTCTGATACAAATTTTAACATTTTGTAGGCTAATAAATTTTAAAAGGATTGACACCAATTGCTTTATCATAACTTTATTCTATTGTGATATTTTTGAAAATGAAATATTAAACTTGTTTTCATGCCTGCTTTGGTGCTAATATCACATTTATATTAAAATATGATTTTGTATTTTTTTCGAGCATGATATCTCTTGAACAAATTTTCAGAAACTTTCAGTAAAATAATCATTTAATAATGTTTCAATTGAATTATTATCTTTGCTTTAGTTAGTAAAATTAAAATTATGTTGTTTATATTGTTAAAAAAGTAAAAATGGGTCTTTATACTCAATTACCTTATTAAAGGAGTTGAAATTAAAATAGAAAAAATTCCATAGTTCAGATGTTAAAATTCATATATTTATAGTTCAGATCTTTATTTGTATGTAATAATTATTTAAATTGAGCCATTCCAAAATATATTATCATGTGCACAACAAAATATAAAATTTCAAAAATAAAAAAACATCACTTTTAATTAATAAATTTTTAGGTGTATGAATATTAATATTTTACTTTTTGAAAATTTTTTCTACTATTAAGTTTTACTAGGGCTGAAAATTTTAGGAATTTAATTTCAAGTACTTGATTTGAGAAATGCCAAGCTTAGATAGCATATAGAATATTTTTTAAGTATTAAAGGTGTACTCTCCTTTTAAAAGACAATTTTTTTTTATCTTTTTCGCAAATTGACACTAGATAAAATACAAAGTTTTACTTTGTTTATTATTTTAGCAGTATATAACATAAATTTAAAGCATCTACAAACTGTGGGTGTATATAATGAGCTTCCTTCATCAAGATGTATTGAGCAGTTCAATCATGCAAATTCAACAACCAGAATGGATTTTTTTAGTGAATGGTAGATCTGAAAATTCAAATTTTCACTTAGTAGCAAGTGGCCAGTAGGCAATTTTAGTTCAGTACCCACTTTATCACAGATTTTATGTAAAATCAATGAGTATAGTTATATGTATTTAATATGTAATGTATATACATATATTATTATACTAGTAGTATACCCTTTCTTTGCACAGAATATATAATATAAAGAAATCAAAACTTCACAATTATGTGCAAATTCCAGTAATATTTTAAATGACATTGTTATTCTAAACATTTTATTAAAATATTTAATTCTACTAAAAAGATGTATAAGGATCTTTGTTCTCGCTATACAAAATTATCATCACAGGCAGATCTGAAATTTTTATTAATTTAGTATCATTTTACCAATTTAGCATCATTTTCATTAATTTGACAGCATTAAAAAAAGTCACCAAATTTGTTGGAAAGTGGGACAGTTGAACTAAGAGACAAACGCTACCAAAATATCATTACTATCATCTTTCAAAACGCAATTAATTTCATTGATTTGGTGTCATTTTTATCAATTTGACAACAGTTTTATTGACTTGGCTATATTTGAGCAATTTGACCATATTTTATCGCCAAATTGTTGTCAAGTAGGATGGTTGGACTGACATTCAAAGCTACTGAAACATCATTACAATACTATCCCCTTTGAAATTAAAAATTAATTACATTGATTTGGCAGTATTTTTATCAATTTGGTGACAATTTTTGCATTTTGGCATCATTTTCGCCAATTTTGCCATATTAAAATAAGGTGCCAATTTGGCGATATCCCCCGATATCCATCACCAAGTGTTTCAGAGACGGATGGATGGAACTATTTATATTTTAATAGATTAAAAGGTTATGCCCATATATTAGAAGATACACCTGCACTACAATATATGAATTTTAAAAATGTTTCCTCAAAATAAAACAAATTGTGTAAGAAATTGAAAATATCAATAATCTCTATACCCTTTAAACCCAAAGGCTGTAATGCATAAAATCTAATCAAAAATACAATTCCGATAAACTTTATTTATATATATATATACTGTTTACTATTTTCGAATGTCTATTTTCCACTTGTCCTGAGTCCTATACTGTTTACTATTTTCGAAAGTCTCCATACTTATTATGTATCGTTCAATTGTATTCATTCCCACTCGCATTGACGAAGTGAGGTGAAATGCTCGCCCACTCGCATTGACGAAGTGAGGTGAAATGCTCAGTCACTAGTTTATCTTACACGTGTTGCTATGCTTTTGATTTCACATTACAGTTCGTGGAGGTATTGTTTTTCAACTTTGTATAATTCAATTGATTTATTTTTCTAATTCCTCTAGCCAGTAGACAGTTCCAATGGTGTCTATAGTTAAATACTATCGCCATTGTCAGAAACTGGCTATTCTATCGGTTTTAATTCGAATTGTATGGCTGTCCTGATGAGAATGCAATTTCGAACTGACCGCCATTTTTTGTGTGGTTTCGATGGATTGTTCTCTATTCTTGATCTCTTGTCTTGAGCTGATTATTATTGCCTATTCTCATTTTTGCAGAGTTTTATTTTTATTTACTTTTATATACTTTTAATTGTGATTTTTGAATCCTAATATTCTTCTCATCCCCCTTTCCAATGTAGTGATATGTAACCTTCTATCTTTATCCTTAGACTTGGCTTATAGTTACTCATTTGTAACAGATATGCTAGAGATGGGTTTTTTTGTACATACAGTAGTTTATGCATAATTTTCGATTAAAATAATTCAATTTTTATTTATATATATATATATATATATATATATATATATATATTTCTTTATTATTTAAATCAAGAAAGAATCACTGTTGTAATAATTCATTGGGTTTAATTCCACTTTTTAGCAATTTTTTATTTTCAAATATAAACTCACTGGGTTTAATTCTGTCGCTTAGAAACATTGTATAATTTTATTTTATTTTTTTCAAATAATTTTGCTGAACAAATATCATTTGTATAATGCTATTTCAATGGAAAGTTTAATAATACGGTTTTTATAAACATATTGATAACCCCTGGTCTTAAAGACTCAAAACATGGACTAAATTTTAAGTGGGGCTATTTTAAGTCTACCCCGAAAATGTCATCCAATTTGGTACAGCCGTTCTCCCATGATGATGAGACAAACATATAAATAAACAGACAGATTTTCAATTTTATTTATATAGATGTATACATATGAAGAGATGAGAGTTGGGGAGAGTAGAAACATACAGTTAGCAAGCTTTTGGGCAGTTTTCTGATTAAAACAGAATGGAGGAGGAGAATAGTGGCCAGTTAGTTGTTTTATTTAATTGTTATACTGCATTGTTTAATCGACTTGTGATGAGTGCCTATTTTCAGATCTAATACATGACTTAACTTTTTGATTTGTATGATTAAACCACTCTTTCCCCTAAATTAAGCTGAAAATAAGGCAAAATCATTTAAATTTTTTGTAGATAATACTGACACAAAATGAAAATATTATGGTTTTAATTCATTATGCACTATTCAAACTGTAATGTGTTTGAATGATAATGTGCTTTATAACTAAATGAAATCATAATTGCTATTGTTAATTGAATGCAATGATTATTATTAAATGGGCTATGCACTATTTCTTGTAGTGATTTTCTAAAAGTAATAAAATAAAAAATCTGACAGTAGTCATACTATATTCCTCAGTAGAAAAATTACATTTCATTTTAAAGCTGTATTTAATATCATGAGCTGTAAAATTCATTAGCTCATTACTATAAAGTTCGTCAAGCATGCATTGGCCTTGGGTTCGGTCCTTAGTGCAGTCACAGTGATTTCATATGTAGTATACACAAACAGGGCAAAAATACCTTCTGACTACATTTTGCACCCAGCTTCTTCACCTGATAGTGCCAGCAGACATGAGTTATCTTTTTGACTATCAAAAGATTGTCTAATGTCTAAAACTCCTTTGCATGTTATCCGACTTGTGACTCACTACAAAGTCTGCTTGCTTGTCCCTTTAACTGTTAACTCACAGAGTTCCCAGAAGCTGGGAGGGGAGTTGTGAGTTACCTTCTTAAGGGTGAGCGTCAGTAAATTTTCTGCCCTATCCGTGCTTTGTTAACTTTCGCGGCACACATATTTCGCCGAAATTCTGCTCAAACAGTTGCGAAATATTTTCTTATAGATAAAATGCTATGCTTAGATTATATTAAAACTAAATTTAATACCCAATAAAACATAGAATATATGTTTTATTTTAATTTAAAATATTTTTGGTGCTGCCATCTGTTGTCGTAATTTAATTCATACCGACTATTTTTATTTTTTAATGAACATTTTTAAATGTCTATTCCTTCTAATACGCTATTAAGTACAACAACAGATCATATACAATGCCATAATCACGGAAACGTAATTGAACTTGGACTTGAAGACAAAGGAACTCGAAAACAAAACTGCAGTCCTCAGTGATGTACATTCAGATCCCTTATCAAATTTATAGAATGATAAATGACCTTTCCGTGATTGTGGCATTATTATAATGATCTGTTGTTGTATTTAACACTATATTAGAAGGAATAGATATTCAAAAATGTTCATTAAAAAATAAAAATAATTGGTATGAATTAAATTACGACAACAGATGGCAGCACCAAAAATATTTTGAATTAAAATAAAAAATATATTCTATGTTTTTTGAGGCATTAAATTTAGTTTTAATATAATCTAAGCATTGCATTTTATCTTTCAGAAAATATTTCGCAACTTTTTGAGCAGAATTTCGGCGAAATATGTGTGCCGCGAAAGTTAACAAAGCGCGGATAGGGCAGAAAATTTACTGACGCTCACCCTTAAAGCAATATTAAAACTCTTGAGCTGGTAAATTCTGTAATTTATCAATATAATGTTCACCTGGCATGCATTGGCTCCCTTGGTTGTGATTCTACGTGCAGCCACATTAAAATATTTTTATAATTCAATTTATATCTCTCCATGTTTAGATTAGTCTAAATTGTACATTTTATACTCTACAGGTTCAACTGCTATCGATGTCTCATTAGGTTTGTTCATTACTGAGAAATCAAAAGAAAACTCAATGCCTTGGCACTTTTGTTTGGTTTGCAAGTATTCTACTGGTATTATTACTAACATCAGACGGCATGTTTTAATCCATACAGGAGAAAGACCTTATGAATGTTCTATTTGTAGGAAAAGATTTAGACAGAAAGAACATTTAAAAGGACACATTGGGAAGCACATGCCCAAATGAAATCTGTTTCATTATATGATTGCAGGATGGAATTTTTTACTTTTACATGTTGTACTCTTCTCCTATGTGCATATTGTAGCTGTCAATTTTGTTTATTAAAACTTGTTGTTCTATACTTATTTTTCCATATTGTTTTAACTGATTGTGACTGTAAACAGTTAGTACTGTAAACTGTACAGTTAGTACTGTAAACAATTATAGTAGGACGAATCTGCAGTTTTTTAAATTCAAATAGTTGTCTGTTTGATTTTTGAAGTGAAAAACATCTATAGTTGGGGTATCTCTGGCTGAAATCAGAGCGCTATGAAAAATGTAAACACTTTGGGCACTTATTCCTCCGAAACTACCCAATAGATAGAAATCTAAACAATTTTTAATTGTTTTGTCAGAAATAGGGCTCTATTTATGAATATACTAGAAATGTATCTGGCATTGCCCAGGGAGAGATACATTGAATTTATTAATCTAAAAAATAGTGAAAAAAAATTATTCATATAAAATAAAAGTATACAATCAATTTGAATCTAAATTCCCACAAAATGTGAAATTAGTTTATACATATTACACGCCGGTTGCCTGCAAACATTCAAAGAAATAAAAAGTAATATACGGGCGATAATGTCTCTGTTTTAGGAGGGAAATTTAAGTGCACACCCTCTCACACCATCCCAAAATATTTTCTTCTCTCAATTTAAAATGAATCCTGTTCAGAGCAGGTAAAAGTTTGAACGTATAGGAAGTTCAGAAGATCCATTGCGATGACTGAATGGGATGACTTAAAAATAATTATAAAAAATTAAAATTGCTTTTGAAATGGAAAGAATTTTATTTTTGTTAGAATGTTAATATATATGGGGAACTTTTAGCCAAATTATAGATTTATGCTAATCTTAGTTTTAATGATACAACAATATATATATATCAGATCATTCAAAAAATCAGATCATGTAAAACAGTATTTTAATATCTTGAACTATTTTGAAAAGACTCTAATTTTGATATTTTAATATTTTTAACTCTTTGAATATGTCTAAAACCACCTGCAAAGGAATGTGTTATTCAGGCAAAACCATTTTGGTTTCAATCGGATTAGAACCACTACCGATTTTTTTTCACAGTGGCATATTTTGAAGTTTCATTAGTGGCATACTTTAAATAGATATTTAGGCAATTTTTAGTGTGGATAAATATTCTCCTAAAACTAATTATAAATTCTTATTTACATGGATTTATAAATAATTTTGCCATCAAACAGGAGATTTGCCTCAAAAATTTCAATTTGGACATATCTAAGGTGGATGTCAGGGGAAGGGTGATTCCCTTGATCTCTTCCTTAAATACGCCCTTGGATTCCATTGGTATGAAAAAAATACAAAATTTCATGAAAAACTTTATTAATTTGTGAGAATGATATTTTAATAATTTTAGTAAATAAAATAAAAAAAATAATAATAATAAAAAAAGAGAATTAGGTCTAACAAGAAAAATAAATTTTCAAGAATTTTATGAAGGAGACTTCATATTTTGGCAAATGGTGTGCGCACTTCAGTTTTGAAGCAACTATTAAGCATTTTTGTTCTCTTTTTCATACTTATTTCGTACAGTGTTAGGAATTTTCAAAAAAATTGAAAGTATCATCTCCAGAACTAGAAATGGAAATCCCTAATGGATCTCTAATGGATATCCCTGCAACTACAACACCACAATTCAATCCACCATATTTCAATCATTTAAATTTTATAATGACCATATGCTAAGCTCTTAATTTAGTTTTATTCTAATAAAATGGATGGTTTGTTTTAGTTTAATGACGTTAACACTAATAATTAAATTTTAAGATGAAAAATAATGTATTCCAAAAACAAAAACATTCATTATTTAAATTTGTATATATTAAAAGCTTTTTTGTTTTTAATAAAAACACGAAACAGAATTATAAACACCCATAATACCAATAGTCCACTGTTAAAATAAACTCTAAACTGAATAGAATGTTTTCAAATTAAACAAAAATCTAAATACAATTCTAGAATAGAAGTCGAAAACTTGTTAAATCAGAACAATATATAGCCCCTGTTTAAATCAGAACAATTTTAAAACAATATAAATAAAATACACTATAAACGTGTAAATACATTTCATACGTAATGTTATAAAAAGAGAAAGAGAAGTTTATGTTTTTAAAAGAACAATAATGAAGTAAAATAAATTCTTATCTTGATACGGATAAACCGCTTCAAAGAAATTGTTAACACAACAAAGTGAAAGGTTTGGGTTGAGTTGTAAGAAAAAATGCCATTTTTAAAAAATTAATAAATGCATTTCAAGCAAATTGAAATTTAAAATGAAAAGTAATTTATTTCTAAATAATAATTTATTCCAATAAAATGGATGAATAATTTATTCAAATAAAATGGATGGTTTGTTTTAGTTTAATGACGTACATTTATTATTTGGCAGGCACAAATATCGAATGTTCCATTCCTCGTCCACCTTCCCTCTACCATAGAAACACTGTGCGTCTGTGCGCATGTGGGTGAAAAATCGATCCCTTCTTTCACGGTTTGGCCGAGAAATTGAAAATCATTACTTCCTTAAAATCCGGATCATGCGGCTACTTTTTCTTATTTTTTGACCAGATTGGGCATGTAAGAAAGCCTGATCTTAGAGCTTTCTAAAAATGTAAATTATTAGTCGAAATTGTCAGTACTTTTCCCGATGCGAGGATTTAAAAACGAGAGTTCGTTTTTTTGAGCCGAAAGTGACTTTTGTTTTAAAGTCTTTAAAAAATATTAGAATTTGTCCCTGATATTTGAAATTGATATATTTTTACTCGCAACTGTCTGCTCTTTCCGGTCGTGTGATTTGTGTTTTTCTACGACGTATGGATGGTGGAGAAAAAAAGGGGAAAAAACGGTCAAAATCGCATAAAACATTAAATAACAACAAGAACAAAAAAATAATTCAAATTTTAAAAATCGGTTTTCACGTGTCCCCCCCCCCCCCCCGGGTCTCCGATTGCCAAATTTCGTAGCTCTGCGACGCGCGGTCGCTGAGCCTATAGTGTATAAGACAGACACACAGGCATATATTGCCTTTTATTATATAGACTAGAAACTGTAACCGGCGTTTTCCCGGAGTTAAAGCAAGGTAGTTATATACAGTAGCGTCCCGAAGTTTTCTGAGGCCTGAAGGGAACTCTTATAAAAAGGTCTCATCTAAACAATAAATACAGTAGAACGTCACACATCCGAAAATTGGTAATCCGAAAAATTGATTATTCGACAGTTTAATTATGTTGTTTTTATAAGTTCAAAATAATAATAATAATAAAACACGGATTCATTAAGAGACTGACATATGCGTCAGACTTTTCACCTTGGTTATGACCCAACCGTCCAAATTGCTGCTCATGTCCAAGGACGATGTCGGATGGTCTGGGCTTTCGACTTTAAGTTATGGAATATAATTTTGCATCCCCCTCCCCTTCCGAGTCAACAATATTTGAGGTCCTTGTTTGATATAAAATACTTCCGGGTTCGCAATTATCTTGTCCCAATGGATAAATCCGATCCTGGTTTATCCGTTGGGAGGTAAACCAATGGATAAATCCACCTGGTTTATCCCCCCCCCCCCCCCCCACACAAAACGCACCATGAGAATTATAGCATCATGATCTTAATAGGCTCAACTACAATTCGATAAACATGTTATAACCAACTAAAACGTTTTAAAGAACACTATAAACTCATGCCTAATAATAAAATGTAGAAATATATAAAATATCAAGAAAACGTTGGATTAGGTATACTGTATAATGCACTAATGAGACTTTAAAAAAAATGTTAGATAAGTCTAATAGTAAAAATAATGTACAATATTTTAAGGCCCTCTGCGAACATGAGGCTCCAAGCGGTCGCTTGGATTGCTTGGCCTTCGGGTCGTCCTTGGTTTTATAAAATAACAAAATAAAAATCTATGTGCATCGGCACAACGGGCGTGTAGTGACCCCTTCCCCTCCACCCAAATCACAAACCCGTCACTTGCTGGGACTCTACATTCTACTTTAAACCCTACCGACGGAATCTTTCACGCGACACAAATGAGAATACTTGAAATCGCAAAAGAAGTTACTTTAAATCCGAAATTCATTGCCATTTTGGCGAATTTCCACCCAATTTCATCATGATAACATAATACCGAATTAAAAACATTAGGACAACATCTTTTCAATTCTCAAAGTTATAAAGTCTGGAATGACCCTGGTAACGCCCCCCACCTCCCGCTGCTTAAAATATTGCGCCTCTTTACCTGCCCCTTTTATTTAGCCCTCATGTTATCGTGCCACATCCACTGTTAAGAAATTTCCACTTTTCCAGCGCAGAGGGTTTTATTTATTGTCTACATAAATATTGATTGAATATACAAATAAAAGGTTAAATTAAGTGATTAGTGTTTCAAAGCCAACGGAGTTTTTTTGTGATCTCCCCACAGGATGGTGCCATATCGCTTTGGAGTTATTGATACCATAGGTTGGTGGTGAACCGCAGAAAGTATGCGCAGGACTTCTGGGGGGGGGGGGGGGGGGGGGGGGGATGCGTTGATTGAAAAACGAAGATTTGACATCTCACCTTCGACGATAGTTTGGGAAAAACGTAGTACCATATACCCCATCCTCAATGTGATAAAAATTAAATTGTCTCTTTCACCTATTTCTTATTTCGTCTAATTAATGAACTTCCCTACAAACCCTCTTAACATTGCGCCCAGGCAGTCTTCCAGGATATTTTGGCTGGGGGTGGGGGGTGGGGGCGAATGAACCTTTGGGGGGGGGAGAGATAAGTTTTCTTATTTGCCCTATATAAATATATCTAAATGTAAATGCTGTCACATAAAGAGAAACTAAGTTAATATAAAATGTCTTCGGGGAGGGGGGGGGGGGTGCGAATAATTATATGATGTATGCCTCAAAGAAACTCTGATTGCTCCCACAAATCTTTTCAAACCTTCTGCAGCCCCCCCCCCCCCCCCCGTCTCGCAGTCGCGGAGGTTGTTGAGCTTCGCTGCCCCAGCATAGAAAATATTAAAAAAATAAAAATAAAATAATAATCCATATTGTTTGACGTAAATGAAGAAAATATTTTTTTTGGTAAATCTAGAACATTTGGTAGGAGAACGATTTCTACTTGAAAATGAAAATCGGTCTAATATTTCAATCAGCGGTCTTCACTTTAAATTTGCAGAGTTAGAAAGTGGAAGTATCATATTTATCTTTCCATTGAATTGAATTTCTTTTACGAGAGGGAATGTAGGTGAAGAACGATTTTATACTTTTTGACTTTTATATTCTAAATTTTTATCTGAAAACTGGCTTTTATTTCTTTGAAATGGAATTTTTTATTCGCTAAACTTATATTTTATTTAATATATATATACATATATATATATAAACCCTGATGTGGCCAGCACATGACTTTCTCTACAGACCTGAAATTCGTTTTATTTTTCTTTCATTCATAATTTATTAAATAGAGTTTAATTGCACAAAATAAGCCGGATAATTGGTTAAAATGATTACGAATTTGCAGTTTTAATTTAAGTTTCGCTTTCACAAGGAGACGACGTGTTTTCAAAGGCGACGTTGAAATAATGCAGAAAACTGAAAAATATCTCGAGAACGGCCAGTCTCAGTGTTATTGGGTTGGTGTTATACTGTTAGTCGTCAAAAATTGCGTATAAGACAAGCCTTTAAGTAATACATTTGAGTATATGCAATCTTTCATTTTAGATTTTGACAATTTTTACGGGCCATTTAGCAAAAAAAAAAAAAAAAAAACAGGTTCATATTTTTCAAATCATACCAAAATTGAATCAGTATTAGGGTAACTCATAACAAAAGTGACTTACCTACCAAATTTTGTGAAATTTGATCCATTGTTTTTTTAGTTGAGCGGATACATACATTGCACAGACAGACACACACACACAAAGATAGCACGTTAAAAATACGTTTTTCGTATTCTAGAGTGCTCGAAAAGTCCGTCGAAAATCGAGTTCCGATTTTCGACACGCTTCCAGCACTTTCTCCATACATTACCATGTATTGTAGGGAAAGTAAAAATATAAATGAAATAATTTATGGCATGGAACATCCGTTGTGGCTAGAGTTTAAGAGAAACGTTTTTACATTCTCATACTATGTAATATATTATATTGTTTTCACGAAAATTTTCGAATTCGAGATTTTGATGACAATGTAAATTTTAAGATCTCCTGAACACGTTTTGACTATTTTTGGAGTGACGTTTGTCTGTGGTCCATTTTACGTGTGGCCACACATATTAATGGTCTGTGGCCACACATATTAATGGAATTTCAAGAAACTGTATATCCCGGCTTTGTTATCAAAAAAATCTAAAACTAGATAAAAAAAATTTTAATATTCGAGCGAAAACTTCAAAATTTATTCGAAATTATATATTTTTTAACATGGCAGCATAGGGCAAAATTGGACATAATCATGGATAAAAGTGTTTATTTAAGGCTCAACCATCTCCGAGATTTAAAAGTTTCACTTAGGGTTGTGAGAGATTGCCGCGGTACAATTTTTACTTTCCCTGCAATACATGGTAATGTATAGGGAAAGTATTCGAATCATGCCGAAAATCGCAACTAAAGTTTTCGACGGATCTACACGTTTCGAGACCTCTAGAATACGAAAAAACTACTTTTAACGTGACGTCTGTGTGTGTGATTGTGTGTCTGTCTGTGCAATGTATGTATCCACTCTAACTCAAAAACTACTGGACCGAATTTCATAAAATTTGGTAGGTAAGTCACTTGGGTGTGACCCTGGTGCTGATTAGTTTTTAGTACGATTCCGGCTAAAAGAACTCGCCTTTTTTTTGCGAAATGGCCCTCAAAAATTGCCTGTATCTACTTTAGCTGAAAAACTAATGGACCGAATTTCACAAAATTTGGTAGATAAGTCTCTTGTGGATTACCCAGGTGCTGATTAGATTTGGGTACGATTCGGAAAAAAATAACCAACCCTTTCTTTTTGCAAAATGGTCCACAAAAATCGTCAAAATCTAAAATAAAAAATTACGTACCGAATTTTCAAATTTTTTCTTGTAAAATAAAAGAAAATTTACTAAAAAATGGATTCTAGTATTAAAAAGGCGAATTGAGTCCCACTTTAGTTAATTTTCATTTACATTTTTTTAAACAGAGATATGAAATTGAAATTGAATTGCTGAAAATATTATTTCAAAACATAAGTGAGAAGATTGCGGAAATAATTAATATTCAGGGGAAGGGGTGTTTGTTATTCAAATGCATTTTAATGTTATATAAGGGATTTAACACAGATTCAACAGGTCAAAGTTATTTGTTTTCCATTTCTGTTTGAAATTGCTGTAACTAGATTTTAAAAAAGTTTTAGAATAGCTATGTGGAGAAAATGCATTTTTAATTAAGCTAAAATGTAACAAGAAAGATCAATCATGCTTAAAGCATTGATTATGAAACACTTTCCAACTTCAATGCAATTTTATTTAAAACAGTCAAAAATGCAATACATTCCTCGGTAATATTTTAAAACTTATCACAATACTACATTGATTTATTATATTTGAAAACTTAAACCTTCATTGAAAAAAATGAACTTCATTCAAATGACGGCATTGAAATATAAATTGCCTGGTTTAAATATCTCTAAAATGCAATACATTCCACGGTAATATTTTTAAAACTATCATAATACTACGATAATTTATTATATTTGAAAACTTCATCGAAAACAACTGAAATAAATTCAAATGACGTCATAGAAAAAATAACACGCCTGACTCTCTCTATAAAAGCAGGATTTCATTCATAACTTTCTCCATTTCATTCATCACAATACTATAATAATTTATTTTATTTAAACATTTTGTTTAAGACCATGGAGCTACAAAAAATTAAACTCTATGCTTGAAACTTCATCGAAAAAAATCGTCCTTCTGTTTATAAAATCAATTAATATTTCATTCATATTAGCCATGCAGACTCCATGGACTGAATTATTTTGTGTTAAAGAAATACAGGAATTCTAATACAACTCATTCTACATATTTTGCTGTTTACATTTTACATAGGTGAAAAATAGGCTTAGTTGTAGAAATAATCAAATTTGAATGAGAATTTAAACTCAAATATATTGTCATTGTGCTGTTTTAGTATGTAGATGCACAGAATTTAAGCAAAAATAAAGTAGTTTTAGGACGGATACAACACTCAATATGAATTAAAAAGAACTTTAAAAAATCACGATTTTGAAACAAGATGGATGCCATATATGATTCTGAAGTGGGTCATGTGATCGTTTCATATCATGGTCACGTGATCGTTTCATATAAGATGTGTAATTATTATTTTAATTTTTATTTTAAAAACTACTGAATATATTTCGCTGAATTTTTTTTTATATATTTTATGGAACAATTTGACTATTACCTAAAATTTTCGAAGCAATTTGTGAATTTTAAATCCGCTTAAAAAATGTTTGAAAAATTAGGTCCCATAGGGCTCAATGTATTTCATTTTTTCAACCCGGGTTCAATCCAAAACTAATTGGATGATATTATTCATTTATATTCCCATAGGTCCTACAGACCGTCTGAACAACATACTAAAATTTCATTTTGATTAAGTCATTTTTACGGCAGTTATCGTGCTAACGGACAGACAGACAGACAGACAAAATGAACAAAGTCGTAAAAACTTTTCAACTTTGTTGTAAAGTGTTAAAAATGTAATATGAACAATATAATTAACAAGAAAGATCAATCATGCATAAAACATTGATTATGAAACACTTTCCAACCGCAATGCAATTTTATTTAAACATCTCTAAAATGTGATACATTCAGCAGTAATATTTTAAAAATTATCACAATACTACATTAATTTATTATATTTGAAAACTCAAAATTTCATCGGGAAAAAAATGAACTTTATTCAAATGATTTCGTTTGATAAAGTAAGTTTTACAGCAGTTATCATGCTAACGGACAGACAGACAGACAGACAGACAGAATGAACAAAGTCGAAACTAAAATCAAAATTGATGCAAATCGCTTTTTGTCATTAAAAATGAATTATAACATTTTTATTTTCTTTAAAATACATGGTAAAGTATAGGGAAAGTGTTGGAATTGTGCCAAAAACTGGAACTCGAGTTTTTGATGAATCTGCACGTTTCCAGACTTCTGCAAATTATTTTTAGCGTGACGTCTGTTTGTGTGTGTTTTTACATGTAATTTCTGACGAGGAAACGAATAAGATTAAATCCATTACTCTAGGATAAACCAACCATACTTGAGAAATTTCCCTTCTTTTCTTTCATAATTCATTAAATTGAGTTTAATTAAGACATTTTTTATTTTTATTATAACAATTAAACTATTAAGTTATTTATGACTCGTTAAAAGGTACTTTTCCATTTCGCCGGCGCAAATTTCGCCAAGCAGACTTTATTGGCGACAACACACAGTATACACATAAAAAAATGTTAATAAATGTTAGTTCTAAGAATTTTAAGAAAATGTGGCGGTAAAAGGTTACCAACGGTGATATTCCGTTTGGCGTCTGTAGTAGTATTTTTGGCGACTTTATCGCCTGCGCCGGCGAAATGGAAAAGTACCCATTAAAATTATTTTTATGATAAATACATAGCCAATTTTACACGAGATACCTGTTACTTGTAACATATGAATAAATATGTACACGGGGCCCTATCAAACGTGAGGCGGAAGACAACTAGGCCAGACACGTGCATCTAACTGTGGTTTCCCTTCTTTACCCTTTAATTGCAATTGAAGCTGAATTATTTATCTGCAATTGCAATTGAAGCGGCATAGGTTGGAAAATTTAATGTAAGAGAATAAACTAAAAATTTTGCTGCTGAAAAAAGCAGAAAGATAGATTTGGAATTTTAATTTGACAGACATCTAATTATGTCTAAAATAAGTGAGTAATATTTTCTGTAATTATTTTTGTAACCTTTTTAATAAATAATAATGCCTATATTGTTTAAAGTATTTTTGCTGATTACGCCTGGAATGTTTGGTTTTCTTCCTATGATTTTCTTCTTATGAAAGAAAGCAGAGAGAGAGAGAGATTATTGCCATTATTATCTGAAGAACGCTCTTTCCAACAAATTTTGAACGTAATGCGTAAAGCAATAAGTTCTTTTTTACAATATTTTTTTAAAATGTCCCCCAAAACACGCATTTTCGACAAATTTATTTTTATACTCTTCCATTCGCGAATTTGCACGATTTTAATTTTTCGCGAATTCGAATAAAATTTTCTAATTACTATATTTCTGAGTTTTATTTATTTTTTTTTATGAATTTTTAAATGGGTCTATAAAAGTTTTGATTTTTCATGTGTATAGGGTCTTATCAAGAGAGCTGGTATTCCTGATATTCATTAAAGGACCTGCGATTGCTTGAAAATTGGTTCAAAAGACATACATGGCTTGTTTTCGAAAGGCTGGCGATCTTGACTAAGGCCCTTATAATAAATGACGACACAGATCTAGGGATGCAAACTCATTGCATTTCCTACTGAAAGAGTAACTCAAATTTAATTAGCTTTAGCAATCTAATTTTTTTTTAGATAAAAATTCAGACAATGAAAAATGTCCATGTTTTGCTTGATACAATTCAATAATTAATGTTTCTAGTTTCTCTCACATAATTGAGTTACAAAAAGAAAATCAAGATTTTATTTTGTTGTATCTCTTTACAGATGCTCCAGCATTATTTTCTTTCATTAAACACAAGAATTCGATTTTAATAAAAAAAATGATCGTTACATTTACTATTGCATAAGTCTTACAGAACTTCACTTTCTTTCACGATGGGTGCAATTGAAATCTGCGCAGTTCCATCAACCCATTTATATTAAGATGATCATGAATTCTATTCGAATGTTTTAAAGTTTTTCTACTTCCTCTTGAAGCAAGAAACTGCGTTGAAGTAGCATTTCCAGTACATCTTGCCTTCGCCCCTCCTTTGTAGGTCCATCTGTGGTACGCTCAAATTTTCATGGTGAAACGTCTTATTCAGAGCGTTCATCAGTCGGTTCAGAAGCATCGTCGATCGTTTCGTGTATCGCTGTGGGCAGAAAAAGACTTAGATATAGAATTTATGGCTATAAATCTTGCACAAAACTTACGTCATAGTAAATAACAAGAAATATATGAAGGCAGAAAAAGACTTAGATATAGAATCTATGGATATAAATCTTGCACAAAACTTACGTCATAGTAAATAACAAGAAATATATGAAGGCAGAAAAAGACTTAGAATCTATGGATATAAATCTTGCACAAAATACGTCATAGTACATAACAAGGAATATATGAAGACAGAAAAAGACTTAGATATAGAATTTATGGATATAAATCTTGCATAAAATACGTCATAGTACATAACAAGAAATATATGAAGGCAGAAAAAGACTTAGATATAGAATCTGTGGATATAAATCTTGCACAAAACTTACGTCATAGTAAATAACAAGAAATATATGAAGGCAGAAAAATACTTAGAATCAATGGATATAAATCTTGCACAAAATACGTCATAGTACATAACAAGGAATATATGAAGACAGAAAAAGACTTAGATATAGAATTTATGGATATAAATCTTGCACAAAATATACGTCATAGTACATAACAAGAAATATATGAAGACAGAAAAAAACTTAGACATAGAATTTATGGATATAAATTTTGCACAAAATACGTCATAGTACATAACAAGAAATATATGAAGACAGAAAAAGACTTAGATATAGAATTTATGGATATAAATCTTGCATAAAATACGTCATAGTACATAACAAGAAATATATGAAGACAGTAAAAGACTTAGATATATAGAATTTATGGATATAAATATTGCACAAACGTCATGGTAAAAAACAAGAAATATATGAAAGAGCATTCACAGGGTGACAAGCAGTGTGTACTCATTGTAAAGTTCTGAGCTTTTTTCGGGTTCCAATGTAAAGTACTTATTTGACCTTGGTTGCGTAACACTAAGATATGTTAATTCAAAGTGACATGACTCTAAACTTTCATAGCAATGGATACCAAACGGGCCTCACGGCCAGGAGCAATAACACACTGATGCAGAAAATTAAATTAAACACATTTATTGTGTACTCTATCAAAATACAGAAGATAGCTGCGTAACTAAATATAAGCAGACACAAAACAGCCAGTATTGCACATACTTATTATTTAACACAACAGATCATTAATAAACTTTGACGGGCCTGATGGTGTACTATCTTTAAGAAATCAGTGGAAGAGCTATAAATCGTCGATGCTTACGCAACTTCTTCCTAGGACATTTAAACCTTGTATTGGTCAACTAGTGATACTAGATCCTTGTGATCATAGTGGTATCAATCCTAGCGCCTGCTCCATGGACTTACACTTTCCTTCCTTCTCACTCACATATCGACTCGATTCCTAGCTTATTCCCACTTCCAATCGAATTTCAGCAGAACTATCAACTAGACTTCTATCTGGACTTTAAACAGTCCCTCTTATCTCACTCGCGATCCGAAACTTATCCTGTCACCATGCAGAACCGCAGATGTTACTTGGCTGGGCGATTGGTCTACATAACCGAACTTCTCAAAAGTTGTTAATATAAAGTCAACATAAATTATAACGTAACTGAGGAAAATAATAACCAAAGGTTATAACGATCTCACAACTTATTTTATTTTAGACGAAACTGTTAAACAGGTTTATACTCTTTTGCACAATAGCGCGCCAAAAAGCATTTCTGGGGGAGGGGGGTAACCAAATCTTTTGTTTTCCATTTCTCCATATATAATTTCTTCAAAATTCAGTGCGTCTAATGGGTTCCTGGAGGGGTATGACACCCAAATCCCTCCCACCTCATGGCAACGCCGCTGCTTTTGCACACTCGATTCGTACTAAATTTTGGAAGTCGGAAGTGGAAATCCTTTAAACTACACCCTACGGCATTTGAGCGCGGTAGCCCAGTGGTTAATGCGCGGGAATTGTACTCGGTGGGCACGGGTTCGATTCACTCCGCTGCCAAAATTGTCGTCGTGTTCATGCGGAGTACGATCACGTTAAACATGTGGGTCCGTAAGTCCTTTCGAGAGATTGGTGGTAGGGGAAGGAGGGTACGGTCCCTGTGGATGCCTCTTCCACTGGGTTCCGGTTTGAATTGGGTGGCTCTTTCCTGCCGTCCAAACAGTTACCTTACACCTTTCTGGTAGGTCGGACGGTCTGGGTCTCAACAGCAACTCTACGGAATTTGATGTTAAATCCAAATCATTCATTGTCTGAGCTTATCTCTATCCGATTCTGAGAAATATGTGTTTCAAGGAAAATGTTTGAAGTGGAAGTGGAAAAGGCACGGGAAGTGTGAATTCTTAGTAAACCCCCTTAATCCCTTCTCCAGAATTTGATGTTTAATCCATATCAGTTATCAGGTAAGCTCTGAGAAATAGATTTTTCAAGGAAAATTTTTGGCCAAGAATATATGGCGAAATTCTTGTTACATCCTTTATTATCCCAATGATATGTATTTTGGAACATTAAGAAATCTAGGTAAATAAAAGACTGGGTTACTAATGGGATATCTTTTATTAACTCGATCTAAATATATTTGGAATAACAAGATATAAAAGATTCTAAAACCAATGAAAATTGAGGAAAAACTCAAAATAGCTAATGAATACTTCTTCTGATGACAGACAGGAAAAAAAAAAGTTTTTTTTTGTTTAAGATGCTGATATCTGTCATGGGAGCTTTGGGAACGCCTCTTTAAGCGAATTTTATGAGCATGAACTTGGCCATTGCAACTTGAGTTCAGTCTTTTAAATTCAATGCTGGCTGGGTGGTAAAACTGAATTTCTCGGTGTCCATAGAGGTTTTCGAAATTGCGCACAAAGCAAGTTCTCTTGTTATTGCACCTAGGCTATTTCGTGCTGAAGATTCTTTAGAGCCTGAAACCGGTTCGTGAATGCCGACATCTGCATGAAAGCACGATCTTCGAAAGCGCCCTCTTTAGACGAGTTCTGTGAATATGAACGGAGTTTAAGATTCTTTTAAATGCACAACACGTTCAATAGTGTTTAAGCTGTATAAAATTACATTTAGAAAATAATAGCAGGGCCGCCCATGGGAGTGAGGACAGACTCGAAGCGGCTTGAGTGATGAGGGCTGTATCCAGAGAGGGGCCCCAGATTCCCAATATTTTTTTAAGGGAGGAGGACATGAAAACTTCACAAAGAGGGGGAAATCAAACATGAAGAGGGGGGAGGGGGCGTAATAAATGTTTATAGGGGCTTACAGTTTGCATGGGTGGCCCTGATAGTAGATAACGTTATAAGTTGAAGCTAAAATTTTGATTTACGCATTTTACTACTTTTGTGTACTTCTAAGCAAGCACATATTCCGACGTAGTTCAAGCATTAGTTTCTTGCTGTGAGTCCTGATAGGAATTTTAAATGAAACACGATCGCCCACAAATGCACATGCTCTCAACGGGATATCTGGTGTCAAAGACTTGGCGCTCTTGTGCTAAGTAGTTTTCAACGAAATGTAGAATTATGCTTACATTGCTTTTCAGATTGAAAGCAGCAGGATGCTTTTTAACTCCATTATTGTTGAAAATAACATTCAGTTCTTATTAGAACTTTTTTTTTTGTTTGTATAAATACGTTTTACACTTTATAAATATTAGTAGGCACAGACTATTTATTTATTCACTTGGAAGAATTTTTATGGTTTTAGCTTGTACAGTATAGAATCTACTTATCAATACATAAAAATTACACAAAGAATTGCTACACAAAATTATTATTATTACAAAATAAAAAAAAAATGATTACGCATAAGATTTCACAAATGATGCACAGTGGATATTTCACAAAATCCTTTTATGTTATTATGTTCTAATACAATTCTTAAATTTCACAAAGCTTTATTATGAATATAAGAAATAACTGAAGCAACTTAAACTTACTGTACAATGAAAATTGATCCTTACTTAAAAAAAAAAAAAAAACATTTTTTTTCTCTTCTGCTACTATGTGCCTTTTTTGATACTGTATTGCAGTGGCGTGCGCATCTGTTAAAATATTTTTACGATCCCATTTGGGGTCGTAAAGATATTTTAAGGGGTTACCGAAATTTTTAAGGAAGATTGAAAAATGTATAAATATTATCTACTAAGGCTCTACAGATACAGGAGATAATATATATATAGGGGCCTTAGTTGTAACACAGGTCGAAAGGGGGAAGTGATGTTACAGCAAATCCCGGGGCGTTTTGTTTTTGAGTAGTTTTTGCGTGTTTTCATTTCTTGATATTTAAATAAATAATTCTTTAAGAGATTTCCGCATGGATGTTTGAAATCAGAAAATAATTCTCTTGATATGAATTGATTTCATGAGTTTTTTAAAATAATCGGAATTGTACATTGTGAAACGGCTTTTCAACGATTAGAAAAATTATATCGCGTTATATAAGTTTATTACATTTTACCTGTTTTATTTAAGTTCGTTTCTCTGTTTGTATGGGTCAAATCTTAAAATCAATTTTCGACCCCTTTCTACTTAGCTGATTTTCTTCAAATTTTACGCACGTACGTATTTGCGATGACAATACAACCTTTTATTAAATTTGAGTTGATCCTTTCCCCAGAATCATGCCCTGTAAAAATCTCATTGTCTTCAGATAGTTTTAAAAATTTTCTACAATGGCGCATGGTGTTCCGGAGTTTCCACGTCGCTTTTCCACGGTGCCATTTCTCCATTACACGCGAACAGTACCACAAACTGGGCTGTTAGCGCCTTTAATCTCCTGTTTCAATATGTGGTTCTTATCGTCAAACTGTGACATTAATTCAGTGACCCTAATTGGAGGTTCGAGGTTTTTATTTGCTACTTTATTTTATTTGGCCTAGCTCCTAGTGTGGCAGTTTGTTGCACATTTAGAGTTTAAGCAATTTTGGGGGGTTGATGCAGATCTGAGGGTTTCCTAGCAATTTGGCAGTTTATGGTTTAATAACATTTTTGTAGAAAACATTGATAGCGGTTTTTATTTAATTTCAAATGTTTGAGGTGGGATTCTTTAATTCCGATTATCGATGTTTAGAACCGCGCGGGGTCTCTTACGAGATTTGGCCTTGCGATGATCATAGTCATGCAGATTGAATAATAGTTCATTTGGAACAGATGGCAGATTTTTGTAGAATTTAAGCGCTAGCTTTTTAGTTTGGGCTCTAACAGTTTTTATTTTGTCATTCCCAATTACCGAGTTTCTTAAGTAACTGGGAGCTTTCCTGATAATCCGTAGGATTTTATTTTGTTTTGTCTATAGTAAGTCTATTGTAGTTTCACAGGCATATCTCCATACGGGTGCTGCATACAGCATTCCCGGGCGGATGACCGATTTATAATTTTTTCCCCCCAATGGCCAGGCACTAGACTCTAGCACTAGACTCTACGTCGACTTACGTCGTTTTGCCCTATGTACGGTCGAAATCGTGAACCATTTTGCCGTCCTAGGACGTTGCCCCAGGCGCACCAGAGGGGGGGGGGGCGGAACACACTGCGCCCACAACACACAACATCCATGTCTTACGTGGGATTCGAACCCACAACGTGACGGCCGATCGATCGCTGGAAACGCTCGCCTTGACCGTTCGGCCACCACGTGGACTTAAATGAGCCAACAGCACACGGTGTTCCCAGGTGAACACCCACCCAAGTACTATCCGCGCCCGATGCTGCTTAACTTCGGTGATCTAACGGGAACCGGTGTTTTCAGCACAGTAGAGCCGTTGGCTTCCGATTTATAAATTAGGAGTTTGTTTTGATAACTGAGATTTCCGTTTCCTATCATTGGGTATAAGGCTCCTGTAGTTTTATTCGCTTTTTTGATTAAGTTCGTTACGTGCTGTTTCCAGGTTGGGTGGGAATCTATCGTTACACCTAGGTATTTAGTTGATTTTTTCTCGCGTAGGGCATGGTTGTTTATGTACAGTGGCGGCGGAGGTTTATGTTTCCTCGAGAAATAAATCCAATGACATTTATTGGGGTTTAATTTTATTCGCCATTTTTCCAGCCAAGTTTGGAGTATGTCTAAGTGTTGTTGTAGCTGTCTGTGCATTACTGAGACGTAAGGGTGTTTTGCAAGTATCTCACTGTCGTCTGCATAGAGTGACAGCTCTGTGTTTGGAGTTCTGCGGATGTCGTTCAGGTATATGTTAAAGAGTGTCGGGCCCAGGATAGAACCTTGCGGTATACTACTTTCAATGAGCTTGGGTGTAGATAATGTATCTCTTACTCTGACTTGAAAGTGTCTGTTATTTAAGTATGAGATTAAAAGTTTTACAAGAGCGTCAGGGACTTTTAAAGTGATCAATTTGTACGCTAATCCACAATGACGCACTTTATCAAAGGCTTTTTGTATGTCCAAAAAAAATCGCAGCTGTGGGTGTCTTGTTATTGAGACCAGAAGATATGTACTCTACCACTCTCAGCAATGAGTGGTGGAGTTTTTTGGCCAAAATCCAAACTGTTCCGGAATGATAATGTCATTCTCACTAAGGTGCGTGTTCAGTCTCTTAAGAATTATTTTCTCAATTTTACTAAGTGTCGGTAGCAAGCTAATTGGTCTGTAGTTGGCTGGAATTGTGGCATCCTCACCTGGCTTATGGATCGTTATAATTATCGCTTCCTTCCATTCTTTGGGGAAATAGTTTAGTTTTAATATTTCATTTATTAAGATAGTCAAGTCAAATATTACGTTCAGGGGTAGGATTTTAACCGCGATATTTCTGATTTTGTCGTGCCCTGGGCTTTTACGGTTTTTGATAATCTCTACTATCTCATGCGGGGTGGCTGGGTTAATCTCAGCCGTGACCGGGGAGTTCCTGAAATTATTTAGAGTTTGCCTGACCATTCTTAGGGTGTCCTGACACATTAGATCGTGGTTTGGTTGGAATTGTTTTTCATAATGCCTTGCAAGCGCCTCGGTTTTTTCTTCGTCCGAGTAGGTGATTTTAGCGCCATTTATTAGTGGCGGGATTTTAATTTGAGGTTTTCTGAGTCTTTTAGCGAATTGCCAGAGTGATACATCTTCCTGGCTAAGGGATTCGATCAATTCTTTCTGCTTTTCTGTGACAATTTTTTCATTGACTTTACACGTGAGTCTGTTAAGCTCCCTTTTAAGGGTAGGGTCTCTGTTAGCCTGCCATGTCTTACGCATTCTGTTCCTCTGCCTAACTAATTGTTTGACATGGTGGGAAAGTGTGGGCATTTTTGGTGACTCGCGATGTGTTGTGGCAGAGGCAATATGTTGTTTTAAGAATGCCTGCGCCACACCTTATATATCCACCAAGTCAGCTCACGAAACGCGCCTCCTTTTATTGGCTACGCACAGTTGACATCAAAAGTAGGAGGTTGTTACAATAATGTGACTCGACCTTGTATAATATTACTTATATTGTTCTTCAATATTCTGTTAATATCTAAATACAATTCTTTTATAGGAGCTCTACGGTTTTATTGAGTCACATATGATCAAGCATGTTGTCATAGTTAAAAAATTAGTTTCTGCTTTTTAGTCCATTTTAAGCAAACCGTCATAACTTAAAAAGTTTTGTTTTTAATATTTTATTTCCAGTTTTAATTGCCGACAGCGAAGGATATCAAATTGCAGTTTTCCATACACTATTCAACTTCATGTGTGATTAAAATTTATTTTCTACTTTTCGGTACGCCACTGGTGTGTGGGGAGGACATTTTAAAGCTTTTCTTTATCTTTTGATTTATTATTATTTCTGAGAGTGAAAGTCGTGCAAGTTTTTTAAAAAATTTTCTTGTATCATGACGCCAGATTCGATTTTTCGATTTTTCCCGTTGATCTGGAAGTTGAGACAAAGCGAATGAGACAGAAACCAGGATTCTAGCTAGTGCGGAAGTACTGAATCATTTTGATATTTTTTGAATGTCTCTTCGTATTGAACAATAATTCGAATTTTCGAATATTAGATTTCTCCGATCAAAACCAAGACTCTTGCTCAAATGGAAGTGCTCGATTGTTTTGAAAAGTGGTTTTTAGTGTTTTGATTATCTCTTCGCACGGTTATCCCTAAATCGAATTTTTGAAATTTTAGATTTTCCCCTTTGTATTAAAGCTGAGACAGATATAATGACACCCATACCAAGATTCTGGCTATAGTGAAAGTACTCCATAATTTTGATACATTACTCCGCTCAGTCAGTCAATTTAGTGCATATCATATAGATGAGGTAGCACCGGGTAGGTTACTGCTTTAAGCGTCTATTTTATAATTTACACTCGTCTGATATATTTCAGAAAGGTCGTGGTTTTGCGACAGTATAAAAATAATTCACTTTTAAAAATATTTAAAAATACATAAAATATTTTTTCGACAGTATTAAAATATTTCATATTTCGTTTCATTTAATAAAGCTGCGAAATATTTTAAGGATTCCGTCAAATAAAAGAGGTCGGGAATCATTGATGTAGCTAGATATCCTGCCTCGCTGCAGTTTCGAGTTGGGAGAGCAATTTATAGTTATAGTAGACAATTTTTTATATTTGATAATTCCATTTTTTATATAATCTTTGATTGCATTTGTAACCACTGTATCAGAGTTAGACATCGCAATCACCTGCTGACTATTCTTCTGATCAAACTATAAGGAGTATTCATGTGACGTTACGTGGTAAGTACGTGGTTTACTGACGAAAAACATGTTCGTCAGTACCGTAGGTATATACAGTGGTGTAAGCATAATATACAAAATCATTAATAATTATGGTTATGTGTGCAATTTGCAGGTGTGGTAAACGCACAGGCCGAGATGCTGGTGCATCATTTTACCGATTTCCAAGAATTGTGAGCAGTAAAGGTAGCAAAATTGAAGAACTTACCATAAAACGAAGGAATGAATGGTTGTCTCGCGTTTATCGGTTGGACTTACAGATGAGAAAATAAAAAGCAGTCGCGTTTGTACTTTATCAAAGGTGAGTAAAGCATTATATTAGCATTTTAAATTAACATCTTGTAACATAATCCTTTTAATTCTCACGGAAAAAGTAATACGGCAATAATATCGGTGTATACTTTTAGCGAAGTGCTTTTAGTACTTCACCAAATGCATAAAATATAGCAGTGCTATATTCTTTTTTAGAGAGTATTCATTTACAGAAGAGAAATATATGAATTCATTTTTTCTGTTACAATTAGTCGTAATTAAATGGACTTCTTTGAACTGATTTGTGTTCTTAAATTTTATACTGTTTAAATTTATACCATATGCAGTGTTAATTGGTTTAATTCTTAGCATATGCTATCAAAAATTGATATAGCATTGAAAAACCATGTCCTCATTTGTTAGTATATGCTTTTTTGTAAAAATAAAATAACTTAAACTTTACATTTGTGCTTTAAATGGAAGTCAAGTTCTGCAGTCACATTAGCCATGTCAATGTTCTTAACTTATTTTCGGACACAAATATCAATGATTTTACTACAAAATTTGCGATTTATAGTGAAAAGATTCTCAGCAACGCAAAATATAAGCATTTGTTTGTAATTTTGTCTCATTAGATGGAAAACAACATACATTGTAAATCTTTGTCACAGTAACCAGTGCAGCCATTACGTTTGTTTGTACATCAGGACGAAATTGCCCACTCGTTGCCAGGAGCAACGTAACGCCAATGAATACTCCCTATTGAAAAAATATTTTTATTATGGACTGATATTTAGATTCGAATATTTGAAAACACTGAAAATAAGACAGCATACAGTGATCGGAAACTAGAATATTGTTTTACTTACCGAAACTTTCATGTTAACAGAATTAATACAAAATGGTACTCAGTTTAGGCCATAGGCGTAGCCAGAATCTGAGTCAACGCGGTTACAGAGTTGAACTATATATATATGGCTGTTCGTCTTCCAACGTAAATTGACTCTCCTGTATCACTTCATTTTGCAATTAATCTTTTGCTTACGGGTGGGACAGCGTCCATTCCAAACGAAGAACCTCTCAAGAAACAACAAAGAACCTCTGCCATTTTGAGAGGTTCTTCGTTTGGGATGGACGCTGTCCCACCCGTAAGCAAAAGGTTAATAGTTCATGATACTATTTTTTGAGGATAGTATTTATAGTCCTATAAGTTTCTGTTATTTGTATCCCCATTAGCGTAACAATTACATTACGTTTAATAAAGGAACTAAATTTGGAAAGGAAAATCGTTACATCCCCTTCCAGAGACCCTGGCCTAGGATTACCTCATTTCGTTATAAATCGTTTGTGATAGTATTTTCAGTTGAAGAAATAATTGGAGTATACAAGTTCAGAGTCATATAAGCCACTGTACTATATATTCTCTATACACCCCATTGGCTAAAGAATTACTTTGGTTTTTGATGTGAATGACATCTATGGTGGTCGAAATCGGAGAGTTATGAAGATTGTAAATACTTCGCCGAACCTAATAGATAAAAAGGTAAACAATTTAAATTTATTTTTGTAGGAAATAGGGTATTATGAATATATAAAAATATTTTTAATATTTTGAAATTCTTTTTTTGGACCCCCTCTCACGCTACAAAATTCATCCGAGCGAGTTGTCTCTTCACTTTGTTTACTTTCCCCGGAAATATCTTCTGAACCAGTGTTTTACCCAACCTCCGGGACCTGACAGCAATTAAACCGGGTCGCGAGAGTTTCTCTTGAAATTTGTTGTTTTAGTTTTATAAGCATTTTTTGAATGGATAAATATTTCATAGTGGAAATATTCGAAAGAGAATAATATTCGCGAATGTTTCAAAAAGCTCAGAACCAGAACGCCTGAATGACATTTGTGTAGCAAATGTCAGTGATCCAGCCACATTTAAATTTTAATATGGACAAGAGACTGACTTCTGTAGTGAATTACAATGGATAAATATTTGTCTCTCTCAATACTGTTTCTTATTTCAAACCAACACCAGTAAAATCATGTTCAAGTTAATAATACAATAATCCATTTTATACTGATTATACATATTTGGTGATAAGAATGGGATATGTTAATGAAAGTCAGCAGAAATTACTTTAATGATGTCGGCCTGGGGAAATGACAATATACTATACGATTTCACTAGTTCAGCGATTGATAACTTTTTTAAATGTAATTTTATATTTATCAACATGCCACACCGTATATATAAATGCACTAATATGTTTTATGATTATGCAATACTTAATTATAAATGCTTTCTTAATGTATGAACTCAAAAAAAGAAATAAAAATCGAAAGGTATGTACAAGTAAATTAGTTGGGACCTCGTCTTATGCATAAAAAAAAAAAAAAAAAAAAACCTGTGCCGCGGTCTTCCAAAGGTTGAGAAACACTGTTCTAAACTATGAAAGATAGATATAAACAGTAAGCGGCAAAAATATTCAATAAAATAATACAATTTCTAGATCAATAATTTGCTTTTACAAAACTCTTACAGTTTTCAAGCAATCGCATTGCCGGTTAACGATTTTCAACAGGAGTTCCGTTATAAGATGGCGATGCACGGAACTTGGCTTCCTCATAGCCCTGATCATTCTTTTTTTACTTGTGGGATAGATAAATTTACGGATAGGCCAGCTGCTAACGTAGATTGGTCCTTGAAGCAGACGCTTCCAAGTGGCGAAGAGGAGCAGGCCCTTTATGATCTGTTTCCAGACACGTCGGCGACTGGGGTCTTGACTTGAAGCCTTCGCCCTGCCCGGTGAATGGTTCCTCACAGGGTCGTGGTCTCGCTGGATGGCGGATATGCTACCTCTCCTCCTCCTTTGTGCCGGCGTAAACCCCCCAGGTTGCCGCGGAGGAAGGTTTTGAATCTGAATTTGTCAAGTTGACGAAGATTGGAAACTTTTCGTTTTTAAAGTTCTTATCTCGAAAATTAAAAGTATTAATTAAGAAAAATAAGCAAGTAATTTGCAGTCTTTTGGATGTTCTAAAAGTCGTACAAGAATATATAATTGTAAACAAAACATTTGCATAATTATTGCTTTTCATTGACCTTATTTCTTATCGTCTGCGTACATATTGCAATGCAAACCACACATCTTCTATACTAAATAAAGATCTCTTTATAATTGAAAAATTTCATCTATATTGCTTGATTTTTGAGAAAGGAATTCTAACTTCTTTACTTCGCCACTAGAGGCGCAGCAAACTTTCTCGCGGGGTTCATTTCCTTTTAGTAAATCCTGCTTCTACAGCTTTAAAACACTCTAATCGCCAGTTAAAGGGACATTAATTATTATAAGAAAAGTTATGCACCATTCAAAGAAAAATAATCACATACAATAGGACTATTGCAAATGCTAATGTTAAAAAAATGTAAAATATTAGCATAAATCTGTTAGATTCAAAATTTTTAACATATTAATAATTTTCGACTGAAAGAATTGAATTTCGATCGCATTCAGAAGTATATTGGTTTGAAGAGAAGTTTAAAAAGAAAAAAAATGACTCATAAAACATTCTGATGCTGATTTGAGGGGGAATAGATATAAAACATTCGGAAACATATTTTTTGTTTTTAAACATTAAACCGAGCAAATTAATTTGTTGGTTAAATGATGAGAAAATGAATCTATTCTCAGAACTAAATTAGACAACGAGTATCATTAATTACGACATTGTTATGAAGAACTTAAATAATGAAAATATAAAACAGAGAATAATAACCAAGTTACTAATGTAACAATTCGATGAATACGAAGTAACTGAAATATCGGTGTTATTGTATAAATATCGGTATTAAAATGCCTTTCAAAGAATAAGAATAGTGCTTTTGAAAGATTAGAGTTCTGGACGGGATTTGGCAGGTTCATCGGCTTAGGTACTGTCTGACCCTTTGGCTGGTTTTATTTATATGTGTCCGGCCGGGTTCGAGTTTAATTTTTCGAAATGCAGGTCAGGCAGGGCTTTATTTAATGTTTGAAGAAAAATATATATGAAATCTATAATAGGGAGAACATGAAATTATTTTGTTGGTTAATGTAAAATGTTTGTTGATTAATGCAAAATGTTTGTTGAATAATGTAAATGTTCTAATACAATGCTCGTTTTTTAAACATTCGTCTATGTAAAAATATTATTACTAATACCGAACATTACAAGAGTATTGGACAGAAAGCAATAGAAAAAGAAATAAAAAACCGTAGATGGAGAGGGACTGGACATGTTTTAAGAATGCCGCAACATAACATCTTTGTTGTGGCACTTACTTGGGCGCCCGAGGGAAAAGATCTCGGGGTCGACCCAAGCTAATTTGGAGGAGACTAATAAAACAAGACAGAAATGTGATGGGGTGGGCGAGCTGGTCAGAAGCAAGGACTGCGGCACAGGATCGATCAGGATGCCGATGCAAGCTGAAGTCCTTATGCGACACTAGGCACGATGAATGATGATGATGATGATGATGATGATGATATATAAAAATAAATATTAAAAGAAATAAACGTTTATCTTAATTCTTCGTATAAAATTTGGCATTTTTATCACATTTGGATAAACATTAGTTCTAGCATGACCGGGCCGAGCTGAGGTTCTACATATGAAAATTTCTTCGGGCGTCGATGCTGTCAGTCCGAGCCGAAAAAAAAAAGGCTTAATTTTCGCACGTGTAAACCTCTAGGATCACAGTATTGCATTCTAGGTATTGAGGCTGTTTGTTACAAAGCTCTAGGTATCAAAATAGTTATTCTCTCTATATAAAATCTTTGCTACAAACCATTAAAATTCGTGTTGAAAATTATGTCTTTACGACGGTAAGAGATACGCTGCGGGGTCGGTTGTAAATTAAAAAGAGGAAGTTTTTTGCGTAATGCTTATACATTAAAATGATTCAAAAGTTAGATGTAAAAAGTGTTTGAGCATAAGAAAATACTGATGAATTAAGTTAGTAGAGTTACGTAAGAAAAATTTTTGAGTTACGTTGATTAGAGTAAAGCATTAGAACTTATATTTCCAATATTCGAACAAAACGAATTATCATGATGAACGAATCATGATAAAATCTTCATGATGAAATAATCATGATGAAATCTTCATGATGAAATAATCATTTTATATAATTTGTGAGATGAACGAATTATCATCTTACAGATTATATAAAATGTTATTAATATCTACGATATGCTGCTACTTTTTAAAACAGCGATTCCTGATCATATCTGGGTGGAAGACCTTTGAAATATTTTGCAAGATCCTTACCTGTTTGATACCTATTATGCAGACAGGAGTTAATTATCAAATAGACGTGAAAAGCAGTAGGTTAATTGATAATATTTAATTCATACTTTTAAATGAAATATTACAAGATAATTTATAGTCTATTTCTATTTTGTAACTACTGTTAATAAAAATATGAAAACATTTACTCTACATCTAGTTTACTGGTTATAAACAAACATGTGTATATGTTTTGTAATTATTTTGTGTTAATAATATGATCACTCTAAAATGTTGATAATAATTTTTTTACTCAATTATGAAAGAAGAAGTAAGTTGTACTTTTTCGCAGGATTTTTGCAAATTCTTACGGAACCATGGTCGGAAATTACTCGTAAAGTAATGCTTTCCCCCAAATTTGTTTGAATTCGAGATTTTGATGGATAAGTATGTTTCTGAACGTTTTCGGAAATATGTTCGTCTGTTGTGTGTATATGTGTATGCATGTATGTACATGGGTGAATGTGTATGTATGTATATGTCTGTGTGTATGTGTATGTCTGTGTGTTTGTGTATATCTGTGTCTATGTGTATGTGTATGTTCGTGTGTTTGTGCATTTATGCATGTGTATGTATGTATGTGTATGTGTATGTATTATGTGTATGGGTATGCCTGTGTGTATGTGTATGTGTATATATTGTGTGCATGTGTATGTATGTATGTGTATGTGTGTGTATTGTGTGTATGTATATGCCTGTGTATGTATGTATCTGCAAGTGTATATGTGTATGTGCATATGTGTGTATGTGTATGCATGTGTATGCCTATGTGTGTGTATGGGTGTTCGTGTACGTATATCTGTAGAATGTGGCCCGCACTCATTCTCAAGCGTATTAATATGAAATGCGCAAATTTATTACGTAAAAGAAAAAGAAAAAAAAAACTTGATAGAATTTATAAATTCTTTGTACTTTTATGATATAAACAGACAATTGGAAATTGGTTTATCATCTACCTTTATCAAGGAAGTACAAGGAATTTGTATACTCACATGAACAGTTACATTCACTGTGTAAATAATTTTTATTGTAATTTATTATTAGAAATTTAAATTTTCATAGGATTATTCTTCTTAAAGAACAATGACAGTCTAACCAGTGATATAGTTTATTTAAACTAATCATTTTAAATTTTAAAATCCTTATGCATGTAAAAGGTATGAAAATCGTATGCTGTAACACAGATTAACTGTATGTATTGTCTTGTCGCAAATATATATATATATATAATATATATATATATATATATATATATATATATATATATATATATATATATATATATATATATATATATATATATATATATATACATATATATATGTATATATGCATATATATATCTTAATTTCTTTGTATTTGTAGAAAATTTTGGAATAGTGTATTATGAGTTACTACATACATTCTAACTTTGGATTTAATAATTTATTTTTATATATATATATATATATATATATATAATAATTTCAATCATAGAAAAGAGAGAGAAGTTGTAACTCATAAAACTTTAACGCTAACAACGCAAAAGGATGATATATATATATATATATATATATATATATCTAAATAAAAATATAAAATTGTAATTCCAATGTTAGAATGTAAGTAGTAACTCATAATACACTATCCCAAAATTTTTAAATATATATATATATATAAAGTTAAAAATTACATGTTAAAAAGAGCATATATATATATATACGCATATATAGCATATATATATATATATATATATATATATATATAACCAAAATTGTGTCAACAAATCCAAAAGCGAATGAAAAACCATTTTTATTAATATGCTCCTTAAATATGTTATGCATATTTTAATAAAAAAATGTAATTTTTATTACAAATAAAATATGCATAAAATATGCAAAATAAAATATGCAAATAAAATATGCATGAGTTTTGATTTATTTTTCATAGTTTTTAAATAAAATGTATGTGATATTGAACATATAGAATTTAACACAAAAATTGTACTAAAACAATTTTTTACTTATTGAAGTTGCTATAAATTTCATATTAAAAAAAAAAAAATATCGTATCCATATAGTTATCGGTTTTGAAAGGGTTAAATATAATAGTGTAAATGTTAAATATGTAATAAAATCTGTTTCTCACCAGGTCGTTATCACCTTGTGCTGAAACGGTGTTTAAATTCTTCAAAAGGATGATACACAGCAGAAAGAAACTAAATTTGGAAATTTCCATCTCTTATATTTTAGCGGGACAAAATTCGAACTGTTGCTGAGATCCTTTCAGAAATCTTTCCAAAGTCTCGAATTAAATGAAATGTATGCAGGAGGGGGAACTTTATAGTTCCTCCCCCCTGCGCGAGACACGCCCCCTGGTGAGATTAGTTGCAAAAACCATGTGGAGTGAAGATTTCTGAGAAAGTACGTTTATAGCAACGTAAAGAGTTTAGAATGACGTTGACGTGATGCCATATTATTGTAAAAAGTTTTCTCATGATTGTTTTTGAATGAATTTCTAGTAGGAGGAATGCTATTTTTATTTAAGAACGGGAATTGCATTGCGTAATAATGCGTATATAATTTAAAAGTATGACGCATGAGTATTGTTCTATGGACGAATGGTATATATATATATATATATATATATATATATATATATAACATTGATCTCGGCTTTTATTCCTTAAATATTGATCTTAGACATATATAATAAATTACACAAAGTAACGTAAAAAGAGGTACAGAATTTTATGAAGTCGATAAAAATTTTCAGGGAATTAAATTTGAAGAAATACAAAATTAAAATTTTTATACGGCCCCCGTACAAAAACATTTCCAATGAGAAGAATGTGCCCCATACACTAATAAGATGATGTACAAAATTTCAGCATGTTATCATAATAAGTCCCAGATATATGTTTAAATAAAGTTGGTGAGGGATTAATCACAAATTAAAATGTTAACGTTTACAGCAAGAGTGTAAATGACGCAACGCTGAAATGCATCATAGGCAAATAATATCTGCCTCTTATTTGGCATGGATGGAAAACATTTTGAACAAGCTTTGTAATTTTTGTGTAAAATTATTATTTCTACACAGTGTAGATACTTTTGTACCAATAAATAGCAAAATTGTTATTATTGGTACAAAATATGGTAATTGGTTCTGATATATAGGTATCTAAGGGCCGGTATTACCAGCCCGATGCCTGATTTTGTGCTGCCTGCCAATAAACGCCAATGAAAGTCAACGAAAAAAATTATTTTGTGTAAAAATACCTTTATTATATCATGACTGCATTTCAGATTTTATAAAAAATTATATTTTTCTATTTTTCTTAAAGCAGTTTTATATACTACTTTTTTGAGAATCAGTGTAATAGAGAAATATAAAGTATAATTTACAAAATACTAGTGCGTGAGTGCTGGTATACACGACTATATGCAGCAAAATATTGTGGTAAAGTGCGCAGCACCTTTGTTCCCATTAAATAATTGCACAACTTTTGTCAGGGAGAAAAGGAGATTTATTAGGCAATCGCTATGTCTCGATAGTTCTAAGGGGCGAATGCATTTCATGGAGAAATTCCTGTGGGATAGTGTGTCTAATTGTCTAATTTACATAACATGTTGCCGATCCGGTGGTCGAGCGGTCAGGGGCATGTGTTTCCGCCTGATCGCTGGATTGCCGGGTTGCGGGTTCGAATCCCGCCAGCGGGCATTGATGTTGTCATGTCGAGGCCAAGTCAGATTTTCTCCCTTCGGGGAGCCTCTATAAAAGTGAAGATGCAAATCTCCCCCCCCCCCTTCGCCATGGGATACCCTGGGGGGGTGTCTTAGCGTAGGCGCTCCTTCACCACAGGGGAATTAGTAACGAACGAACATAACATGTTAGAAAAACATGGAAAAGCTTGTACATGCAATTTGGGAAAAGCGTCCGAGCAGATTAAATTCGAGACCTGAAGCTAGTTTCCCTACCAGTATAGCGGTAGGAGTGTCGAAAGCCCAGACCATTCGACTCGTCCGTAGACTTAGAGCAGCTGTTTGGATGGCCGGGAGCGGTAGGAGTGTGTATGTTGCTACCGCTTCTCAATGTTTTGTTTCTTGAGTGAAAACGTACCTCCAACTTTTCATGCTCAGTTAAGTCATTTGGTAATGCAGATCTTTCGATTTGTTAGCAGAGACATTGGTTTCAAGATGAGAATTGCTCTGAAATGGGCATTGTAAAAAGCTAAAAAACACACTATGCAGTTATCATATCACCACATTTCGATAGGTTTCGCCATTATTGTTGTTCTTTAGGAAGGAGCTGCTTCTTTTCACTGAAGCGATGGAATGTAAAGTAGCTTGAGATCTAAAAATTTTCCGATAGCGTTCTTTCCGATCCGAGGTATAATGACAGTCATGGGACGACGTGCATGCAAATAAACGCATTTCTTCTATTTAAAAATATGTCAAATGATAATTCACATTCAAAAATAGGAGCTGCAAAATTTTAAAAACTGCATTCAAATCCATAACATTAACATTGATCGATTACGATTACCGTCGTCCGCCAGAAAGGAACGAGCGGTGGGGCAGGCTAAGGTTCAAAATATTCAGTTATTCTGGAGTTAACCAGTTTCAGGTATTTAATTGGACAGTAAAACGGAATTCTCTTGAAGTTTTTTAAATTTTATAGTGCACCTTTTAGGGTACATTTACCTTTTCGCCTACTTTGTAACCTAAAGTTCTGTTTCTCAGAAAAAGCGTGACAAAATACGTGCTAACTTAGTAAGATAGCCAACAATTTTGTATAGAAAATATTTCTGCGTTATTATTGCTGATGAACAGACATAACGAAAACGGCCGTTGGAGGCTGGTAATGTAATGGCTGCGGTTTCAGTTTTTTGCATAAGCAAACGCCCTATTTTGGTCAGACTTGTTATGAAGTTCTAGAATTCCGGATTTTTTTTAGTTTAGCGCCCCTACTTGTCCCTGCTCTTCCAGTATGAGCAATAATCGAGAAAGCTAATGCAATGTTTGTTACAAGTTTTCAAATAATTGAAACGCTCACAGTCTTGGAACATTTATTTTGAGCCAAAATTGCTCTTTTCTAATCTTTATCACTTTATCATTATTTTGGTAAGGGCATAATCACATACGTGTCACGCTGAATTTGCCATACTGAAATATTTCCAGAATTCCAGGATATATGCAAATATGTCGCAACTTATATGCTTTATCTACTTATTAATATAAAACCAAAACGTATGTATGTGATGGTGTAGGAATTTCAACCAATGTTGCAGATGTAAAATAATGTATCATCTCTGGAACTAAATGGTGACTTTTACATGTGTTATTATTCCCGTTGTAATTATATTGTATATACAATATAAGTAAATGTATTTGAGAGACTATGGAAAATTATTACACGAATATGTAAAATGATTGGAAATAACTCGATTTCACTGGGAGTTTCGATTTTTTTTTCTTGTGATGAAAATATCAAATTAAACACATTACAAAAAAAATCTGATGTGGGCAACACATGACTTTCCTTATATAATGTAATGAACTTACTACATTTACAGTAAAAACATAGGTTTTTCTTATAGTAGATACTAATATTCTTTCCATGATATTGAATTTTCGATAATTAGTCATCATTTTCATTGATTTAGCGTCATTTTTATCCATTTGGCGAGATTTTCGTTAATTTGGCAACATTTCAAAAAGTCGCTAAGTTGGCGACATTCCGCCAAATTCGTCGCCAAAAACTCGCCAAGCGTTATGCACTAAGAAATAAGTTATTCTTACAGCAGATAAATGACTATTCGCGTTCAAATACAAAAGTATTACTCAAAGTACCTTTTTTCATGAATGGAACGAGCTAGATCCACGAGAATGATGTCACCCAATTTATCGCATCGCATTACATATGAAAAGTGAACAGGTTTCTCAATAGGAAGTATTTGTTTTTTATTTTATATGACTTTTTGATAATTTTTTTAAAAAATGTACAATATCTCGAGAACGGTTCATGTTAGCGTTCTAAAATTTATGTCAATCGTTTTCTAATGAAAAATTACCTAAGAAATGTCTATTTCCGTAACTTTATTAGTGGTTTTGATCTTTTGACGATTTTTTCAAAATTTCATTCGAAAATTTAGGGGGGTTCTGAACATTCGATTGCGTATAAAAACAATAGGCTTCCAGTGTTTACGGATTGTGATTTTTGTACTAAATTTGGCTCGAATCGGACCATTCGTTCGTAAGTTATCGTCTCCACAGACTCACTGACACACACACACACACACACACACACACACACACTCACATACTTTCACGCACACACACACACACACACACACACACACACACACACACACACACACACAGACATCACTTCAAAAATGTTTGATTCGTGATCAGGGAAGCTTGAAACGTGCTCTCCCGTCGAAAACTCGAATTCGAATTTTCGTCCCCGTCACAATACTTTCTTTATACATTATGTATATAAGGAAAGTAAAAATTGGTTTTTCTTATAGTAGATATTTATATTCTTTCCAAGATATTGAATTTTCGAGTATTAGTCGTCATTTCCATTGATTTAGCGTCATTTTCATTCATTTGGAGAGATTTTCGTTAATTTGGCAACATTTTAAAAAGTCGCCAAGTTGGCGACATTCCGCCAAATTCGTCGCCAAAATCTCGCCAAGAATTATGGACGAAGAAATAAGTTATTCTTACAACAGACAAATGACTATTGGCGTTCAAATACAAACGTATTACTCAAAGTATCTTTTTTCATGAATGGAACGAGCTAGATCCACGAGAATGATGTCACCCAATTTATCGTATGGTATTACATATGAAAAGTGAACATGTTTCTCAATAGGAAATATATTTTTTTATTTTATGACTTTTTGATAATTTTTTTGAAAAATGTGCAATATCTCGAGAACGGTTCATTTTAGCGTTCTAAAATTTATGCCAATCGTTTTCTAATGAAAAATTACATAAGAAATGTCTATTTGCGTAACTTTATTAGTGGTTTTGATTTTTTGACGATTTTTTCAAAATTTCATTAAAAAATTTAGGGGGGTTCTGAACATTCGATTGCGTATAAAAACAATAGGCTTCCAGTGTTTACGGATTGTGATTTTTGTACCAAATTTGGTTCGAATCGGTCCATTCGTTCGTCAGTTATCGTCTCCACAGACTCACTGACACACACACACACACACATACTTTCACACACACACACACACACACACACACACACACACACACATACACACACACAGACATCACTTCAAAAATGTTTGATTTGTGATCAGGGATGCTTGAAACGTGCTCTCCCGTCGAAAACTCGAATTCGAATTTTCGACCCCGTCACAATACTTTCCTTATACATTATGTAAAGGAAAGTAATAATGAGAACTACGAATCTTTTCAGGAATTTGCTAATAATTTCCAGACATTAAAATATTCTAATTTAAAGGATTCCTTTTTACTTTCCTTATATACATAATGTATAAGGAAAGTATTGTGACGGGGTCGAAAATTCGAATTCGAGTTTTCGACGGGAGAGCACGTTTCAAGCATCCCTGATCACGAATCAAACATTTTTGAAGTGATGTCTTTGTGTGTGTATGTGTGTGTGTGTGTGTGTGTGTGTGTGTGTGTGTGTGTGTGTGTGTGTGTGTGTGTGTGTGTGTGTGTGTCAGTGAGTCTGTGGAGACGATAATTGACGAACGAATGGACCGATTCGAACCAAATTTGGTACAAAAATCACAATCCGTAAACACTGGAAGCCTATTGCTTTTATATGCAATCTAATGTTAAGAACCCCCCTAAATTTTCGAATGAAATTTTGAAAAAATCGTCAAAAAATCAAAACCACTAATAAAGTTACGCAAATAGACATTTCTTATGTAATTTTTCATTAGAAAACGATTGACATAAATTTTAGAACGCTAACATGAACCGTTCTCGAGATATTGTTCAATTTTTAAAAAAAAATTATCAAAAGTCATATAAAAAAAAAATTCCTATTGAGAAACATGTTCACTTTTCATATGTAATACCATGCGATAAATTGGGTTACATCATTTTCGTGGAACTAGCTCATTCCATTCATGTAAAAATATACTTTTAGTAATACTTTTGTGTTTGAACGCCAATAGTCATTTATCTGCTGTAAGAATAACTTATTTCTTAGTGCATAACGCTTGGCGAGATTTTGGCGACGAATTTGGCGGAATGTCGCCAACTTGGCGACTTTTTGATATGTTGCCAAATTAACGAAAATCTCGCCAAATGGATAAAAATGACGACTAATTGTCGAAAATTTAATATCTTGGAAAGAATATTAGTATCTACTATAAGAAAAACCTACTTTTTTTACTGTAAAAGTAGTAAATTAATTACATTATATAAGGAAAGTCATGTGTTGCCCACATCAGATTTTTTAATTACGAAAATCCAGTTCTTAACTTGTTTCCAATCAAAAGTATTTTTGAAAATTATATGACGCTGTAGGAGGGTATTTTTTAGATCAGAAATTGGAAGCAATTTTTTATTATATTTACTTGCTCTTTTAGTTTGTTTTGAATTATTGTTAGATACGTTAAAGATATATAGATATATTTTTGAAATTTTTAAAAAGAATTTAGCTGCATATGAGCAGAACTTGCTAAAAGACGTATTGGTATAAACACTGGTTTCTATATTTAGTGACCGCTACTTAAACTGCACGAGCGTGTTATATGTGCTTTAGATTGCAATACATGTTTCAAATGCACAAATCATATATGCTTTAAATTGTACTACACAGTTAGCAACAATTTATTTCTAACTTTCAATAAATGACTAACCATACCAAGTTCAATACTGCAAACATGAATAATTACTTTCCTTATATACATAATGTATAAGGAAAGTATTGTGACGGGGTCGAAAATTCGAATTTGAGTTTCCGACGGGAGAGCACGCTTCAAGCATCTCTGATCACGAATCAAACATTTTGAAGTTATGTCTGTGTGTGTGTGTCAGTGAGTCTGTGGAGACGATAACTGATGAATGAATGGACCGACTCGAACAAAATTTGGTACAAAAATCACAATCCGTAAACACTGGAAGCCTATTGTTTTTGTACGCAATCGAATGTTCAGAACCCCCTTAAATTTTCGAGTGAAATTTTGAAAAAATCGTCAAAAAATCAAAACCGCTAATAAAGTTACGCAAATAGACATTTCTTATGTAATTTTTCATTAGAAAACGATTGGCATAAATTTTAGAACACTAACATGAACCGTTCTCGAGATATTGCACATTTTTCAAATTAATTATCAAAAAGTCATATAAAATAAAAAAAAATATTTCTTATTGAGAAACATGTTCACTTTTCATATGTACTACCATGCGATAAATTGGGTGACATCATTCTCGTGGATCTAGCTCGTTCCATTCATGAAAAAAGATACTTTGAGTAATACTTTTGTATTTGAACGCCAATAGTAATTTATCTGCTGTAAGAATAACTTATTTCATCGACCATAACGCTTGGCGAGATTTTGGCGACGAATTTGGTGGAATGTCGCCAAGTTGGCGACTTTTTTAAATGTTGCTAAATTAACGAAAAACTCGCGAAATAGATAAAAATGACGCTAAATCAAAGACGACTCATTGATGATGACGATATGGAAAATGACGACTCATTGACGAAAATTCAATATCTTGGAAAGAATATAAATAACTACTATAAAAATAATCTTTTTTTTTTTTACTGTAAAAATAATAAATTCATTGCATTATATGAGGAAAGTCATGTGCTGCCCACATCAGATTTTTTTTATTGTTTCACTGTATTTACCACGCGCATCAAGTTTCAGTACGATTTGCATTTTTAGAAAAAAAAAAATAAATATATAGATTTCTTAGACTTTTGTCAAGAAAATGAAACGAAATTTTCTGTAGGAGTTCACTGTCTTTCAAAGAAATAATGTGTGGTTTGAAAATATTAACCGCACCTAAATAAGATTACAGAATATCTTACAGTAAGATTACAGTACATCTTAGAGTAAGATTTGCATGTTTAGAAAAAGATAAATCTATTAATATTTCATAAATTTACCTAACAAACGAGAAGCGAACTTTCACAGGAATGAAGCTTGTTTTTTATTCTTTTAAAATATATAAAGGGGGGTTTCAGGATACTAAACACGCCTACTAAATTTCAGTAGGATTTGAATTTTCCGAATAAATATTTAATTTATTGATTTTTTTTTTAATTTTGAGAAGGAAAAAATGAGTTTCATAGGTGAAATGTGAGGTTTCTAGTCTTTTAAAAGACACCAAGTGGGATTTCAGGATATAAACCACGCTCCCTATATTTTTGCAAGATTTGCACATAGAAAATTTAAATAAATATATTTATTATTTTAAAAATTTGTCAAGGAAATGAAAGGCGAACTTCAGCAGATCTTCTGTGATTTAGATTTGCATCACCGGGAAAAATGTTTCAATAAAATTATTATATTCCTCTTTTATGCTCCTTGAAAATAAAAATCTGATGTGGGCAGCACATGACTTTCCTTATATAATTCAACAAATTTACTACTTTTACAGTAAAAATAAATAGATTATTCTTATAGTAGATATTTTTATTCTTTCCAAGACATTGAATTTTCGTCAATGAGTCGTCATTTTCATTGATTTAGCGTCATTTTTATCCATTTGGTGAGTTTTTCATTAATTTAACAATACTTAAAAAATTCGCCAAGTTGGCGACATTCCACAAAATTTGTCGCCAAAATCTCGCTGAGCGTTATGGACGGAGAAATAAGTTATTCTTACAGCAGATAAATGACTATTAGCGTTCAAATACAAAAGTATTAATCAAAGTATCTTTTTTCATGAATGGAACGAGCTAAATCCACGAGAATGATAATCACCAAATGTATCGCATGGTAGTACATATGAAAAGTGAACATGTTTCTCAATAGGAAATATTATTTTTAGTTTTTGATAATTTTTTTGAAAAATGTACAAAATCTCGAGAACGGTTCATGCAAACGTTCTAAAACTTATGTCAATCGTTTTCTAATGAAAAATTACATAAAAAAATGTCTATTTGAGTAATTTTATTAGAGGTTTTGATTTTTTGGTGTTTTTTTCAAAAATTCACTCGAAAATTTAGGGGTGTTCTGAACATTCGATTACGTATAAAAACAATAGGCTTCCAGCATTCACGGATACAATTTTTGTACCAAATTTCGTTTGAATCGGTCCATTCGTTCGTCAGTTATCGTCTCCACAGACTCACTGACACACACACAAATACACACACACACACTGACATCACCTCAAAAATGTTCGATTCGTGATCAGGGATGCTTGAAAGGTGTTTTCCCGTCGAAAACTCGAATTCGAATTTTCGACCCCGTCACAATAGTTTCCTTATACATTATTATATATAAGGAAAGTAAAAAGATCTATTTCTTTAAGGGCGAACTCCCGCATCGGTGATTTAAATTAGCATTTTCGGACAGTCGTTTTTTAAACGGGTTTTAAAAATAATAATTTAATGAATGAGGAGATGTCAGTTAGTATGATTCGTAGATTACGATTATACATTTGTTAAAATAAGCATTTTGTTATTGTATTCTCTCAATGTAATGCGTTATGTTATTTTATATAGAATTCTATATAAGAAAAGCGCTTCTCTATGTCTGTCTGTAACGCTCGGCGCTAAACTTGGCGACTTTTTAGAAAATGTCGCCAAATTGAAAAATATTACTAAATTGTTACCAAATTAGCGAAAATTTAATATCTCGGAATATTAAGTTGACTTGACACATTGTAATAACTGAATATTTTTCTCTCAACCATATTGTCAAATACTAAGCAATCAACGAAATGTTATTTAATAAAGAAATATTGTACAACTGATTTGGGTACGCCAGGGACGTCTTAATACACTTAGGCGCCCTAGGCTAAAATTATAAGGCGCCTTTTGTCCCTTATCATAATTAAAACAAAAAATCATTTTTAATTTTACAAAAAAATAATTTTGTTATTAAATTTTAACATTTACTATATATAAGATTTTGTTTCATAATTTTAAACGAAACATACACACACAATCACCTGCATACTACATAATTAACTAAATAAACTTTTTTCTTTATATTTATTTTCGAAAACACATTTATTACAGAATTTAGATCAATACAATTCAATACCTTGGATTTTATTGCTAAACTGCTTAAATTGTTCAGGTTGCACTGCCGTAATGAAGATCGGAGATAATTTTTTATCCTTTTAGAGAAAAAGCATCGCTTTTGAACAATTAGTGAAAGCAATTGTTCCATGGCATATATGGAACATTGCGAATTGTGGAGGGAGTACAACCTATAAAGATGGTCCCTGTGCTACTCCTACAATACTTATGCATTTCCCTTGGCCAACACCTGCATAAGGGTGAGCAAGCAATGTTTCTGAGAAATATGGACAGCGATGGCTCAGTTACAGAGGGCCTCACAGCAGGGCGTTTTTGGGGAGAGCTGACCCCTTGACCGTTTCCGGAAGCACGTGCGCCCAGGTTCATGGGAACTTTGGCCCAGCTGTCAGATATTAATTCTGGGGTGCTAACAATCCCCCTGTCATCACAGCACCCAATAGCTGGATATAATTCTGGAATATCCAATCAAAATACCAGGGGCTGCAGTGGGGGAGCCAATAATAGACCTGGGGCGTAATTGTGTAGGAGGGCACATTTTCCGATGTCCGAGAGAGAGTGAGTTTTTTGAGAGAAGTTTTGAGAAGACTTGATTTTTTGATTCCGAGGAGAAAGGTCCTCAATCCACGGAGCAGATGACGGACACTCTTCGCCTACCGACCCGCTGACGAGCTATTCTTCGAGATACGGAGGTATGCCATGCATGTATTTTTACATACTGTGTCGATGACACGATTTTCCTCTTCCTCTCTCTCGCCGCATTGGTTTAGTCTTCATATTCAGGATAATTAGTTTTTATGTAAATTAAAATAACTATATTTTAAGGTAACGTGTGTTTAGATACGAGTCGATTTCAATCTTAATGTAATTTAATCATGGAGAAGCTTACATATATGTTTTAAATGGATAATTTTTGAAAGCCGTTCTTTTGCAACGGGATCAATATCGTGTAAGGAGATGATGTTTGAGATTAATCATACTTATATTGGGATGTCAGTTGAATATTCCATTGTTATTATAATCATTGTGTTAATAAATATTGTTATTGTTTTATATCATGTCCGCTGTCCTCATTTTCCAATAAATTGATTTATATGTATTTTTATCCGACACGGCCAATGTCGGAGATTGTTTTAATGGGTAATAATACTGATTTATGCGTTCTGACCGAACGTGTGGTGAAAATCCACGCAACAGCAATGCTGAGAAAAATTCCCAATGCAGTGGCTACGTTGGGAAATGCAGATACAATATTTGAATTTATAATCGTTTTTAAACTAAGCTCTGATTTTGAGGTAATTTCATCATCAGGTTAATATATTTACATGCTTAAAATGTAAATATTCATTAATTATATTCACCTCTTAATCATTTGTGTATATATTATGTAGAACAGTAGCTTTTTTTATATCTTCATCTAATTTTTTAAAATTAATTAGCACACCAAATGTTGAAAAGATGTTGTCATACGCATATTTCCTTTCTTTAATCTTCGTTATGAGCTTATCAATAATAACATAATACGTATTGATTCAAAATTATTAGTCTTTGTTGAAATTTGTGATCTATTTAGGTCTGATCTATCTAGGTCTGATATATTTACGTCTTCGAGCTATTTCTACCTTTTGATTTTTTTTATTGTTTTATACTCATCACACCTAAATAATTCATTCCTTTATATTATTTAAAGGCACCCATATTACCCTTCTTCTTTATGTATATCGCCAATGAACTATATAAAGAGACTACAGTGTCAATACCCACACAGCACATTACATCCAGATTCCATCTAGATTACTTTCAATAGGTGTAATCTGGATCATCCAAAACAGATCCAAAATTCTATGATTGACGTGTATTGACGTCTAATGAATATCCAGATGTTACTCCAAATGCCATCTATGGATATCCAATAGATAGCCATCTGGACGTAAAATGAATGTGCGATAGACGTATATTGGATCATCCATATTACGTCTATACTGCTCATCCATATTACGTTCAGATTAACGTCTAATGAATATCCATATGGACGCATAACGGATGTGCAATGACCGTGAACTGGATCATTCAGATTACGTGCATACATCCATATTATTGAATTGTTCATTTTATATTCATTTTAGTACATTCTTAAAAAATGGAATGCTTAAAACATGATGAAATTACGTAATTTTTTTTTAAAAAAGCAGATGTTTAACACGGCCTTATTTCGCCATTGATTTCTTCCGATACCCTCCTGGATTCGAACCGGCAATGTTCTGTGCCTGTTAAATTCTGTGTGTGTTGAAGGGAACCTACTTCTGAGAAAGCATTGTTTTACCGAAAATTTTTGTTTTCGAGATTTTGATGCCAATGCATGCTGCAAGACCTTCTGAACACGTTTTGGCTATTTTTGGAGTGATGTCAGTCTGTCTGATGCCTGTGGCCGATTTAATAGAATCAAAAGAATTTCCGTTATTTTTATTTCCAAAAATTTGATTAAACAATTGTATGAATCCGATAATCCAAAGAAATATATTTTTTCAATAGTTAATATTTTTTGTCATCTCCATTACAGAATAACTTTGAAAACACTTTTGCTTATCATTTAGTCGTATTTACATACACTCTAAGACAAAAAAATCGACTACCCCGAAAAATAATCTAATAGTAATGAAACTTTACATCCAAATTCCTTTCGATCGAATGTGCAAATGACCAAAAATTCACAGCCAATGAATGAATATTTAGAACTACAGCGCATTGAAACTGAGCACCATGGTGGTGTATAAAAGAGAGAACCTCGCTTTCAGGAACGAAACGTGCAGTGGTTTTCGATTGCGTTTACTTACCTTGATTGTAACAATGCCTCGCCGACGAATTGACGGCCACTACTATCATATGAAGGAGTTTGAAAAAGGGCGCGCGATCGGACTGCATGAGGCTGGATGGGCACATCGACGAATCGCTCGGAATTTGGGTAGGAGCGAGGCAGCAATTAGACGATGTTGGCAGGAATGAGTCTGGAATGGCATATTTCAGCGGCAAGCGGGCAGCGGACGGCCTAGAGTGACGACAGAATGGGAAGATAGAGCGATAGAGCAGCAGTGACAGCACGATATTCATCGATATCGACCATCCAACGTGTGACAAACACAGAAGTGACCACCCGGACCATTAATAGAAGACTACGGGAGCGGAATCTATACTCGTGACACCCATTACGCCGCCTACCACTGACCAGTATGCACCGTCAACAGCGATTGCAATGGTGCCGGACCCGATCAACGTTGAATTGTTCGGATTGGGAACGAATTGTCTTCAGTGATGAGTCCCGTTTCGAACTGAGTCCCGACGACCAGCGCAGATATGTCTGGAGACAACCCGGATATCGTCAGAATCCTGCTCTTACTGTTACAAGCCACACGGCCCGACAACAGGGAGTTATGGTCTGGGTTGCCATTTCGTTTGATAGCCGGACCCCTTTGATAGTCCTACGTGGCACCATCACAGCACAGCGATACGTTACCTACATTCTATGACCCTTTATATTGCTATTCCTTTCGCGACACCCCAGCTAACTTTTCAGCAAGATAATGCCAGGTCACACACGGCACGTCTCTCTATTGATTGTCTGCGTGCTTACGACACACTTCTTTGGCCAGCCAGGACCCCAGATCTCTCGCCTATTGAGCAGATTTGGGCTGAGATGGGACGTCGTCTGCGACCATCACAGAATGAAGACGAATTAGCTCGTCAATTAGAGGCCATTTGGGGCGACATCCCTCAAAACACCATCCGGCAACTTTATGCATCAATGCTACGGCGGGTAACAGCTTGTATTAAGACCTGAGGTGGACCAACGCCATATTGACTTGCTCACTTTGTGTAGATCTTTCAGTGCAATAAATCATCCAATTGTTCTGAAATTCTAATCATTTCTTTTTCTGTACATCCACATTTCACGTACCAAATTTTGTCTCATTTGGATAATTATTTCTTGGTGCGTCGATTTTTTTGTCTTAGAGTGTATATGTGTGTATCTTGAAGGGTGATATTTTCATGTTGAGTAATTTTATCGGTATGCTTCTAATCATTAAGGCCTATAAGTGAAGTTAACTGATATTCTACCAAAAAAGTTACAAGGAATACAAAACAATTTTCCACTTGAATTAGAATATGATAACCCACTTCGTGTTTGTTTCTTACCATTCCACAGAATTCGGTAAAGCATTGCAGAATTTACAAATCTATTTTGATTTTTATAAGCAACTTTTGATGCTCTAAAGTCTAGTTTATCAATATCAATGGGTGACTTGTTTACCTTAATTATTATTTTCTAAAATTTAGAATAGTTGTATCGAGTTAAAACTATAAGTTTGCAGTGTTATTTCTTAGTTATTTCGTGCAACATGCGTAGATTAAGGAAAATATTAACTTATACGGATAAACTATCTCAAATTCCAAAAAATAAAATATTTAAATTAAGAAAATTATTATTTCATTTTCAGCACGCCGCCTTTATCTTACTGCATACATTTAATTCAAAACACATGACCATTTAATGTGTAGGTCATGTAGTGTGAAAAAAGTACGTTTTAATAGTAAAACAACGGGATGTCTGGCAATATTATGCTTATCGATAAGGCGTATATAGATAAGCATTAACCGAATCCTATTGAAAATAAACGGTTTCAAAGTAAACAAACTCCGAACAATATGAATTATTGAATAATTCGATTTTTTCAGTGGGACTTTTTAAACTGTTCAGCATTACACCAAATTTCAATCAGACATATCATTCCAGACTGGGAATTCTCATTTATTTGGCCAATTGAACTAAAATTGAAAATATCCAATATTGCAGCACAGCAATTTTCTTCCTATTTTTCAACACATGTCCTATATTATTATTAAAATTGAAGTTTTTACCTTCAATTTTTATAATAGTATAGAACAAGTGCTTTTTTTAAACAGCCTATATTTCGAACGTTTTGGTATGGAGCAACTTCTCCTTTTTGAATTTAAATCTTAGAAAAAATATTTTTTCCAGTGTGTCGTATCGAATTGTTAATTCTTGCATCAAATTTTATGTCTCTATCTTAAAAAAAGGCGTTTATAATTTATTCTGGAAATGGAACATATTAGTGTGCGGAACCTTTAAAGCAGCAAATATTGGAAAATAGAAATTGCACACTTTTTTCTTTCGAACAATCAATCTAGTATTATACTAAATTTAAAGTCTTTATCTCATCGCGAAGTATGTTTTCCTATCCATTTAACCTTTCAGCATTTTGGTGTAGTGTACCCACCCTGCTGATAATTATTGAAATACATTTGATTATTCTTAGGGGTTAAATCATACGATTAACCAGAGTATCAAATTTCAAGTCTCTATTTCACTTAAAATAAAAGATACATAGTTTATTCGGCAAATGGAACATTTTGGTGTGCGGCATCTCTGAAGCAGCAAGTAATGAAAAATTAAAATTGTACATTTTATTTCTTTCGAACAATCTGCCATTGCACCAAATTTAAAGTGTTTATCTTGTTGCGAAGTGTGTTTTTCTATCATTTCACCTTTCGAACGTTTTGGTATGAAACACCCTTTCACTGGACAGTTTTGAAAATTTCGATTTTTACAGGAGGTTTAATTGAATGAATGACTTGTGTTTCCAATTTCAAGTTTCTATCACGACGAAGACGAACGTTAAGAAGACGTTACTCATTTATATTCGGCAAATCAAACATTTTGGTGTATGGCACCCCTAAAGTAACAATTAGTGGATGACTGAAACTGTCCATCTTCTTTCCATTGAATGATCTACCCTTGAACCAAATTTGGTTTCCATCTCACCGCGAAGTATGTTTTTCTGTTATTCAACTTTTCGAATGTTTTGGTGTTGAGTTCCCCCCCTCCCACTTCTAAGAACATTTTTAAAACGTTTGATTTTTCTTGGGGGTTATTTCGAACGATCGACCCGTATACCAAACTGCAAGTCTCTATCTCGCTTAAACGAAGGCGTTTTTTCCTTATTCGGCAATTAGAACATTTTAGTGAGAAGCACTCCTAAAATAGCAAATATGGGACATTTTTTTTTAATCAAATGGCCAGGCACTTGACTTCCATCATTCGCCTATATATCGGCCAGAAACGTGAATCATTTAGCCGTCCTGGGACGTTGTCCCAGGCGCACCAGAGGAGGGCGGAATACATTGTGCCCAACAACACAACATTCATGCCTTACGTGGGACTCGAACCCACAACGCAGCGGCCGAACGATCGCTTGGAAACACTCGCCTTGACCGTTCGACCACCGCGTCAGCACATTTTGATGAGAAGCACTCCTAAAATAGCAAATATGGGAAAACTTAAATAATGCTCTTTCTTCATTTCAAATTAACTACTCTTAGACCAAACTTAAGGTCCGTGTTTTACCGCTAAGTATGATTTCTATCATTTCACATTTGGAACGTTTTGGTGTGGAGCATCCCTTTTAATGGATATTTTTGAAAAATTCGATTTTATCGAGGCTTTTGTCGACAATTGACAGTATACCAAATTTCAAATCTCTATCTCATTTAAAAAGAAAAGGCGTTTTTTACATATTCGGAAAATCGAACATTTTGGTATACAGCAAATTTTGAAAACTGAAATTGTACACTTTCTATTTTCAGAACTATCTATCTACCCTCATGCCAAATTTAAAGTCTCTGTATCATCGCAAAGTATATTTTTTTATCATTTCGCATTTCGAAAAATTTGACGGGGAGCACCCCCCCCCCCTTCTAATTGACTTTTTGAAAAATTTGATTTTTCTCGAAGGTTTTATCGAACGATTGATCCGGGTACCAAATTACAAGTCTTTATCTATTCGGCAAGTGCCTGATAGGTAGAACAGACAGACAGATGGGTACCTGACAATTAGTATATACTAGCCGAATACCCGTTGAAAATTAACGCTGTCAATGATTAACCGTTATATATTCAGCTAAATAACTGGGAGAATATAATTGTTTTCTATTCTGTTGCTAAATGATTAGAATTATGGAATGTCTTGTTAGCTTTATCCTCTATATTATTTGTGGAAACTATCTTATTTTCCACAAATTTAAAGTTTTTATCTTAATCGCTTTCTCAATTATTGACCAGTGTCCAATTCCATATCTCTATCTCACTTAAAGGAGGTGTTTTTATATATTTGGAAAAATCGATCATTTTGGTGTGCAGCACCTCTAAAGTAGTAAATATTGGAAAACCGAAATTGTACACTTTCTTACCTTCTAACGATTTCCACTTGCGATAATTTCTAAGCCTTCTTACCCCAAAGTTTATTATCATTCCGCATTTTGAAAGTTTTGGGTTGAAGTACTCCCTAAATGAATATTTTTGGGGAGAAAGGAAAAAACAAAAAACAAGAAAAAAACCATTTTGCTGTTCCGCACCCCTAAAGTAGCAAATTATAGATAACTGAAATTGTGTACTTTCTACTCTTCAAAATATCAACCCTTAAAATAAATTTAAAATCTCTATCTCAGCGCGTAGCATTTTTCTCTGCCATTTCATCTTCTGAACGTATATACTAAATTGTAAATCTCTCTCTCATTTAAGAGTAGTCTTTCTTTTTTTTGGCAAATTGAACAAATTTTGTGTGTGGTACCCCTAAAATATACAATATTGTAAAACTGAAACTGTACGTTTTCTTCGTTTCAAATCTATCTTTGTACCAAATTCAAAATCTCTAACTCATTGTAAAGTATGTTTTTCTATTATTTCGCATTTCGATTGTTTTGATGTGCCCCTCCCACGCTCAAATGAACATTTCAGAAAGATAAGATGTTTCCCGGTTTCCCGGGGCTTTTATCGAACACTTGATCCGTGAACCAAATATCATATGTTTATCTCACTTAAAAGAAGGCGTTTTGACTTTCCCTGTATACATAGTATAATGTATAAAGAAAGTATTGTGACGGGGTCGAAATTCGCATTCGAGTTTTCGATGGGAGAGTATGTTTCAAGCATCCCTGAACACGAATCAGACGTTTCTGGGGTGATGTCAGTGTGTGTGTGTGTGTGTGTGTGTGTCAGTGAGTCTATGGAGACGATATCTGACGAATGAATAGAGCGATTCGAACGAAATTTGGTACAAAAATTGCAATCCGTCAATACTGGAAGCCTATTGTTTTTATATGTAATCGAATGCTCAGAAACCCCCCTCCCCCTAAATTTTCGAGTGAAATTTTGAAAAATCATCAAAAAATCAAAACCTTTAATAAAGTTACGCAAATAGTCATTTCTTATATAATATTTCATTAGAAAACGATTGACACAAACTTTAGAACGCTAGCATGAACCGTTCTAGAGATATTGCACATTTTTCGAATAAGTTTATTAAAAAATCACATAAAATAAAATAAAATATTAACTATTGTGAAATATGTTCACATTTCATATGTAATATCCTGCCATAAATTTGGTGACATCATTCTCGTGGATTTAACTCGCTCCATTCATGAGAAAAGATACTTTGGGTAATACTTTTGTAGTTTGATGCCAATAATCATTTATTTTCCTATAACTTATTTCTCCGTCCATAACGCTTGAGCGGGATTTTGGCGACAAATTTGATGGAATGTCCCCAATTTGGCGACATTTTAAGTATTGCCAAATTAACGAAAATGTCGCTAAATTGATAAAAATGCTGCTAAATCAATGAAAATGACGACTAATTGACGGAAATTCAATATCTTGGAAAGAATATAAGGATCTACGAGTACTATAAGAATAACATATATTTCCGTCTGTAACGTTTGAATAAAATTTTGGTGAAGAATTTTTTGGAATATCTCCAATTTGGTGACTTTTTAAATGTTACCAAATTGACGAAAATGTGACCCAATTGATAAAATTCGCCAAATTGATTAAAACTGACGCTGAATCAATGAAATGACGATTCATTGATGAAAGTTTAATAGTTCGGAAAGAACATAACAATAAACTATAAGAATAACCCATTTCTCCGTCCATAACGCTTGGTGAGAAATTTAACGGGACGTCGTCAACTTAGCGACTTTTTAAAGTGTTGCCAAAGTGACAAAAATATCGCCAAATTGATAAAAATGACGCCAAATGAGAAGTAATGTTTCGCAGATTCTGATTTCCGTCATATGACAGGCATATATTCTAGTATATAAGAAATGCTCTTCTCTTCGTTTGTCTGTAACACTTAGTGATGCATTTGGCAAACTTGGCGAATAATCTAGCAATGTATCGCCAACTTCGCGATATTTCAACTCAGAGTGACAAAAATTTCGTTAAAATTGCAAAAATGAACCTAAATTAATGAAAATGAAGTCTGATGAATTAATTATTAAAATATTTTAATATATAAACTATATCATTTATTGAGGGTGCTATCAATATTGATAATTGTTTATTTAGAGTTGCGCGAAATATAAGTTAATTGGGTACATTGAAATAGTTTTACATGTTGTCATCCGGAAAATCGCCCAATGCACAATTCAACGTTAAAATCATAGTACCATGGATCTCATACATTATTACTTTCCTTATATGCATAATGTATAAGGAAAGTGTTGTGACGGGGTCAAAAATTCGAATTCGAGTTTTCGACGGCAGAGCACGTTTCAAGCATCCCTGATCACGAATCGAACATTTTTGAAGTGATGTCTGTGTGTGTGTGTGTGTGTGTGTATGTGTGTCAGTGAGTCTGTGGAGACGATAACCGACGAACGAATGAACCGATTCGAACCAAATTTGGTACACAAATCACAATCAGTAAACACTGGAAGCCTATTGTTTTTATAGGCAATCGAATGTTCCGAACTTTCCTAAATTTTCGAATGAAATTTTGAAATAATCGTTAAAAAATCAAAACCACTAATAAAGTTACGCAAATAGACATTTCTTATGTAATTTTTCATTAGAAAACGATTGACATAAATTTTAGAACGCTAATATGAACCGTTCTCTAGATATTGGACATTTTTCATTGCTAAATAATGACTCATTGCTAAATAAAATATGTCATCCATTTTTTTCCCGCTCTGTAAAGATCGTGATGTTAAAGATGGTTTGAATTTGTATTTAGTGTTGCATCCGTCCTAAAACCGCTTTATTTTTGCATATTATCTGTGTATCTAAATTCAGTGCCAACTCAATTACAACATTTTTGATTTTAAATGATCACTAAACTTTGATTATTCCTACAACGAAGCCTAAATTTAATGCTATAATACAGCATGCAGAATGTAAACAAATCAAGCGATTATATGGTGAGTTGTATAAGAATTGCTGAATAATTATTCCCCAAAATTATTAACTCCTGGAGTCTGGAATATAAGTGATATGAATGAAATATTTACTGATTTTACTACATAGAGAAGCAGACGATTCATATTTCGATGACGTCATGTGAATAAAATCTATTTTGTGTAACTAGAATTGTCTTTTTCGACGAAGTTTTAAGTTTTCAAATATAATTAATTCCGGTAGTAATGTGATAATTTGAAAAATATCAGCGCTGGATGTATCACATTTTAGAGATATTTAAATAAAATCGAATTTCAGTTAGAAAGTGTTTCATAATCGATGATTTATGCATGATTGATCTTTCTTGTCAATCCTATAGGACTGTAAAAAAAAATCGAATGTGGGTAGCACATGACTTTCCCTACAGACTCAAATTCGTTTTCTCTTTCTTTCATAATTCATTAAATTGAGTTTAATTTCAGAAAAATTCTGATGTGAGCAGTACATGACTTTGCTTACCAGGTTCAAATTCCATTTTCTCTTTATTTCTGTAATAATTCATAAAATTGAGTTAAATCGCACAAAATAACACGCATAATTTTCTGAAATGTCACCGAATTTGCAGTTTTAATTCAATTTTCGTTTTCTTTTGGTAACTGGACTTATTACTTTCCTTATATACATAATGTATAAGGAAAGTATTGTGACGGGGTCGAAAATTCGAAATCGAGTTTTCGACGGGAGAGCACGTTTCAAGCATCCCTGATCACGAATCAAACATTTTTGAAGTGATGTCTGTGTGTGTGTGTGTGTGTGTGTGTGTGTGTGTGTGTGTGTGTGTGTGAAAGTATGTGTGTGTGTGTGTGTGTGTCAGTGAGTCTGTGGAGACGATAACTGACGAACGAATGGACCGATTCGAACCAAATTTGGTACAAAAATCACAATCCGTAAACACTGGAAGCCTATTGTTTTTATGCGTAATCGAATGTTCAGAACCCCCCCTAAATTTTCGAATAAAATTTTGAAAAAATCGTCAAAAAATCAAAACCACTAATAAAGTTACGCAAATAGACATTTCTTATGTAATTTTTCATTAGAAAACGATTGACATAAATTTTAGAACGCTAACATGAACCGTTCTCTAGATATTGGACATTTTTCAAAAAAATTATTAAAAAGTCATGTAAAATGAAAAAAAATATATTTCCTATTGAGAAACATGTTCACTTTTCATATGTAATACCATGCGATAAATTGGGTGACATCATTTTCGTGTATCTATCTCGTTCCATTCATGAAAAAAGATACTTTGAGTAATACTTTTGTATTTGAACGCCATTAGTCATTTATCTGCTGTAAGAACAACTTATTTCTTCGTCCATAACGCTTGGCGAGATTTTGGCGACGAATTTGGCGGAATGTCGCCAACTTGGCGACTTTTTGAAATGTTGCCAAATTAACTAAAATCTCGCCAAATGGATAAAAATGACGCTAAATTAATGAAAATGATGACTAATTGTCGAAAATTCAATATCTTGGAAAGAATATTAGTATCTACTATAAGAAAAACCTATTTTTTTACTGTAAAAGTAGTAAATTCATTACATTATATAAGGAAAGTCATGTGTTGCCCACATCAGATTTTTTTTAAAGGCGGCGTAGTAAAAATGCGAGAAAAAAAATATCTATAGAGCGGTTAGTCCTAAAGATATGGAGAGATGAGATTGGTCTTCTTCTGTGTTGCTGCATATGGCGTTATTGGAAACCAATCCATTATATTTGGTCTTCTACTTTTCATCGTCAAAAGTTACGTATACAACAAGCATTTAATGGATACATTTGAGCATACGTAGTCTTTTATTTTAGATTTCGACGATTTTTGAGGGGCCATTTCGCAAAAAAAGGCAGGTTCTTTTATTCCGAATTGTACCAAAATCTAATCAGCACCAGCATCAGCCTCCAAATGACTTATCTATAAAATTTTATGAAATTTGGTCTATGAGTTCTTAAGTTAGAATGGATACATACATTGTACACACACACACATACACACACACACACACACACACACACACACATACATAAACATACACACGTACACACACACAGACTTCACGCTAAAAATAGATTTTCAGTGTTCTAGAGGTCCCAAAACGTGTAAATTCGACGAAAACCCTAGTTGCTATTTTCGACACGATTCCAATACTTTCCCTATACACTACCACGTATTGCAGTGAAAGTAAAAACAGAATAATCCATCATCATTAAAAAAAATAGAAAGTTTTGTCTAAAAATGTTATGATATCAAATTGCTAAGTGTTGACATTTTAAATTCTGGTACACTCGGCGCTTGAAGGCCACCTTCTCATGCTTTGAATAAATTTATTATGCCTGTAATATAAAACAGTAAATGCAATTTAATTGTATCCCTTTTCTTCTCCAGTAAACAATTCTAAACAGTATGTCCTACTTTTTTTTTATTGAATGTAGAAATTGACAATTTAAGATGATTATAAAGAACAATTATTATTATCATTATTATTATTATTGAAAAGGTGGCCGCCAATCGCCGAGTGTACCAGAAACAAAAAAATTAAAGCTTTGGACTTTGATATCACAGTATCTTTTATCTCTCGCAGAGTTTTATCGAAATAATTTTGTCTCATGTTAGTACGAAGCTTGGTTTAAAAATTATGCCGTGTTTTATGGACGCACTTTAACATGTGTGACTTGTGCAAAGGATCGTTTGGCTGCCGGTTGCTTTAGCTTTGTTTCTTTAATTGTGCGTTTCTCTTTTTATTTTCTTTACATTCATAATGTATAAGGAAAGTATTGTAATGGGGTCTAAAAATAAAAATTCGAGTTCTCGACGGGAGAGCACTTTTCAAGCATACCTGAATACGAATCGAACGTTTTTGAAGTGATGTGTGTGTGTTCGTGAGTTTGTGGAGACGATATCTCACGCACGAATGCAGAGATTCGAATGAAATTTGGTACAAAAATTACAATCTGTAAACAGTGGAACCCTGTTGTTTTTAAACGCAATCGAATGTTCAGAACACCCCTAAATTTTCGAATGAAATTTTGAAAAGATCGCCAAAAAATCAGAATTTTCAATAAAGTTTCGTAAATAATAATTTTTAATGAAATTTTTTTATTATAAAACGACTGACATAATTGAAACGCTAGTATGAACCCTTCTCGAGATATTATACATTTTTTAAATAAATTTACCAAAAAATCGCATAAAATTAAAAAGAAAATTAACTAATGTAAATTATGTTCATTTTTTATATGTAATATTATGCGATAAATGTGTTAATATCATTTTTGTGGATCTAGCACGATTATGATTGTTTTTTTGGGGTGGAGGTGGGGGTGGGGTGCGTATCACGTCCGTTGTACCGTTGTACACGGACTGCATGCAGTTTTCACTGTTATTTATACGAATAAAATTTATTTATTTTGTTATTTTATATAACTACCCTTAACTCCTGAGCAGCAACGCCAAGTACATTTTCTGTCACTATTATATATTGTTTTTCTGAAACTTATTTAATTTGATATTTTAACGGATTGGTTTTAAGACCTTTTGAACCCATTTCGTATTATTTTGGGAAAATGTCCAGGTGTGTGTGCGTGTGTGTGTAAGGTGTGGATACGATAACACCAGAACGAATATATCTACCTTTGTAAAATTTTAGATATAGATACATTATGTGAAAAACTAGAACTAGATAAAAAAATTAATTCTTATAATTGGAGAATTATTCAAATTTTGATATTTTCATAGTATTATTCCCTATGGGAAAGCAATGATAATGCAATAAGGTAGTATATAAGTAAATGGTAAATTGATAATGTGAACTACTCTATTGATATTAATGGTATTCAGAACTAGTTTATATTAATATAGGTCAGACAAATTCATCGACACCACCAAACTGTTGCCAACTTAACAAAAGAAACTTTTAATGATTTATAGAAAATATTTTAAAGGAATAAGATTTGAAAAAGATACTGCTATTTTTTTAAATTTGATAATGATTTTGATTTTTGATAACTCTTTTGAATATGATTGTATTTTCACCCCAGTTGATGCCAAAAATGAATCATCTTCAGTCATTGTGGATGACATATCCCCCAGAACTATTCAAAATTCCAGTAAGAGTTAACAGCCGATTATTTAAATGTGCGAAACTCATCATGCGATGTATTAAGTCATTTTTCTGAAAATATGAATCACGATGATATGAATTTGAGCAAGATTGTCGTGTTATGTGGAAAAGGCTAAAATTTAAAGATCTAACTGCTATGCATTATTTAAAGGTTTTATTAGCAGACACAATCACACATACATACATCCAAATATTCATTAGATACGTAGTTGGCAAAATTTATAATGGAAAATCTGTTTTCTTTTCATTCAAGTTCACCAACATTTCATTTTTCTTAATAAACAAAAATGTGGTTTTATTTGAAAAATCTCAAATAAATTCGAGTTACATTATAATATTAAGTTATACAGTGAAACCCTGATCTAAAATGCAAATTTGTTTATGTTCAAACAGAATACCTTCGCAAATTAACATACGAGCATACCTTTCATTAAAGTCGTTTCTGACTTGATCTAGAAATTTAATTTTAAATAGGCATAAAATATTAAAAAATTTGTTTCAATTGAATTACACTGTTAAATTGTTTATTACTCAGAGGTGTTTTAAGCAGGGTCGTAGCCAAGCAAGTAGGCCTGAGCTTTCCTAAGAGGCATATTCAAACACTCTCTGATAAAAAAATATTTCTCCCTGATGAAAATATCTTAGAAGTGATAAGATTTAGCAGTGATTTAGTAATGATATCATCAATTTATTTACATTAATTTAAAAACATTTGAACGTTTAAAAAATTAAATTAAGGCAATTGTATTTAAGGTACTTTTATATCATTGCGAGATTCACTGTTATACATCATAGAGTCAAAATCAAGTGATGATTAGTTATAGAGTTAATATTATGTGTTAACTTCTGTTAACTTTTAGAAAATATCTTCGAGAAATTAATAGTTTTGCTACTAGTTAATGCTTATATTAAAAACGATTGCAATTTTTATATATTAATATTGATGTATAGTAGCTATATGAATTTTTAGATTCACTTACTAGATTATAAATACAGCTATACAATTAACCATTTTTAAAAATAATTATGTAAAAATTTATATGACCTGAAATAATAAATATTATATAACTCTATTAAACTATAATAATAACTACAGTTTAATAGAGTTCACTGATGTTAATTATTAATAGACTTTGTAGTACATTTTTACTCAATAACACATAATAATATTCGTCCCCAATAATAAAAAGTACCGAATTCAGTCACAATTAATTAAACTATTTTTTCATAGTGCAATTTATTTAAATAATTGTGTTTAATATTTTAGCGGATTTTTCATTGCTAGTAAGTTTTTATTAAGCCCATCCTTCAGGACTATTGAGCCCCCCCCCCCTCTCCCCTCGAATTTCATACCAGCTCTTTTTTGATTTCGTTTCTGCTTACGGCCCTCGTTTTAAGGGCACAATAATGAATTTGTACATGGCATTCTATTCCATATATTAATAGTTCGTTCTTTATTTTGTTCATAGTATATTGCATATACTGCATAAATATATTGATTTAACTATTTAAAATTTTTAGCAAATAAAATCTACAGTTTGGCATCTTATTCCCAGTGTAGTAATGGTACAGCTTTGGTACTCAGCGTAGCAAACACTTTCAATATTGATACAATAATAACACCGATTTAGAATTTTGCGCGGGTCGAAATTTCAGACTTTTAAACGGCCGAAATCCGAAGAAATGTTCAAATATTGAACCCGTGCTTGGCCCCACTCCAAGACTCTTGATTCCTGTCCACTCCTGTTCAAAATGATGTTTTGCCCAAAGTGTCTAAGATTCGAATTTGAGCAATTTTTGTGCTCAGAATTAAGATAAAAGTTGATTTTTCAAAATATTGATCTTTATATATAGCTGAAATTAGCAAAATAATTTTCTGTACATTAAATTTCATTTTTAAAACACTGAATACGTCCAAGCCGGATTGAAACTGCCCAAGAGAAAACTAAATGTATTCTTTTGTTTAAATTGTGCATTTTTACTACTGTCAAAAAGACAAATACAGAAACAATATTTTGATTTCGCGAGGAAAGTAAAACATTATAATTTTATTTTATAAAGAATAGAAAAATAATAATGTAATTAAAAATCAAAGACTTTAACCTTCAGATAATAAATAAAAATAAATTTCTGAATATGTGAGGGGCAGATTTAATAACTCATTATTTCTTTTCTGATTCAATGTGTGTCGATGAATGTTCCCATGAAATTTTCCATTTAATTTCTCATGCATTTAATCGAGGGTTTAACTGTATAAACGATTTGGCTTTTAAATCATAATTTCTCTGAAATATGATTTTATATGGTGGTGCTATTTTTTGATTTTTGTACTTGTATAAATATTGGAAACTGTAATTTTTATGAAGAAAAGTTTAGATAGATAGACACGGAGATATCTTTTTTTATATTTTTCATTTTAAAGCAATATAAGTATGTTTATAATTATTTTCATTTATTAATCATTATTTATTCATTTATAAACATTAAGTACACTCTAAAAAACTATGGAATTTAGAGAGGGCCTTAGTCAGCTGGGTTGCAGCAGATTTCACGTTGTAAAATTTATAGGAAAAATCGTTTTCTTGAGGCATATATATATATATATATATATATACAATGTAGCAAAAACTTCATTAATAAGACAGCACATAACGAGCAGTTGCTCTTTAGTTGTCTGCCGTTTCATTAACATAAAATGTTTACCTTATAGTTATTGTTGCAGCAGTTTTAGTGGCGCAATTTAAACATTTTTTAAGTTTCTAAACAACAGTGTCATTATAGTAAACTTTGAACTGTTTAAATTGTAATGTAAATTGTTTCATTTCTTCATAAATTCAACTGATGCTTCGCACTTGTAATTCTCAACACCCCCCCCCCCCCACACACAAAATTACTGGTCTTCCCCATGCTTAGTCCAGGTTGTACACTTGGTATTTAAAAAAAACCCGTTATATATTTTAAATGTTTGTAGATTTAAACTGTGTAAGGAACAGTTTTATGCGTGTAAGTTTTACCCTTTTTATCTGCTTATATAACAGTTATGCCCTTGTAAAGTTTACATGTTTATGAACAACGTATTTGACCCTATAAATTCTAAAGACTTGTTTAGAGCGTAGCTATATATATCAAAATTATATCTTGTACATATAGTTCATAAAATTCTTTGCTTTAATGCTACAAATATAAAGATCTTGCTTTAATTTCATCATTGATACAAGTGATTTTAATAGGTAATACAGCGTGGTTCAACTTCTGATAACCGGAGAATATCTATAAATTAAGCAAAATCAGGCAAACTTCTTTAAGAAACAAATATGTTAAATAAATTTTGTCTAACTAGTTGCAATATCCTTAATTAATCAGTTCATTAAGTAAATCATCAGATTTACTTAGTAGTCAAAGATAAATATATATACAATACACTAGAGTTACTGTTTAGAACTGGTCGAAATTGAAAATAATAATTAGATAGTTTTAATTATAAAAAAGTAAAATAAAGTTCTTCAAATCCACCGTTATAGAGCTTCATCCTATATAAGCTAATTTCGGAACTATTTAAAGAAAATTTCATTTATCTTGTTTGTGTACTGCTTTATTTAAATTTTTTACACAAATGTTCGAGTACAATCGTGCTACGTAAAAGAAATAAAAAATTTAAACGGTAAAAATTTAAACATATTTTAAATTTGTTATATCTATAAATTTAAAGCTCGATTTGAAAAATAAGGATATTTTTTTTAAGATTTTCAATTTTTGTATATAATACTTTATTATACTACTAATTTTTTTTAAATGTTTTTAAAATATCTTTTTATAGGAGTAAGTTATGCACTAAAAAAAGAAAATTTAGACATTTACATTTAAATGCAAAAATCCTGACTAATTACAGCTAATACTAAAGCTATATCAATGACTGATTAAAGCTAGTACTATAAACAGATTAGGTTTCAAATTTCACAGTTTTATCTTAAACCTTGAGTTATATCGATGTAACATTTGAGCTATTTAAGAATTCCATTTATGAGAAGTAAAGTTTTAAAGTTTAGTTTTATACATCAGAAAGAGGATTAGCCAAATTTTTAATGTTTTAATTTTTTAAATTTTAAATATAGGATTGATTCTATACAATTTAAACTATTAGGTATTTTAATTTTTTAAAGTTGATAACCAAATAAAATCGTTGTTTAAATTTTTTTTCGGCCATCTTAAAGAGATATTGCATTTTGCGCGGCCAAGACCTTTAGCTGAGAATGCTTTCCTGAAGTATTTTGAAAAATGTATGAACTACGTTGTCCATTTGGACGCATTAGTTTCCACTATTACTTTAAAAAATATTTTAATAAACTAAGTTATGTATTTACTTCATTTATTTATTTTTTTTGTTATCAAATTTTTTGTCACAATATTCCGAGCAGCTCATATACAGAAATATGGTTGAGCACGATCGACTGACTTCAGTGATAATTTATATCACGGAATCACTCTAAACTAGGTACGGATACGATTAAACACCAGATTAAAATAAAATCAGCTTTTAAACTGAAATTATTTAAAAAAATTTTTTATTGTCATTTGAGAGAAAAAATGGATCAGAGTTTGAACCACACTGAATTCACGCTTCAATCAAATGCAAGGCATATTGTTATTCTTAAAGTTTCTCGTCTTTCAAACTATTGGTATGTCTTTCCCCATCGGCATTTCGTGCATGTCGTTCATCAGATGAAACTCCTCTGGCATGTCCTTCATGAACTCCGAGTTCGCTGCCTCTGCCATCATGGCTGCCACCTCTTGAGGCTTGATGGCAGACTCGTCCACTGCAGTGCACGGTCGACACATGCATTCCACTGGCGCCCTGGTCACAATCTTTCTGAAGCGGGGTGTTGCTTTGGGACAGAATATCCCGATGTTGGCTTCTCTCTCTCCCATTTCTTGGCAGCACATACAGGAACGTTCGACTTGCCAAAATTTAGAGCCCGAGACCTGAAAGAGATTTAAATAGTGTAGAAATAAGCTTGATACAATGCAGTGAAATCTGGTAAAGAGACTCCTTTGGGAAACAGAAAAACTGGTCACGATATGAAAATGATATGTCACTTTCTCGAAATGCAGCCACTTTGGGCAGGTGGTCAGTATACGAAAGTGATAAATTTACCAGGTTTCACTGTACATGGGAAAAATGTCTATGCATTCTAAATTGTATATACAGCATGAGTGTACTGGATATAGAATTTGTTTGGTGTAATCACCGGGATGTATTGAACGCGGCCGGTTAAAGACCTGAAGTATGTCTTTGAATTCCGCTTCATTACTTAGATATATACTCATGTTTGAAAAAATTGCAACACCATGAAAGAATCATGCGATTGAGCTGAAATTTACAGTACATACAAATTAAGGTGTGCTATTCAAATGATTAGAATTTCAGAGTTACCGTTTATGCGTGGGCTGAGCAGCGCCCTATGAACCTCTGTTTTAGCCGTATTAATAGAGCTGTAACGGGACGTTGAAAATAGTCTCTGGTTGTCTGCTAGCGGTAAACGTTTCATGAGAAGTCACTATGCTTCTACGCCAGCAGAGGGTGCCATATGAGCATGTTACGGAGCTTAAATTAGGACGAATGATCGGCATTCATGAAGGGGGTTTTCCTTACCGTGCAATAGTAGCTCATATGGAGGTCAAGGTCACGACAGTGATGTGAGTGTGGAATCAATGGACTGAAGAAAACCGGACGAGTCGCAAATCTGGCAGTGAACGACAAAGTGTTACGTCAACACGGGATGATAGTCACCTCATCCGAATGGCAATGATGGACCGTACAGCTTCATCTCGGCAATTGGCAGATCGTTGGAGCACTTCTACAGGTGTGTCATTGTCTGCTCCAACAATTCGTTGGCGTCTGCTGCATCGTGAATTGCATGCAAGAATTCCTTTGTACAGCATTCCCCTGACGCACAACCATCGACGCCTGCGGCAACAATGGACTCACCATCATAGACACTAGCATGTAGACTGGCAACAAGTCGTCTTTTCCGATGAATCCCTATTTAATTTGGGGTACAGTGCTGACTGCATCCACATTAGACGCTATAGCGGCGAACGTCACCTTCCGGAGTGTGTTATCTAAAGTCATATTGGACGAATACCAAACGCGATGGTCTAATGTGGTCTTCGAAGGCATCCGGTGGCGTCCCCACAAATGGCGACTGTCGACATTCTGCAGAAGTTGCAGAGTATATTGGATGTTTTAGTATCAGCCAGAACAGTTTCTCGACGATTGGCCGAAAGCGGCTTGCACTCAAACCGTCCTTTACGAAGACTGTCAATGACGACAAGACATCAACGAGAGAGGTTGCAATGGGGTCGGGCCCGAGCCTCTTGGACGACTGAACGGGACAGAGTAGTGTTTAGCGACGCGTTTCGGTTCTGTTTGTCGAATGACAGTAGCCGTGTAAGAGTCTGGAGGCGACTTGAAAACAGATCCAATCTTTCTGCGACTGTTGAACACCATTCTGCTCGACAACACGGCATCATGGTTTGAGACACCATCGGCTTTGATAGCCGGTCACTTCTGGTTCGTATCAGAGGCACAATGATGGAACGACGATATGTGAATGAGGTGCTGCGGCCGGTTGCACTGTCCTACCTTCAGCAGTTGCAAAATGCTATTTTGCAGTAAGATAGCGAGCGATAGTACACGGCAACTATCAGCAGACAAGCCTTGCAAGGTATCCAGGTGTTTCCTTGGCGTCCAATGTCTCCAGACCTCTCACTCATCGATCATATGTATGGGACGTGATTGGTCTTCGTTTGACGGCTCTGCCTCCCTCTCAAAGATAGGACGACCTGTGGCGGATGGTTGAAGGCATATGGTCATCCATTCCTTAGGAAACTATCTGCACGCTCATTGCCTCTGTTCCTCGAAGGGTTGCTGCTTGTATCGCCGCAAGAAGTGGTTCTACTGCTAGCTGGTCACACTGTCTATGCCATTACTGTATTGCATTATCCTTCTGATATCACTTATTTATATATACCATCTCTGTCTGTGTGTTCTTTACCATCACACTCTATTCGCTCTTTCATAGTGTTGTAGTTTCTGTATATATATATATATATATATATATATATATATATACAGGGTGTCCCCAAAACATCGACCTCGGCTTTTATTCCTTAAAGATTGATCTTAGACATATATATAATAAATTAAAAAGTTGCGCAGAAGAAGGTACAGAATTTTATGAAATCGATTAAAATTTTCAAGGGAATTAATTTTTAAGAAATACAAAATTTAAATTTTTATACGGTTCCCGTACAAAAACATTTCCAATGAATAAAATGTGCCTCATACACTAATAAGGTGATGTACAAAATTTTAGCATTTTATCATAAAAAGTCCTAGAGATATGAAAAGACAAACATACTGACTTAAACCACTTTTCGATGCATCGGCATGGGTTCTGAGAGGGGAAAAATCATGTTGGCAGATCGCGTTTCAGGGATCATACACAAATTACGAAAGAAAACAATGATTACATAAATAAATAATAATTTTGCTATTTATTGGTACAAAAGTATCTACACTGTGTAGAAATAATAACTTTATACAAAGATTACGAAGTTTGTTCAAAATGTTTTTCATCCATGCCAAAGATTCACTAAAGATAAGAGGCAGATATTATTTGCCTATGATGCATTTCTGCATTGCGTCATTTGCACTCTTGCTGTAAACATTTACATTTTAATTTGTGATTAATCCCTCACCAACTTTGTTTAAATATATCTCTGAGACTTTTTATGATAAAATGCTGAAATTTTGCATATCACCTTATTAGTGTATGGAGCACATTTTACTCATTGAATATATTTTTGTAAGGGGGCCGTATAAAAATTTAAAATTTTGTATTTCTTCAAATTTAATCCCCTGAAAATTTTTATCGATTTCATAAAATTCTGTACCTTTTTTTACGCAACTTTGTAATTTATTATAATGTCTGAGATCAATATTTAAGGAACAGAAGCCGAGGTCAATGTTTTTGGGACACCTTGTATATACATATACATATATACAGTTTCAAAATGAATTTAAGCAATAATTTTGCTGTCTGTGTATGAATATTTTTTATTTAAGAAACTTTTTATAATTCAATTAACTTCAGTAGCTTTTTCTAATTAAGACAGATGATGTGATTAAACAATATACATAATCTCATGTTTTGGTTTTGTATGAGCTTTAGAACAGTATCAATACCCATAAAAGTGTTGAAGAACATAAGTTATCCTTTTGCTTATTCATTTTTTAGTCCAAATAAAGGTTCATTATTTTACTGTAACCTCCTGTGAGCACAAAATAAAATTAAAACTTAATAGTGTTATATTTCGTAATTAATTGCGTCATTTCGCACTACAGAGATATTAAAGAGCCATTTCCTCTTTTGTTCTTGAATAGAAATAATAATCATTATTTATGTAGGGGCTAATAAGATTTTTCAACGATGTGATTTGCTTCTCCAGTGCTAAATTTTAATATCTGTCATTTTCAAAAAAAATAAATAAGTTAAAGATTATAAGATGATGTTGGGGATAAAAAATCGAAAAGTAAATCAAACATATAAGAAAAACGGAGTAAGGGAATGCAATTTAAAATTATGATTAAGGTCTCAATTTCAAGATATTTTTGTTTTAAGAATGATGCAAAATTAATTAGATTTATTGTTTTCAGTGTTGTAAGAAAATTAAAATTCGGATGCGATCAAATGAAGAAGGCATACATAGAGAAGAACTCAAATCTCTACCTTTAAAATTTGACAACAACGTCCGAAACTGCAATGCGGAGAAAATGTCACCTTATACATTAAAAAAAAAAAAAAAAAAAAAAAAAAAAACATTGTAAGATTACGGCCAAATTCCGGCGATAGAGATCCAGCCATTGTCCGCAAAATTACATCCATGTTCGAAAAATACATGGCCGTAAAAAAACATAGATGACCGTAATTTTGTGGTCGTATTTTTTTGGAAATTGTCTGTGAAATTATTTTTTGGCCGTAATTACGTGGCAGTAATTACGTGGCAGTAAAAAAAAAAAAAAAAAAAAAGAAAAAAAAAAAAAAAACTCTGTAAGATTACGGTCAAATTCCGGCGATAGAGATCCAGCCATTGTTCGCAAAATTACATCCATGTTCGAAAAATACATGGCCGTAAAAAAACATAGATGACCGTAATTTTGTGGTTGTATTTTTTTGGAAATTGTCTGTAAAATGATTTTTTGGCCGTAATTACGTGGCAGTAAATTTAAAGAAACTATCCGTAAAATTATTTTTGGCTGTAAAATCATGGCCGTAGTTTTTAGGAAATTGTCCGTAAAATTATTTTTTGGTCGTAATTGCGTGGTCGTAAATTTAAAGAAGAGAGAGTTTTATCCTTCTATGAATTTTGATTTTATATTCATTACGGGACTTACATTTACTCGCAGGTTGTTATACTTATATTCCAGGGTTGACAACATCGCTCGGGCGTCAGCATGATGTTGTACCCAAAGAGAAGCTTGAACTTTCCAACCTCCGAATCTCAAGATTCATTCCTTGCTGACCGAATTAACTAGGATTAGGTAAAACTCTGTTAAGAACTTATGTATCAACTAACTTATGTATCAACTAACTTATGCATCAACTTATGTATCAACTTTTTGTGAAATTTACCATGACACTGCATATTCAATATATTCAGTGTTGAATATATTCTTCATACTTTTGCTGAGATTTGAAATTTAAGTGATGCATCGCCAAAGTCAAGTTTTTCTGTCAGAAAAAATAATAATGAAATATATCCTTAGGTTGATCAAACCATTATTTTATGTTTTCTAGTAAAGAACCAATTTTCTCAATGTTACAAAATAAAGGATGTCCAGCAGCTTTATCTTACTTGGACACAGATCCCACCAAGAAACTATCATAGTAAATATTCAGTTTATTTTCTTCTAATTTTGGCTTGTTTTCGTGATTGGAGCAGGCACAAACTGTGCGGATCTTGGAGGTACTATAATATGTACCTGAAGGTACTGGTACTGTAATATGTACCTGAAGGTGCTGTTAATATCAATTTGCTCACAACTTCTTGCCACAGAGTTTCTTCTAAAAAAGCTTTTATTGCCCATTTTAATCGTGCCTTTACTGTTTATTCTTTTATTGGTGATTTACATAACGCAATTAATTTTATATTTATTCTTGGCTACGAAGTCGCTTACTCTTTGTAGTTTATTTATCAAATTTCATCCACTATCCGTTCTAGATTTATTTATCCTAAAACTGAATTTACTCCGACTTTTTGCCTTGCAAATTAAGTCTTACCTACAATTGTAAGATTTTCCATCCACTGGTTCAGTTTTGTCGTGAATTCAAATTTAAACCAGCCCATTCTACGGTTACTCCTATGTTTATTCGCATTCGTACACCGATAAGTTTAAAAGTAATACTTTAAAAATAAAGACAACTAAAAAATTGACCATATGTAAAAGTCTTTTATCAAAATCTCCTTTTACGACATCCTAAAATTACACGGCCATATAGAGCTTTCGGGAATTACTATGCCCTTCATCAGTGACGAAGTGCAATTTTAGGATGTCGTAAAAGGAGATTTTGATAAAAGACTTTTAAATATGACCAATTTTTTGGTTGTCTTTATTTTTAAAGTATTAAATATTTTGACGTATTTCCATATTATTTTATTAAAAGTAATATCTGAAATCAAGCCAGGGTATATGTTGTCTCCCTCTTTCCCCCTGAAAATAGTTATACATTTTATATTGGCAGTACTGAACGTACTATTGGCTTTAGATAATCCGAACATGCTCGTGATATTAAACTTTCTACTGCTTTATCCCAAATTGTTTTTAATGATAACTTTATCCCGGTTTTCGATAAAACCTTTCTTTTAACTAATTTTAATAATCGACGCAATATTTTGCTATTTGAATATCTCTTGATTTATATTTATCATGACTCTATATATAATTTCGACCCTGTTCAGAACCTTAGTTTTGCTCGGCCTCTTTTTCTCGCCTTCCCGAGAGTTAAATCATTGTTTGAATTTTTATTTCTGCGGTGTCAATTTTATAATTACATATATTTCGTTCTTATATTTTTTCTTGTGTAATATAGCAACTCATAATATGCAAATTTGGTTTGCGGTTTTCGACTTGGTATAAATGCCAATTGTATCTTCTTTTTTCGCATTCGCCTCTGATAATGGACGTTTTACGTCTGAAGCGCTAGAGTTTTTATGTGAGTTTAGTGTGATAAAATAAACACTTTTATTCTTTACAATTTAAAACTCCTTTTCTCAGATCCTCTTTTGGAGTAGTATAAAACAGTACTGTCAATTTGAGAATTTTGATGAAGCGGTCTGATGTGAAGATAGAAGACCACAGACGATTTTTGAGGCGAAATCATAGCGCTTAGGAATTAGATTAGTGAATATTAAGTGGCTTGCTAACTTAACTTCATTAGTTATGGCGCATTCTAATTGTGAAAGCGAGTGCATTTTTTTGTCAGATGATTGTTGTTTAAGAAAGTTTGTAATTAAGTGAAATTAGGTATGACTAATGCCGTCTAATCATTCGAAGTGGACTTAATATTAAAAACGTTTTGTTTTGATCACAAGTGGGACAGTGGAACATTAAATGTGCATTCGGCGCAAAGTAATGGTAGTGTGCTAACATTGTTTTGTGCCTGACGTCTTTTGATGACTTTGCCACATGTAGTAAATGACTGTAGCTTTTCTCCCTGGGACTGTCTATATTTTTAGTTTCCGTTCAGAAATTTTATTGCAATATGTTTTGTTTATCTTGAGAAATATTAAAAGCGGTTAATAAGAAATATAATGAACTTTTTTTTCCCATTTCTTATGTGACAGCTCATGAATAATAAATTATAATTGGAACAACAATGTAGGTACATATATTTTTTTTCAGTAAAGCAAAATTTTGGTTACGGATATTATATTTATCGGCGTTCGCTAGGTGGTGTCAACAACAGTTTATTTTTATAACTAAAACTCAATTTTAATTTAGTCATAAACGCTAGCATAAGGCATCTCGAAGTGGTGTCAAACTTAACTGCTCTGTATTGACGAGCGGCAATGACCACGAAATTATGATCCACAGGAAGTGAAAGGCTGATACTTTCTTGCTTACCTAGAGGTTTTCTCCAGGGGGGTGTCACCTCACGGCATGGCTGACTTCATTATTTTTACCTTGCTCTGAGCATATGACGACATGGGAATTAAGAATTCACGTATTTTGTTCTCGGACTCTCAAGAGGGTCCAAATTTGTTCAACGACGTCACTGAATTTCCTCGGACGTCATTGCATCCTGTGTGCACAGCTCAAAGCGCGTGCTGTTTTTGCCTGCACGTTGCCACTTCAAAATTAATAAACTATTTTTAACTGTAATAATGCGTGTGTTTTGGCAACTCCTCTCAAAGTTTACTCTCGATCCTGAATGAATCTTAATTCCCATTAACTCAAGCTGACAATTTTTCATTGGTTGCCGGGCTGACAGCGCAACATTATATTAAAGAACCTTGATTTTCTCTCTGTCATTGCGGTTATAGGCTGTTTTGGGTTGAGCCAGTTCTACGGATTCTGGTAGCCGCACTTTGAGAGCGATTCCATGGAAAAATTCATAGTGATATAAAAGAACCTCAGCATTACGGGATTATAAATGCATGGAAAAGTCAGATGGGGAAGCCTTTCATTTTAAATATCCATCTCCTTTACATACTATACCTGAACGTAAGATGAACAGCTTCCTTGACAGGCAAAAGATGGGATAGGTTTGGGAATACATCCCGGTTGTTGGAGCACGTGGATAACTGGCCGCAGGTGGCACTCCTCGCTTCTGGCCTCCGCTGGAAGGCTGCTGCAGGTGAGGTTCCAGGCGACCAAGGTGAGCAAGGAAAGTACACTCCAGTCGTAAACTGGTTGGAACTTCGAAGCCATCTTGATGTTGCAGGTTTGTGGAAGGAATCTTAAAAGAACCAATACAGGAATTACCCGATTAATAAAATGGTTCGCGAAATCCATGTAGAATCCCAACCGCATACTTATGTTTAAAAATTCATATTATTAATAACCGTGGATAGAATTGGTATCCACCTTCTAACTTTACTGCTTGGGTTACAGAGATGGCTCAGATACGAAACTGTTGCCACAGGCTGTAGATCAGACAAGTCGGGTACAGTTTGAAGTGTTATCTTTGATCTTTGCGTAATGTACAACAATAATAATAATAATAATAATAATAATAGTAGTAGTAATAATAATAATAATAATAATAATGATGATAATATTAATAATAATAATAATAATAGTAATAATAATAATGATAATAATAATAATAATAATAATAATAATAATAATAATAATAGTGATAATAAATTACAAGCATAATGCGCTTGTATGTCATTACAATATTGTTACAAATACTTAATATGGGTCATTTCATGACATATCAACATAGCCCACAACCCTTTTTGAAATTTGGCTATTTTGTTTTCCACTTATATGTATGAAACTATGCAAAATTTTAGTCCCCAATTCGCATTAGTTTTTTATTCATAAACATTTAAATATTAAAAATGCTGTAGTTTTTCAGGATTCAAAACATGCTTAAAAACATGTATCTGTTGTTGATTTCTTATGGTATGGCTCATAAGTCTTTTACTGTGTTGAGTTTATTCTTACTAATAAAACGTTTACAGGTGTCAATTGTTATTAAATAAAAGTTGTGGTCGTTTGACCTTGGTGGCAGATTTAGTGATAAATTTGACGAAAAGTGCCCAACTCGGCCACTTTGGCGAGTTTTGGAAACTCTGAGAATCAAGTAGATTAGAATAGAATTTTCGGAGTTACGTAGGTGTTTAGGGAACCTTCCACTAAAGGTAATTTTGTTCGGAAAGGTGAAACGAGTAAAAAGTGAATTCCGAATCTAATTAATCAACTTGACTGATTGATTGATAGAAAAAAAATGTAAGCAACTAAATAAAAAAGTGAAGAATATTAGAATAGATAACTTAAGAATATGGACAATTTTACAATTAGAAAAATGTTGAGAATAAAAAACAAGAAAGATCAATCATGCTTAAAGCATTGATTATGAAACACTTTCCAACTTCAATGCAATTTTATTTAAACATGTCTAAAATGCAATACATTCCTCGGTAATATTTTAAAACTTATCACAATACTACATTAATTTATTATATTTGAAACCTTAAACCTTCATAAAAAAAAAATTAACTTCATACAAATGACGGCATTAAAGTATAAATTGCCTGGTTTAAACATCTCTAAAATGTGATACATTCCTCGGTAATAATTTTAGAATTGTCATAATACTACGATAATTTATTATATTTGAAAACTTCATCGAAAACAACTGAAATCCATTCAAATGACGTCATAGAAAAAATAACACGCCTGGCTCTCTCTATAAAAGCAACATTTCATTCATAAATAATTCCCCCATTCATGTCATTCATCACAATACTATAATAATTTATTTTATTTAAAAATTAAGACCATGGAGCTACAAGTAATTAAACTATATGCGTAAAACTTCATCGAAAAATATCGTCCTTCTCTTTCTAAAATCAATGAATATTTCATTCATATCAGCTAAGCAGACTCCATGGACTAAATGATTTTGTGTTAAAGAATTACAGCGATTCTAATACAACTCATTCTATATATTTTGCTGTTTACATTTTACATAGGTGAAAAATAGGCTTAGTTGTAGAAATAATCAAATTTGGGATGAGCATTTAAACACAAATATATTGTCATTGCGTTGTTTCAGTATGTAGAAGCACAGAATTTAGGCAAAAATAAAGTAGTTTTAGGACGGATACAACACTCAATATGAATTAAAAAGAACTTTAAAAATCATGATTTTGAGACAAGATGGATGCCATATATCATTTTGAAGTATGTCACGTGATCGTTTCATATCATGGTCACGTGATCGCTTCATATAAGATGTGTTATTACTATTTTAATTTTTATTTAAAAAACTACTGAATATATTTCGTTGAATTTTTTTTTATATATTTTATGGAGCAATTTGAATATTGCCTAAAATTTTCGAAGCAATTTGTGAATTTTAAATCCGCTTAAAAAATGCTTGAAAAATTAGGTCCCATAGGGCTCAATGTATTTCATTTTTTCAACCCGGGTTCAATCCAAAACTAATTGGGTGATATTATTCATTTATATTCCCATAGGTCCTACAGACCGTCTGAACAACATACTGAAATTTCATTTTGATTAAGTCATTTTTACAGCAGTTATCGTGCTAACGGACAGACAGACAGACAGAATGAACAAAGTCATAAACACTTTTCAACTTTGTTGTAAAGTGTTAAAAATGAATGATTAGAAAAAAAGGTATTTGCTTTTATTTTAAAGATTTTGATTCTTTTTTATCTTTATAGAGAAGCAGTATTTTATGTAGAAAATTGATTGTACTAGAATTTGATAATTTGAATTTCATTATGCATGAAAGTAAGGTTTAATAATGTCTGTCCACTTAAGTATATCAAATTTATCGGCCATTTTACATAATAAAAGATGATGTTCGTGAATGTGTCTGTCTGTCTCTCTGTGCCGTCTGTAGCGGAAAATCGAAGCTTAGGACAGCGACGAAATTCGGTGCAGAGGTACTTCAAGTCTCCGGATAATGCAGCTTGGTAAAGATTTTTTTTAAATTCGAATTGTTTTTCAGTTATTTTATGTTGAAGCACGGTTTTAAGCACTTTTAACAGCAATCGGTTCCTTAGAGATCGAAATATTATCACAAAGTTTCGATCTTGACATAAGAATGATCGAAAAATGATCGAAGAATTATCATTGAACCGAATCCGTAGGATAATTCCTTCATATTTATTTATTTATTTTTAAATACAGCGGAATATGTATGCTTTAGGTAATCTGATTCTTATGTCGCCGATCCCAAAATGGAAGATTAGCATAATTCTATAGTTTGGCCAAAGATATGGGTATATATCTTCACATTCAAAAAAGTTTTTATAATTGCTCTATTCTTTACTCTGTCAATTTAAACACAAAAGCAGAAGCATTGAGATTTTCGATTCCGCTCTCCGGGATTCTTTCTCCGGTTAGTGATTGATATCACAGACTGGCTTTGCTATGGGGAGTAGCGAGCGTTTGTGCGCATGCGTGTCAAATTGTTGCCAGCGACTACACATGTGTTGAGACTAATGGATTTAGATTGCAATTAAAGATGGGAATGTTTTGGTTCAAAACAGGTGATTAGGAAAACGAGTGGTTGTTATCTGTATCTGTATTATTCACATTGAGGGCGTGTATTTAAGACTGGAGCAACGACGGGTAATCTATTCTAGTTAGTTTATAAAAATGAATTTTTAAATCGATTTTAGAAATTTATTTGGGGAACGTAAACTGATACAATGGTGCCATTTCCACCTGATAAGAATATGTTGAGTTAAATTGTGTGTAGTGATCAATTACGTTGAGTCTGCTAATCTTTATGCATAACAGACGAAATTTGTAATAATATTTCACCTAAATATTATAACGCCATCGCAACATGATTACAATAGTAGACTTTAGACCATTTTACAATAGCAGACTTTCAACGTAAATTTGAAATGGTTCATTACTGTACTGCTCTATATTATCCTATATATTACAGTAAGAGAAAATGGAATGAAGTTTGCAAAGAACTAAAAGCTCAGTTGAGATTCAAGCCACGGACTTTCGAACTAACCAGAAAATACTCTATCTCTTAATAGATTCAAATTCTTATTACTTTTTCTACATACGTAATGTACAAGAAAAGCATTGTAACGCGGTCGAAAATTCGAATTTGAGTTTTAGGATAAAGAGCACGTTCTAAGCATCTTTGAATTCGAATCGTACTTTTTTTCAAGTGTCTGTGTCTGTATGCATGTTAGTGTGTATGTATGTATGTTAGGGTGTGTGTATGTATATTAGTATGTGTGTGTATGTTAGTGTGTGTGTATGTTAATGTGTGTATGTATGTTAGTATGTGTGTGTATGTTAGTGTGTGTGTATGTTAATGTGTGTGTGTATATTAGTGTGTGTGTGTATGTTAGTATGTGTGTATGTATGTTAGTGTGTGTGTATACTAATGTGTGTATGTATGTTAGTGTGCTCATGTATGTTAGTATGTATGTATGTTAGAGTGTGTGTGTATGTTAGTGTGTGTGCATGTTAGTGTGTGTATGCTAGTGTGTGTGTGTATGTTAGTGTGTGTGTATGTTAGTGTGTGTGTATGTTAGTGTGCGTGTGTGTATATGTTAGTGTGTGTGTGTACGTGTGCGTGTGTGTGTGTGTAGTTAGTTAAGTCCATGGACGTGATATCTCACTTAGTATAGTCCATGGACGTCCGTAAGTCCATGGACGTGATATCTCACGAATAAATGATACATTTCGAAAAAGTTACTGAAATCAGTGAATACTGGAATTCTATTGATTTTAAACGCAATCGAATGCTTGGAAGACCTCCAGATTTTCGAATGGATTTTTGAAAATATCATTGAAAATCAGAGCTTTCAATAATGATAAATAAATAATCATTTCATCCTAATTTTTTATTAGAAAACGAATGATGTAAAAGTTAAAATGATAACATGAACCGTTCTTGCGATATTATACTGCACGATTCACTCATTAATTTTTGAACAAATCAATAAAAAATAATAATCTGTAATACTTTTGAATAAATAATAATTGTATACGTAAATGTTCACTAGAAAACGAATGATACAAACTGTAGAAAATTAACTGCATCAAAATTAACAATGCAGCTAAAATAATCTTGAAAAATAGCTTTTATGTTTAAAGCGTGGTATATATTCGAATAAGACTCTATTAAATATATGTTAGATGTTCTAAGAAAAATTTTCCTGCTTTTAGAAAAGAATTTGCTTTAACATAGAAAACAAGGTTTGTTTTATGAAATTTCATTCGCAAGTTATTCTTTTAAAATAGCTCAGAAAAATTCTTAAAAATTACTTTTTTCAAGTTGACAACAGGTCAGTCAAATCAATGCACTGTTTGAATAGAGCTAGCTGATTTGTACTAATACATGTTATTCTAAATATTTTTCATTGTTCGGGTCTTTGAAAATAACACTTCAAAAGTCTAAACTTTCGAATAATTTACATTTTAATTATGCGAATTACAAAAATAATTCTTCCAAGATTTAAATATTGGACATAACGAATTCATAAGTAAAACTTGAGTTCATGTTCATAAGCATTTAGACATACATACATAAACACATATATGCGCACAATTGAACAGGTGTTCCAAATATGTTCAGAAGAATGTAAAAGTGGTTTCTGCTAATATCTCGATTTCGAAAAATTTCTGGAAAATTTGAGTTTTTGTAAGAAATTAAAAATAAATGAATATTTAAAAAGTTATATGTTCTTTCAATATACGATAATTTGCTATAGGATGCATGCATTTTTTAATTTAAATAGTTTTCCCATATAAAATGGCAAGACAATGAAAAAAAGATTGCAACAATAGTTTATTATTGTATAAATACTACTACTTAGTTTTAATGGAGTAATCATTAAGCATAATCCAACGAGCATACACATTATTTAACGATTATTCAATTTGTTAGAAATAATTCAGAACTTCTAAAAATGAAATTAGCGTGATTTTTTTATACTATTAACAACTTTTACATAATTTATAACTCAGTTCATTATATCTAAAATATTTTTAAAATTAAGTTGGTATCATTATAAGTTTAACTTACCTACGAGCACCCGAACAGTGTTTGCAAAAGGTTTGTTGAGTCTCAAAGTGGCGTTCAGAACGAAAAAGTCTAATGTTGCCACCATTAAAATGCGTAAAATCGGTTGCCAGTTCCTGTGCAGACGGTTTTAAGGAACCCTTGCTGAGACTTGAATTCAAAGGGTGATTGGACGGAATTTATGCACTGTGGGGATAATGGATTTATGGAGTTAGAACCGCTACACGCAGAGTTTGAATATTTTGACAGAAATGAGGTGCCAGATATTTTTAATGAATTTAGTTGCATGAAACAGTTCTGGCGGGTTTACTTCGAATAATTGAAAGATATATTTTTTTAGTAAGGTTAAAGTTGCTGGTGTTTCATGTAAATCTGTCGAAATTGTGAATGATTATTAACAAAAGGTAAAATTGAATAAGTACACTGTAATAATTATTGAGAAATTTATTGAAATAATAAGGATTTTATTGATTCAATTTTATTACTTTCCTTATATACATAATGTATAAGGAAAGTATTGTGACGGGTCGAACATTCGAATTCAAGTTTTCGACGGGAGAGCACGTTTCAAGCATACCTGATCACGAATCAAACATTTTTGAGGTGATGTCTGTATGTGTGTCAGTGAGTCTGTGGAGAAGATATCTCACGAACGAATGGAGCGATTCGAATGAAATTTGGTATAAAAATCACAACCCGTGAATACTGAAAGCCTATTATTTTTAAACATAATCAAATGTTCAGAACCCCCCAAAATTTTCGAGTGAAATTTTGAAAAAATCATCAAAAAATTAAAACCTTTAATAAAGTTACGCAAATAGATAGTTCTTATGTAATTTTTCCTTAGAAAACGATTGACATAAACTTTAGAACGCTAGCATGAACCGTTCTCGAGATATTGCACATTTTTCAAACAAATTAATAAAAAAATCCCTTAAATTAAAAAAATATTAACTGTTGAGAAACATGTTCACTTTTCATATGTAATATCATGCGATACATTTGGTGCCATCATTCTCGTGGATCTAGCTCGTTCCATTCATGAGAAAAGATATTTTGAGTAATACTTTTGTATTTGAACGCCAATAGTCATTTATCTGCTATAAGAATAACTTATTTCTTCGTCCATAACGCTTGGCGAGATTTTGACGACGAATTTGGTGGAACGTCGCCAACTTGCCGACTTTTTTAAATGTTGCGAAATTAACGAAAATCTCGTCGAATGGATAAAAATGACGCTAAATCAATGAAAATGACGACTCATTGAAGAAAATTCAATATCGTGGAAAGAAAATAAGTATCTATTATAAGAAAAACCTATTTTTTTACTGTAAAAGTAGTAAATTCATTGCATTATGTAAAGAAAGTCATGTGTTGCCCACATCAGATTTTTTTTAAGTGTAGAAAGAGATGTTTATTTAATCAGATTGTTTGATCTTTTCGTAAATATATATTTTCAAATATTTTCTCAAAAGATGAATTTACGATTTACACCGATTATATTAGAACACGCTAAAGATCCAGCGCAAGAAATGGTTAGGTACTCGATAAGGAGACTCAACACTATATATCTAAACATGCAAATAAAGCATCTGAAATTATTTATCCAACCTTTTTATTTTGGCATTTAACGTTGGTTAATGAAGTTCGGTCGCAATTTCACTTTAACAATTAGCAATCATGGAGGTAAAAGTAAGGAGTTAAAACTTCATATTAAGAAAATGCCTCTATCGTATCGTTTGAGACAATAATTCAGGTGGCGCTGGGATAAGATAAGTAGTCCTGCATTGCATGCATTTTCATGGCGAAAGGCCAAAAATATTTATTTAAACTGTCAATTTTGTAAAAATAAATTATGAGCGCAATGCAATGTAAAAAAAATCTGATGTGGGCAACACATGACTTTCCTTATAGAATACAATGTATTTACTACTTTCAAAGTAAAAAAATAGGTTTTCTTATAGTAGATACTTATATTCTTTCCAAGATATTGAATTTTCGACGATTAGTCGTCATCTTCATTGATTTAGCGTCATTTTTATCCATTTGGCGAGATGTTCGTTAATTTGGCAACATTTTTAAAAAGTCGCCTAGTTGGCGATATGCCGCCAAATTCGTCGCCAAAATCTCGCCAAGCGTTATGGACGGAGAAATAAGTTATTGTTATATCAGATAAATGACTATTGGAGTTCAAATACAAAAGCATTACTCAAAGTATATTTTCTCATGAATGGAACGAGCTAGATCCACGAGAATGGTGTCACCTGATTTATCGCATGGTATTACATATGAAAAGTGAACATGTTTTTCAATAGGAAATATTTTTTTCTATTTTATATGACTTTTTGATAATTTTTTTGAAAAATGTACAATATCTCAAGAACGGTTCATCTTAGCTTTCTAAAATTTATGTCAATCGTTTTCTAACAAAACATTACATAAGAAATGTCTTATTTGCGTAGCTTTATTTGCGGTTTTGATTTTTTGATGATTTTTTCAAAATTTCACTCGAAAATTTAGGGAGGTTCTGAACATTCGATTTCGTATAAAAACAATAGGTTTCCAGTGTTTATGGATTGTGATTTTTGTACCAAATTTCGTTCGAATCGGTCCATTCGTTCGTCAGTTATCGTCTCCACAGACTCACTGACACACACACACACACATACTTTCACACACACACACACACATACACACACACACACACACACACAGACATCACTTCAAGAATGTTTGATTCGTGAACAGGGATGCTTGAAACGTGCTCTCCCGTCGAAAACTCGAATTCGAATTTTCGATCCCGTCACAATACTTTCCTTATACATTATGTATATAAGGAAAGTAATAAATTATGAGCGCAATGCAAAGTAGAACTGAAACAACAAAGAACATTCCTTCGCATTCAAAATTGTTTTACCTTTCAATTTATTTTCATCTCTATATATTCTGTACTCTATCCAACAAAATACTGGTTAATTATACTCATAATTAGGGAACCCTTAATTAAAAAATAATCAAAAATACATATACTAAATACTACGCCTTTTTGCTGTGCCAACTACCAGTAGCAGTTACTTTACTTATACTAGCAACACCTAAATATAATTCTCAAAGCATTATGCAATTTCAAGCGTTTCATCCACAAGTTTTTTAACTCTTTCTTTCTAACTCCATATTATCAATCCTACTATTTATTTTCAACTCAAAAATCTGAAATAGGGATTATTAGTTTCAATAGAATATAATCTTCAAAGTTAAGATTGTACATTTTGTATATTTTGTGTGAAAATCGTAAATATTGCTTAATAAGTTTATATTCACAAAGCTTTCAGGTTGACTAGAAATACGTTATTCTAACAATTAGTTTGATATTTTATGATTTTCAACAACATCGATTAACTGAGTAACCAACTGACCAGGTATTAACTCAGCAACCCAAATGTTTCAAGCAAGGATTTCTTTTAAAATATTTCTGCTCATTTAAAATGACATTTTGAAAGCTAATGTGCAAACTTCTGATGTTTTTACTTTTCTTATATACATAATGTCTAAGGAAACTATTGTGACAGGGTCGAAAATTCGAATTCGAGTTTTCGATGGGAGAGCACGTTTCAAGCATGCCTGATCACGAATCAAACATTTTTGAAGTGATGTCTCTCTCTCTCTCTGTGTGTGTGTGTGTGTTAGTGAATCTGTGGAGACGATAACTGACGAACAAATGGGCCGATTCGAATGAAATTTGGTCCAATAATCACAATCCGTAAACACTAGAAGCCTATTGTTTTTATACGCAATCGAATGCTCAGAACCCCCCCCCCCCTAAATTTTCGTGTGAAATTTTGAAAAAATCGTCAAAAAATCAAAACCGCTAATAAAGTTACGCAAATAGACATTTATTATAGTAATGTTTCATTAAAAAACGATTGACACAAATTTTAGAACGCTAACATGAACCGTTCTCGAGATATTGCACATTTTTAAAAAAAATTATCAAAAAGTAATATAAAATAAAAAAAATATTTCCAATTGAGAAATATGTTCACTTTTCATATGTAATACAATGCGATAAATTGGGTGACATCAGTCTCGTGAATCTAGCTCGTTCCATTCATGAAAAAAGATACATTGTGTAATATTTTTGTATTTGAACGTCAATAGTCATTTATCTGCTGTAAGAATAACTTATTTCTCCATCCATAACGCTTGGCAAGATTTTGGCGACGAATTTGGTGGAATATCGCCAACTAGGCGACTTTTTTAAATGTTGCTAAATTAGTGAAAAACTCGCCAAATGGATAAAAATGGCGTTAAATCAATGACGACTCATTGATGATGACGACATGGAAAATGACAAGTCATTGAAGAGAATTCAATATCTTGGAAAGAATATAATTAACTATTATAAAAATAATCTTTTTTTTTACTGTAAAAGTAGTAAATTCATTGCATTATATAAGGAAAGTCATGTGCTGCCCACATCAGATTTTTTTCTTAATAAATTGATTAAACATTTGTTCCAATTTGGAATTAGAAACGAGCTGGTAAAACGTTTGATTGCAATTTGATAATTAAGGCGTTCGAATTTGAAAAGAATGAGCTAGTAAAATTTATAGTCTTCATTTGACTATGTCAAAACAATATCAGTAATCTTATTTTAAATACAATTTTACACACTTATATATAAGATAAATCAAATTAGTTTAATAAAATGATTCCATCGTCCAGTGCTAAAAATATTTATAACGAATCACGCGCGGCTCTTTAACATCGCGCAATAATTAATAAAATAAATTTCAAACACAAATCGAATCCATAATTAATTGGAGTCATAAATGACAGAATAATTACATGAAAGTTGACTTCGAGCTGCTGATGGAGCTACAATACCAATTACCTACAAACAGCGCTTTAGAATATCAAAATTGAATGGCTATCGACCTTACCATAAAATATTATCTACAAATTTCTTAATTGATGTGGGGCTCATAAAATGTTGGTGTCCAGGTCTTTACGCGCGTATATGAATCAGAGTTTGATCAAAATTTCAAAGGTAGAAGAACACTTTAAGCAGCAAGTAGGCACTTTACGAAACAGTACTTAAGAGTTAAAAGATCTTACATAAAGGTGCTTTTGTAGTATAGTAATATTTGACTTTTATGAAAAAAGAAAGTGAAAATTCACAAAGCTTTTGAGCGCAAAATGATCTATTACATTAATGTTTCAAATAACAAGAAAAAATAAGTTTATGTAAAGAATATTAAAGTTACTTGCAAGTTTTATTATAAGTCATTTTCGCTAAACTTTTTTTGGAAATTATTAGTTTTGAAATCCAAACACATGCGATTGTAACTCAAAATATTCTGTTGAAAATTAAACTAGTTGGAGCTAATATCCTCCCTAAAATAGCTTTGATAGATTTTGATTGGAAATATGTTTATAATTCAAACGTGTGAATAGAATTTTTATGTCACACTTAGTTTGGATGATACTGGTTGCCTCAGTTGAGGGACCTCAAACCAAAATTTGGAGCTGGTCCAAAAGTTTTTTTTTTCATTTATTTAAGTTGCTTACTTATTTATTTAAGTTACTTAAATTTTTCGAATAATATTGTCTCAAATATCTCCCAAACTGTGCTTCGAACTGTTAATTACCTTTTATATTCACATTAGCTCTTTTTGGCTATAAAAATAGTTTTATGAATTTAACAACTTTCTACCTTGATATTGATAGATGATAAAGCTATTTGGTTGTTTTATATGGATTCAAAAATGTAAAAACTACAGATATAGATTTTAAATTTAATCCCTTTTCAATTAACATCGTTGGGTATTAGAGCAAATTGGCTGTCCCAAATAAATTTAGAAATATTAAAATTACAAACGCGAGTCTTGAATTTCATCTGTTATCCCTTCATATTGCTAGATGATAGAGCAATTTGATTGTTCTATGTAAATTCAGAAATGTCAAAACTATAAACATAATTTATAAATTTAATCTCTTTTCCAATTACCATCGAGGGGAGATAGAGCAATTTGGTTGTCTCATATGGATTAACAAATGCCAAAACCAAAAGAGTAGATTTTGAACTTAATCTATTTTCCTTTAGCATTGGTAACTGATAGAGCGATTTAATTGTCCTATTTGGATCTACCACAAATATAGTTTTAGAATTTATTCTCTTTTTTCTAGTAGAATTGGTGGGCAATCAAGCAATTTTGCTGTCCTATATAGCTTAAAATATATCAATAGAAACTTTATCCGAGTCCAAAGGAATTTTCAAATGTAGAACCCGAACCTGGTCTGGCCCAAACGACTAGTTCGGCTCGAAATGATTTGTATTCAAATTGGTTAAAAGCATGAATTTATGAAACTTATGTCCGAATAATAAAGATGAAAGTTAGTTTCCTTAAATGTTGCTTTTAGCTTTGCATAGTTAAAAGTAAAACAATAATTTTATGTACTCTAATAAAATCCAATTAAAATTTTTCAAACTTAAGCACATTCGGCTCAGTCTGACCCGATTTTTTAAAAACTAAGGCCGATCCCGACCCAGCCTTAAATAGTGTTAGAAAACTCAGTTCCCGCTCAGACTGGACCTAAACCCGTTGACCAAACCTGAGTCCATGTAGACCTCTAACAGGCATCAAGCAGCTTCAAGGGGGTGGGATTCATGTAGGATTTTCTTAAGGTACTTGGTCAACATTTGTGTTAAGATATATGTTATTAAGCTATTTGTTTGCTTATAATTTATTTTATCGAAGCTTTGAAATTATTAACAAGCTTAATCATAAATAAAAATCAATATCCATATTTGGGACATATCTTCCCGAAGAGTTATATTCGAGAATATTTATATTCATAAATATGATCTCTATACCCATTGTTAGTAGAAACTTTAAAGTAAATTCATATTGCCTCAAAATTTTTGCCTAATATCAAACAATGTAACACATTTTTTGCTTTAAACTATTCCAGTTTTTAACCATGAGGTTCCCTATCGTTTGATTCAGTAAATTTTATTTCTTAACCCAAATTGAAAGGATCTTGCTGTTTAGAAGTCCTAGAGTCTGTAGACTTTTATTACCCTAAGCAGTACATTTAATGCAGAAAACATTACATAAGAGCACTTTTTCAAATCCCTGCTGGGGCGCTATTTTCTCGCCACTTCTTAAGCTGCCAATCATCTGCTAAGGCTCCGCCCACTTGCGTTTTGGAGATTGTCGAGATTTATTTTTGTTAACTTGCCTCTGAGCATTATTCAGGTGTTGAAGTATTTAAACATAATTTTTTCTTCATACGAGATCAAAGCAATTTTGTTTCTTGGCTAGAAGTAGGGTAAGTTTATCTAGATAAAATTTATTATTTAAAACTATTTTCCTTTAATAATGATATTTGTGCAGTTTCTCTTACTTGTGACACTTATACGTTTAGAATTTGTCCTATGAACTAGGAGAATGTTTCAATACGGATCTTGTGCTTAATGATTTTGTAACTGGGGTTTAGCCTTATATATGTTGAACATATCGTTTTAGCGGTTATGGAAATATAATTACGCATTTTTAAATTATTAATTAAAAAAAACAGCTAACTTTGTCAAAGTGTTTATCATGGTGTTTTATTTAAAGTCTATTAGTAAGTTCTAAAACTATTTTCTTGTAACGTAAATCGTTAACTACCGAGCTACTATTTTAGTTCATGGCACATAAGATTTGATTGAGAAATGATAGAATAATCTCTTGAAATGAAGGACTGTGACGTGCTGTGTTCTTATAAGTAAATTTATGTTTTAATCATAAAAATAAGTCTAGTAAATGCGCTATTTGATTTTTTTCTTGTATCTATAACAGCTTACAATATATATATATATATATATATATATGTATATATATATATATATATTAATGGAATATGTAAAAGGATTATATATATCCTTTAATAATAATACAAATTATATATATATATATATATATATATTAAAAGATGGGTATATAAAGGTGGGTATACAAAAATGCACTTTTATTTTACAAATTAATTATTAGCTGTGATTTGAACCACCAACCTTCGGCGGGCCAGAAGACGTTTTATTCATTGAGTCTCCCTAAACTATCCCCCAAAAGTCTAAAGTCCCCCTAAAGTCTTAAGTCTGTCTAAAGTCTAAAGTCTTCCTATATTGGAAGTGCATCCTGAAACGTAAGCACGCCCTAGTATTCCTATTACAAAAATGTAGCATAAAAATGTATCTTCGTAAAACAATTCTTTTTAGGTATCACAGAATTAGTCGAGTTTACATCATTAGATATTTATGACCTAGGTATTTGTGTTACTCAAATGAAACGAGGTATGTTTCAATTTAATTGAACAATATTTTTATTGAATTAAAACGAACGAATTCTGCGATTCAAAATTTTCTTACATGATACTTTGGAAATTGTAGATTTATTGCAGAAGTAGTGCAATATACTAGTTCCCTTTTGCAATTTCTGTAAAAGGTATCTGTGTGTAGTGCGCGTTTGATATACAACAAATCTGAAAATTTCAGGAAAGTAGTTTATTTTTGTATTGTGAGTAATCGTCGGATAGAGTTTCACTGACCAAGTGAATCAATTTTATCTAAAATAAAAATCTTAGTCACTGTGTCGTTTTGCGTTTTGCATTATAGATGTTACAATATATTACACCTGCAAATTACATAAATTAACTGGAGTTTGATCCAACTTCTTGATTTTCTCATGTCAGAATGTATTCCTTTCTTCAAATATTATAAATTTTTTTTTAAAATCGGTATCACAGCATACGCTTTTCTTTCATCGGTCTGCGCTATGAATGTGATTTATGAAAGATTTAACTGCACTCCGCATCCGAAATTCGAAACATTCGGTTAAGTTCTAATGGAGATAATGGCAAGCAATATATATCAGTAAAAGCAACGAAGTCGCCCTGTAAAACATTATGTTACACTACATAGGCACAGACGTATAAATCGACTTAGTTATAGAAGCGTTACCGGCGGACAAGGCATATCAGAAAGGAGGGTGCAGGGCGCAAAATATTTCTGCGACCACGTTCAACAGCAAATTCGGCCAGTAAAGCATTCATTTACAATACACGACCAAATAAAAAAAAATTCGATTCAGTTTCAGAGGATTTATCAGTGGACAATATACATTTATAAAAAGGGAGCAGCATGCGAAAATTGTGTCCTCGACCGCTTTCAGAAACGAACTCGGTCTGTAAAACATTAATTTACACAATATATATATATTGAAAAAATTCGTTTGAGTTTAAAAAAAGTTATAGTCGCACATCAGTTAAGAGGACGTAGCACGCGCAATAATTATTTGATTACGCTTATCAACGAATTCAGACTACAATATTAATATGCACCGTACACATCCGAATTGCAGAAAATTGGATGAGTTTCTGAGAAGTTATCGTCTAATAATGTATACTGTCTGGACAAAAAAAAGTAGTGCAAGTTAACATTTCGTTGGACCACCTTTAGCACAAATTAAGACATGCATTCGTCGTGGCATTGTGTCTAAGAGTTCATGTAATGTCTCAACGCTTATTTGTGGCCAGATTTTCCGGAATATTCTGCCAAGTTCCTTGGTTGATGACGGAAGAGTGAAATGACTCCTTAGCTGCTTCTCCAGTATATCCCACATATCTTCAATGGGGTTAAGGTCAGGTCTTTGTGGTGGACAATTCAAGTGTGCGAATGAGGCCTTGTGCTCTTCCAACCAATCTTTCACAATTTTAGAGCGATCAGTCGTGGTGTTGTTATCCTGGAGCATGCCATTGCCCTTAGGGAAGAAAAAAATGCCATTAATGGTAAAAGATGGTCATTCGGTATGCTCAGATATTCAACTGATTTCATTTTATTGCTGCATACTGTTATTGCACCTAGACTAGCCGTACACAATCAACCTCAGATTATAACGCTACCTCCTGGGGCCTGTACTGTGAGTACAGTACAGGAAGGATCCAATTCGTTATTTTTGTCTCCCTTCTAATCCTGATGCGTTCATCATGTTGGAAGAGAGTAAATATGGCTTCATTGGAACACATGATTCCCCCCATTGCTCAGCAATCCACTCTTTTTTTCCGATTACTCTTAGTAACTAATGGTTTTCTTTGTGGAACACAGCTGTTTATTCTTTGAGTTCTCCTCTCATCATGCGAGTGGAAATGGTCTTGCTTCCATCATTGAACATGGCTGTGAGTTCTAAGGTCGATTTTTTGCGATGCGATTTCACTAAGCGTTTAAATGATCTTCTATCATGATTATGTAGGACTGTTTTTCGACCACACATTTTCCGCAAAATTGATAGTCCACCGCCACCGTAATATATACTGTCTGACGAAATCTAAAAGAAAAGAGAATTATTTAAAAATTTCAAATGAGATGTAATTTAAAATGCGTATCATTTATTTGTTGCTTGATATGTTAAAACTGAAATTAACGTGTTATCGAAGAAAGATATAAAAATGAATTTGAGTCTGTAGAGAAAGTCATATGCTGGCCACATCAGAATTTTAATGTTATTTGCAGATTCATTAGATATGACAACTGAAAAAATATGTTTGTCCATGAGGAAAGAAAGGTATGATATCACTCCTGTTTCCCGAACTTGCACGATCAAAATCTCACGAAAATCATCTTTTGTGCATTTGATGAGGGACGCAACTCAGGTAATATTCATGTGAATTTATTTCTGTCAAACAAAATAGTTGACGAAGTAGAAAAGGTTTGATGCGTAGTGAGGTTTGGATGATTTAAAAAATTTCTCAATAGATACGTTCTACAAATATGCTTGAAATGTAGTTTTGGATTTTGGTGAAGTAACAAAAGATCACTGGATTGTTCTGAGTTTAGATTTGAATATTTTGAGACTCCTAAGAAATATCTTGACCTTTCCTTTCTTAACTGTACACATTCATTGACAAAAGGAGTTGCACACCCAGTCAGAACCATCTGATAATAGCGAAAGTTGATATATAACCAAGCCTAGTGCAGATATGCATATGATTACAGTTTGCTGCGACTGCGTAATATCACACGAGGGCACTGGAATAACAATCACCGTTTAAGAAAGATTACTAGACTCTCTGAATGCCGTACATTTATTGTCTGTGTTAGGGATCGGTGAGTAATAACTCTCTACCTAGAGGACTCCTTGTGCGTCACGACGAACAAGTGGAGTTTGAGAGAAACCGTATCGTTGGGTTGCGAGAAGCGGGGTAGTTGACTCGTTGAATTGGCAGTCATGTGGATCGCTCTGACTTGACTGTGAGGAGGTGTTGGGAGCAGTTGGATAAGTGAAGGAACTCAGACAGGCCCTGGACGATCCAGACAGTCCACCAGGAGAAATGATCGTTTGATGGTTAGGCAAGCATGAGCAGCTGCAACGAAGTCTTTGTCCACTATCCAGAGATATGTGGAAGTTTTTCAAAAGAAGCTTTTTCTTTCAGTACCATCTCTAGACGACTATCAGAGACATTAACACTTAAATATCGTTGGTTTTGTCTACAATGATGTCATGACAGAGAAATATGGTCTGCTACCAACTGGAAACGTTTGTCCTTAGCAACTAATCCCACTTCCGCTTCTTCTTTATCTTCTTCGACTCAGACAGTCCGATCTACCCGAAAGTGTGAGGTATCTATTTGGACGGCCGAGAAGTGCCACCCAATTTAGACCGGAACCCAGTGGGGGGTGGCATCCATAGGGACCGTGCTCTCCTTCCCCTTCCACCAACCTCTCGGAAGGACTTACGGACCCACATGTTTAACGTGATCGTACTTCGCGTGAACACAGCGACAGTTTAGGAAGAGGCGGGAATCGAACTCGGGTCGTCTGAGTGCAATTCCCGCGCGCTAACTACTGGGCTGACGCGCCCCCGTTTCTGCTTGTCAATGGATAACCACTGAATTAGAGTACTGAGGATAATGAGCGTTTCAATCCGAAATTGACTGTTGAACGACTCATTTCCGCCAAATCTGGCGTGATGATCTGAAGAGCATGACAGTCGGTCACCATTAGTAATGATATGAGGAATATAAACACCATGGTTGTACGTCCGGGAAATCCTGCATCTTCATGTGTTACCGTTCATGACAGGTCTTCAAAGAGTCATTTTTCAGTAGGATTATATTCACCTGCATGCAGCTATGTTTTTCCGTAAATTTTCCCGTCATGTTGCCACAGTTCCTTGGCCTGCCTAGTCTCTTGATTTGTCGCCTATCGAACATTTGTGGAATTAAATGTTCGATAGTAGTTTCGGCCATCTACGAGTGTGTGGGATCTGGAGTGGCAGTTGCAACATCTGTGGACAAATCTGTAGAAGGATAGTATACAACATTTACATGACGCCATACCCTTCCTATATCCGCATTGATCCAAGTAAAAGGAGGTTAACTTTAAATTGGATAGTTGTTCCATAAGAAATTATCTCTTTGCTATGATATTGTAATTATTTATTACCATCGTCCGTATAATCGCACACATAGAGTTTCATTCAATTCTATCGTCTCCTTCTTGGTGCGTAACAATTTTTTTTTTATGAATGAGTGTATTTTAAGATAATTGCATATAATTTGTAAGAATTCATTAGCATATCCTTATAGTTTTTTTACATAACAATTTACCATTAGGTGATACAATTTTAGCTAGGACGTAGTAATACCATTATGGTAGTATAAGGAGGAGTGATGCACGGGAATGAGTAACGTTTGTTTATGAATGAGTGTATTTTAAGATAATTGCATATAATTTGTAAGAATTCATTAGCATATCCTTATAGTTTTTTTACATAACAATTTACCATTAGGTGATACAATTTTAGCTAGGACGTAGTAATACCATTATGGTAGTATAAGGAGGAGTGATGCACGGGAATGAGTAACGTTTGTTTATGAATGAGTGTATTTTAAGATAATTGCATATAATTTGTAAGAATTCATTAGCATATCCTTATAGTTTTTTTACATAACAATTTACCATTAGGTGATACAATTTTAGCTAGGACGTAGTAATACCATTATGGTAGTATAAGGAGGAGTGATGCACGGGAATGAGTAACGTTTGTTTATGAATGAGTGTATTTTAAGATAATTGCATATAATTTGTAAGAATTCATTAGCATATCCTTATAGTTTTTTTACATAACAATTTACCATTAGGTGATACAATTTTAGCTAGGACGTAGTAATACCATTATGGTAGTATAAGGAGGAGTGATGCACGGGAATGAGTAACGTTTGTTTATGAATGAGTGTATTTTAAGATAATTGCATATAATTTGTAAGAATTCATTAGCATATCCTTATAGTTTTTTTACATAACAATTTACCATTAGGTGATACAATTTTAGCTAGGACGTAGTAATACCATTATGGTAGTATAAGGAGGAGTGATGCACGGGAATGAGTAACGTTTGTTTATGAATGAGTGTATTTTAAGATAATTGCATATAATTTGTAAGAATTCATTAGCATATCCTTATAGTTTTTTTACATAACAATTTACCATTAGGTGATACAATTTTAGCTAGGACGTAGTAATACCATTATGGTAGTATAAGGAGGAGTGATACACGGGAATGAGTAACGTTTGTCAAGTATGTGATAATAACCGAGGATAGTGATGGTTTTCTGTCAAACAATCAACTCTTTAAATTTCCACATGTCTTTGTATTTTTTTTTTCCAATGTAGAATTAAACTGAATACCATTTCTTTGAAATTTAAACATGTGTGATTTGCCTTTCATTTTTTACTCTTTCATTAAAACTGCAATTAACTACGCCAATTCACGTATTAAGTCTTCCTACTATTGCAGGAGGGGGGGGGGGGTGATACGATTGCAACAACTGCTATAACTTGAAAACTTAGAACTTTAACTAATTGTAAATAATTATTTGACGAAAGTAAAAATACATTTTATAATTTAGACTATAAATATTGTTTAAATAAACTGTAATAGGAAAATGTTTTCTAAAATCTCTATCACTGGATTATCAAACAGTATTCAAGTTCATTGACGATTTGCTTTATTCTTGGGTACAATTTTTTCGTCACAGTTGTTCTATTTTTATTTTTCAACTAGCTCTATACCCGTTCTTCGTACGCAATATGCAATAAAAAGAAATTTAAAATTCACAATCATGTGCAAATTCCTATAGTATTCTAAATGACATTGTTATTCAAAACATTTTATTAAAATTTTTAAATTAATACTCCTAAAAAGAAGTTTAAGACTTTCTGTTCTCGTTATACAAGATTATTTTCACAGGCAGATCTGAAGAATAATACATCCGGATCCCGTTTGTAAACAAATTTACTTAAAATATGAAATTGAATCAATATATACCAAAGTAAGAGCGTTAAAATTGTATTAGAAGATATACTCCTACTACTTATATTTTCATAGGTTATACTCGTGTATTAGAAGATATACCTGTACGATAATACAGGGCTAGCAAGAAATAAGTTTCCCAATTCAGAGGGCTCTAGAATGCGTTCTATTGGTCCAAATGAGATAAAATTTGAAATACAGATAATTCAAATGATGCGCTTGGCATTTATTAAATCAAAAATTTTAGTATCAACATTCATCTATAGATGGCGCTATAACACAAATGGTATTTATTTGCATTTATTGAAAACGTTAAACATTATTTGCGTTACAGAGCATGCCTAGTAGCATTGTTCCATGGCAAATATGAGTTGCACATTGTGAGTTGTGGAGAGATTGCAATCGATAAAGATGGTTTCTATGTTACTTCCACAATTTATATATGATTCCCTAGGAGAACACCTGCAAAAGGATCACCCACAATTGTCGAATTTGGGCAGCGGAAAACCTCACGCTATCCAGGAACAACCCTTGCTTCCTGAAAAAGTGACGGTATGGTGTGGTTTTGCGGCTACCTTTATCATTGGACCGTGTTTTTTTGAAGAGGTAACTGCAACTGGAATCAAAACCTGTTCCGTCACAGGACAACGGTACCGTGATATGCTGAGGGATTTTGTAATCCCACAACTTCAACAGCGTGGATGCCTTCAGGACATCATTATCATGCAGGATGGCGCACCTCCTCACATTGAGCGTAGTGTAAAACAATTGCTAACACAGCATTTCACAGCTGAACGGGTGATCAGCCGGCATTTTCCAACAGCATGGCCTCCTCGTTCACCGGATATCACCCCCTGCGACGTTTGGTTGTGGGGTTTCCTTAAGGACAATATCTACCGTAAAAGGCCAGCATCTGTGCCAGATATGAAGGACAGCATTCGGCGCCATGTTCTTGATATTCCGGCAGACTCACCCCGGTCAGCTGTGGAAAATATGGTTCTGCGATTAGAGCACATTGTGGAACATGAAGGGGGACATATTGAGCAGTTTTAATGCTACTTTTTTAATATTATTTAACATTTATAAAGCCTATTAAATGTTGTTATGTGTATTACAGCGACACCTATCGGAGGATTTTTGTACTAAGATTTTTGATTTAATAAATGTCAAGCGCATCATTTGAATTATCTGTATTTCAAATTTTATCTCATTTGGACCAATAGAACGCATTCTAGAGCCATCTGAAGTGGTAAACTTATTTCTTGCTAACCCTGTATATCGATCTTTCTCCAAAATAAAACAGATGACGTAAAAATTTGAAAATATCAATAATCCCCGTGATCTTTAAACCTCAAAACCATAATGGATACAATCCAATCAAAAATGCAATTCCTATAAAATTTATGTATATACATTTCTTTATTATTTAATTCAAAAACGATTTACTACTGTATTAACCCCCCATTGGGTTTAATTCCGTTGCTTATCAACATAATATTATTTTTTTTTCAAATAATTTTGCAGAACAAACATCGTCTACATAATGCTATCCCTATAAAAGGTTTAATAGTGCGTTTTTTATTAACACTTTACAACATAGTTGAAAAGTGTTTATGACTTTGTTCATTTTGTCTGCCTGTCTGCCCTTTAGTACGATAACTGCCGTAAAAATGACTTTATCAAAATGAAATTTTAGTATGTTATTCAGACGGTCTGTGGGACCTATGGGAATATAAAAGAATAATATCACCCAATTAGTTTTGGATTGAACCCGGGTTGAAAAAATGAAATACATTGAACCCTATGGGACCTAATTTTTCAAATATTTTTTAAGCGAATTTAAAATAATTCACAAATTGCTTAGAAATGTTTAGGAAATATTCAAATTATCCTATAAAATATACCAAAAAAATTTCAGCAAAATATATTCAGTAGTTTTTAAATAAAAATTAAAATGATAATTACACCTTTTATATGGGGCGATCACGTGACCATTATATGAAGATATCACGTGATCCACTTCAAAATAAAATATGGCATCCATCTTGTATTAAAATCGTGATTTTTAAAGTTCTTTTTAATTCATATTGAGTGTAGTATCCTTCCTAAAACCGCTCTATTTTTGCTTAAATTCTGTGCATTTATATACTGAAACAACGCAATTACAATATATTTTAGTTTAAATGATTATCAAATTTGATTATTTCTACAACGAAGCCTAATTTTCACTTATGGAAAATGTAAACTCCAAAAGATGTAGAATGAGTTGTATAAGGATTGCTGCATTTCTTTAACGCAAAATTATTTAGCTCATGGAGTCTGCAATATAGGTGATAGGAATGAAACATTCATTAATTTTACACAGAGAACCAACCAGACGATTTTTTCGATGAAGTTTTAAGCATAGAGTTAATTACTTGTACCTCCACGGTTTTAAGTTTTTAAATAAAATAAATTATTATAGTATTGTGATGAATGAAAGGATTGGAAAAATGTTTATAAATGAAATGCTGCTTTTATAGATAGGCGATTTATATTTCGATGATGCCATTTAAATGAAGTTCATTTGTTTTCGATGAAGTTTTCAAATATAATAAATTATTGTAGTATTACGATAATTTTAAAAATATTACCGAGGAATGTATCGCATTTTAGATATGTTTAAATCAGGCAATTTATATTTCAATGCCGTTATTTGAATGAAGTTCATTTCTTTCGATGAAGTTTTAAGTTTTCAAATGTAATAAATTATTGTATTATTATGGTAATTTTAAAAATATTACCGAGGAATGTATCGCATTTTAGAGATATTTAAAACAGTCAATTTATATTTCAATGCCGTCATTTGAATGAAGTTCATTTCTTTCGATGAAGTTTTAAGTTTTCAAATATAATAAATTAATGTAGTATTGTGATAATTTTAAAAATATTATCGAGGAATGTATCGTATTTTATATATGTTTATATAAAATTGCATCGAAGTTGGAAAGTGTTTCATAATCAATGCTTTATGCATGATTGATCTTTCTTGTTATTAATATATCGATAACCCCTGATCCTAGAAACTCAGAATATGAACTAAATTCTAAGTGGGGCTATTTCAAATTTATCTCGAAAATTTCGCCAAATTCGGTGCATCCGTTGTTCCGTGATGACATACACACACAAATAAACAGACAGATTTTGATTTTGAATTTTATTTATATAGATGAAATTATCCTTACAGATGAACTCCATCTTATCCAATACCGTCTTCTTCTTTCTCTGCCTTACACTGATGCTGAGTTCCGTTCCTTGTCGAGAGCAGAAAGTGGCCGAAGTCAACGAAGTCTCTGCGGCGGTCATGATGAAAGATGCCTGTGAGACTCTGCCTTCGACAATTCAGGTCACTAAAGAGGAATACGACGACCTCGGCAATGTAGTACGATCTTGCGAAGGAACCATTGGAGTGACCAAGTGCGAAGGAACGTGCACGTCACAGATTCAACCAAGTGTTGTCACCCCGACTGGATTTCTTAAAGTAAGTGATGTGGAATCAGCTTATCGCATTTTCATTAGCATACGTACTTCTGTAAAAACACTGAACTTGCGGCGTACCCAGGACCGAATTAAGATCACTTGAGGCTTTAAACCCTTTCCGGAAGGTCCACGCGCCCAGGCTTCGATTGATAGCGTGTATTCAAGACTGCCGTCCGGAAAGAGTTAAGCAGCAAAAAGTTTGGCGCTCCTAGCACCTTGTTTGTTGTGATTATTGTTCATTGAAAGTCGCTGCTATTCCGTTGAGTTCTTCAAAAAAACGCTGCTCAACGCTCAAACGAACTCAACGCTGCTTCCGTTGAGTTCTGAAAAATCAAAATACGTTAAAAAAACAACTTTTTTGAAGGTTTCTCCTCATTTGAATTCTTTTGTTAACGATAATTACCCCCTTCATATCCTCTGCCTGGAAGGTCTTAGTTTAATTTCTACTTGTTCTGCATTTTAATTTTATCAGTTGTTATTTTATTTAACTTTTTTTTCTTGTAATTAGTTGATGACACATGCTCATCTTTCGTAACCATTTGTTTCTTTAATATTTTATTGGTGGCAAACATTTTGTCATATTACTGTTTTTATTAATTTTTTTCCTTGAGATATTTATTTCCTCAGAATTGGCTATAGATGTAACTTAGATGATGACTGATATGGATACAACATCAAACTTCGGTGGAGGATGGGGCTTCACTAATGACTTACACTTCCAGTTCTTTTCTCATTTTTGGTTTAAAAAATTTCATTTTACTTGATTATGTCTACCTCATTTTACTTGACTGTAATTAATTATTAATAATTAATAATAAATATTTCAAATATGTTTGAATATTAAAATTTATATGAATTTTGTCTGAGTTTTTTAGTAGAAAAGAATGCGAGAAATAATTTTCTTGAAAAATGGATTTATCACGAATATACGTCTCCGAAACTGGGAAATACATCTACCATTGGGATCAGCAAATTTCAAACCCTTGCAAATAGGTGAAAAATCCATTAATTTTTTTTTTTAAATTCCCTATAAATTTTCTATGGAATTTGAAGTTGTAATGATCAATGGGGAGGGGGGGGGGTTGTTGTTGAGACCCAGACCGTCCGACCTACAAGAAAGGTGTAAGGTAACCGTTTGAACGGCCGGGAAGTGCCACCCAATTTAGACAGGAACCCAGCGGGGGAGGCATCGACTGGGACTGTACCCTTCTTCCCCTACCACCAACCTCTCGGAAGGACTTACGGATCCACATGTTTAACGTGATCGTACTCCGCATGAACACGGCGGCAGTTGCGGCAGCGTGCAAATCCAGCGGGCAAACCACCGGGCTACCGCGTCCGAAATGTGCCAACAGCACGCGGTGTTCCCAGGTAGTCACCCACCCAAGTACTAACCATACCCTATGCTGCTGGCTGGGGGGGGGGGGGTTATAAATCCTTGAAGATTTTGGAGTTAGTGCGAAAATTACTAGGAAGATGGTCCCTTAAACACATTTAAAATATTGATATTTGTAGAAGATATTAATTAATCCTTATCGAATGATATTTCTAATCACTTTCCTTATATACATAATATATAAGGAAAGTATTGTGACTGGGTCGAAAATTCGAATTCGAGTTTTCGACGGGAGAGCACGTTTCAAGCATCCCAGATCACGAATCAAACATTTTTGAGGTGATGTCTGTGTGTGTGTATGTGTGTGTGTGTCAGTGAGTCTGTGGAGACGATATCTCACGAACGAATGGAGCGATTCGAATGAAATTTGGTGCAAAAATCACAATTCGTGAATACTAGAAGTTTGTTGTTTTTAAACGTTATCGAATGTTCAGAACCCCCAAAAATTTTCGAGTGAAATTTTGAAAAAATCATCAAAAAATTAAAATATTTAATAAAGTTACGCAAGTAGACAGTTCATATGTAATTTTTCCTTAAAAAACGATTGACATAAACTTTAAAACGCTAGCATAAACCGTTCTCGAGATATTGCACATTTTTCAAATAAATGTATCAAAAAATCCCATAAATTAAAAAAAATATTAACTGTTGAGAAATATGTTCACTTTTCATATGTAATATCATGCGATAAATTTGGTGCTATCATTCTCGTGGATCTAGCTCGTACCATTCATGAGAAAAGGTACTCTGAATAATATTTTTGTATTTGTACGCCAATAGTCATTTATCTACTATAAGAATAACTTAGTTCTCCGTCCATAACGCTTGGCGACATTTTGGCGACGAAATTGGCGGAATGTAGCCAACTTGGCGACTTTCTGAAATGCTGCCAAATTAACGAAAATATCGTCAAATGGATAAAAACGATGCTAAATCAATGAAAATGACGACTAATTGTCGAAAATTCAGTATCTTGGAAAGAATATAAGTATCTACTATAAGAAAAACCTATTTTTTTTACTGTAAAAGTAGTAAATTCATTGCATTATATAAGGAAAGTCATGTGTTCCCCACATCAGATTTTTTTGTTCCGCGATGTAAATTTAGCAATTGAGGTCCGGTGTTTCGTAATTTATTTATTTATTTATTTTTTATTTTTTCGTATTTTTTACGGCTGTACATGGATGCTGTTATTTGCAGTGGGAGCTTGATCCTAACACTGGAAACGTCCCCCCATAGTCGGGTTCTGTGAGTACAGAGTTTGAAGTCAATTGACTCATGTATATAATTTAACATAATTCGTAATTTAAGTGTTACTGAACATAACCTTCTCTTGTCTTCTTTTTAATACGACATTTAATTTTTTTAATGAGAAAGTCGTTTGAATTTTTTTTTTCTTTTGAGTTTGAACACTAGCAAACCTGAGCACCTACGCTATTTCTTGATTGATGATCATTGTCTTTCGCACACTTTTCAGGACTGCCACTGTTGTCGTGAGACCTGGATGAGGCAACGCGAAATATTGCTGACAGACTGCTACACACAGGATGGAAAACGGATCTTTGGGCAGCAAGGGACGATGGTCATCCACCTGAAAGAGCCCGAAGCCTGCGCATGCCACAAGTGTGGTCTTTGAGGGTCTTCCTACTGTATGCTCTGATTCAACTTTTTCATTCGATTTGAGTTTGCTGCTTTGTGTATTGCTATGTTTTATTAAAGAAAGTGATTTTTGAATTATAAGAATTCTGTTTAGATTGTGCATACGGGACAGGTTTGACAGAGTTTTCGTAAAACTCATGTGGGAAACACAGAAAATCGCACGTTGGGACCAGAAAGTGACAGTATTTTTGTTATTATGTTCAGCTTGGTTGTATTAGATGCTATATGGGCATTTGATTTGTGTTTTTATTAAAATGATTCAAAACTGTTTTATTCAAGTGTGTTATTTTATTCAGTATATGAAAATTGGAGGAATCCTGTAGTAAAAAAAATAGATCATTTAAATCATCTTGGGCAATTTAATCTACTGAAGGGTCTTATAAAGTAAGTTCAGAAAAATTTCCCTCACCTCTGCAATCACGCGGTACTGCTTATTTAATACCTATCTGCAGTTGTTTACAAAATTACATTATACACTAGCACAGCAAATTTGACGTAAATGTAACCAAAGTTTACTTTATACGAATTGTGCATGTGCTGCTGGTATAAAATGCTGTCGCGCGACTATAAAATTGACTTCAATTTTGAATTATTCACATAGAAATAAAGCAATACAATTGTATTTCACAATAAGCATACGTAGTAACTTGACAATATATTTAATTTAATTTTGAATTCCTCTTATCAAATTACTGTTGCTAAATTTGATATCATTTCCATAAAATTTGTAATTTCACTAACTGCGTATGTGATATATTAAGTGATGGTAAATATAAATTTATATTCGAATTCCTAATATCAATCTTGAATTTTTATACAATTAACTATTTACTTCGGATATTAGATTCATATTTTCGGTTTCCAGGACTTCAAAAAATGGAATTTCACTTTCAATTACTCTAAACAATTCAAAGAATATCAAACCTATTTTTCATCGAAGTATTAAAATATTAAACGGAAAAAAATATTGAAAGAGAAGAATAATAGCCATTATAGAATGGTGTTTTACTAAATCTTTACCACAAAACAAGCAGATTTACATAGTAGCATCTTTTATGCTTTGAATTCCATAATATGTATATACTAATCATGATCGAAGCCGCCTGTGCAACCAACTGTGGTCTTGTCTTACTTTGGAGGTATTGAGCCGACAGGGGCATATGCTCTCAAAAATTGTGAGTGCATCATTTGAAATATGCAATCATTTATCTCTGCTCCATTTTTAACACTTTCTAACATAGTTGTAAAGTGTTTATGACTTTGTTCATTCTGTCTGTCTGCTTGTTCGCACGATAACTGCTGTAAAAATGACTTTATCAAAATGAAATTTTAGTATATTGTTGAGACGGTTTGTGGGACATATGGGAATGTGAAAGAATAATATCACCCAATTAATTTTGGATTGAACCCGGGTTGAAAAAATGAAATACATTGAACCCTATGAGACTTAATTTTTCGAAAATTTTTAAGCCGAGTTAAAATTTACAAATTGCTTCGAAAATTTTAGGAAATACTCAAATTATCACGCAAAATGTGTTAAAAAAATTCATCAAAATATGTTAAGTAGTTTTTTAAATATGAATTGAAATAATAATTACACTCATGAAGAGATCACGTGACTCATTTCAAAACAAAATATGGTATCTATTTTTTTTCGCTGTGTCAAAATCGTGATTTTTAAGGACCGTTTATACTTATATTTAGTGTTGCATACGTCCTAAAACCGCTTTATTTCTGCATAATATCTGTGTATCTAAATTCTGTGCCTACGCAATTACAATATTTTTTATTTTAAATGATTATTGAATTTTGATTATTTCTCCAAAAAAGCTCAATTTAACTTATGCAGAATGTAAATAAATCAAGCAATTGGTGGGTGAGTTGTATAGGAATTGCTGAATTTTTTTCACTCAAAATTTAGCTCTGGAGTCTGGAATATCTATATAAATAAAATTGAAAATCTGTGTGTTTATTTGTGTGTTTGTCTCATCATCACGGGAGAACGTCTGCACCGAATTGGATGACATTTTTGGGTTAAACTTGAAATAAACCAATTTAAAATTTAGTCCATGTTTCGAGTTAAGACTAGGAGTTATCGAGATATTAATGAACCTTCCATTGAGATAGCATTATGCAAACGATATTTGTTCCGCAAAATTATTTTCAAAAATAAAAAAAAAGATGTGATGTTGCTAAGCGGGTTCACCTCGCTACAGGTATAATGTTCTAATGTACAAAAATATAAGTTGTACGGGTATGTTTTCTAATACATGGGTATAATCTTCTAATCTACGAAAATATAAATAGTTCCATCTGTCCGTCTCTGTAACGCTTGGCAAGGGATTTGGCAGGGTATCGTCAACTTGGCGATATTTTTTTAATGTTGCGAAATTGATGAAAATGTTGTCAAATCGCTAAAAATCTCGCCAAATTGATAAAAATGTTGCCAAATCGATCAAAATGTTGCCAAATCGATCAAAATGTCGCCAAATTGATAAAAATGATGCTAAATCGATTAAATTTATTCTGTTTTGAAACAGCATAGTATTGTAATGATATTTCGGTTGATTTTGATTGTCAGTCTAACCATCCTACTTGACAACAAATTTGAAGACCTTTTAAAATGTGACCAATTTGCTCAAATATCGCTAAATAAAAAAAAACTGTTGTGAAATTGATAAAAAGGACACTAAATCAATGAAATTAATTGCGTTTTGCAAGACAATAGTATTGCAATGATGTTTTGGTAACGTTTGTCTTAGTTCAACTGTCCCACTTTGCGACAAATTTGGCGGCTTTTTAACAAGTTGTCAAATTAATGAAAATGCTGCCGAATTGATAAAATTATACTAAATTAATGAAAATGCCACATAATTGGAGAAAATTTAATATTTTACAAAATTAAGTACGATTTTCTTGATAATCCTTATCGCTTTGTAGTGATTAAATAATTGTTTTTGAAAATTTGTTTACAAACGGGACCAGGATGTTTCCCCCCTTCAAATCTGCTTGTGAAGGTCATCTTATATAATGAGAACAGATATTCTTATACATTTTAAGATAAATAAATTTAATATTTTATTAAGAATAACAATGTCATTTAAAATATTATAGGAATTTGCACATAATTGAAGTTTTAATTTCTTTATATTATATATTCCTTGCGAAGAACGGGTATACTGCTAGTAAGGGATATGAACGGAATATTTATTTATTTTGCATTGAGAGGCAGATAATTAACACTTTACAACAAAGTTGAAAAGTGTTTATGACTTTGTTCATTCTGTCTGTCTGTCTGTCTGTCTGTCCGTTAGCACGATAACTGCCGTAAAAATGACTTAATCAAAATGAAATTTTAGTATGTTGTTCAGACGGTCTGTAGGACCTATGGGAATATAAATGTATAATATCACCCAATTAGTTTTGGATTGAACCCGGGTTGAAAAAGTGAAATACATTGAGCCCTATGGGACCTAATTTTTCAAACATTTTTTAAGCGGATTTAAAATTCACAAATTGCTTCGAAAATTTTAGGTAATATTCAAATTGTTCCATAAAATATATAAAAAAAAAATCAGCGAAATATATTCAGCAGTTTTTTAAATAAAAATTAAAATAATAATTACACCTCTTATATGAAACGATCACGTGACCATGATATGAAACGATCACATGACCCACTTCAAAATGATATATGGCATCCATCCTGTTTCAAAATCGTGATTTTTTAAAGTTCTTTTTAATTCATATTGAGTGTTGTATCCGTCCTAAAACTACTTTATTTTTGCTTAAATTCTGTGCATCTACATACTAAAACAACACAATGACAATATATTTGAGTTTATATTCTCATTCAAATTTGATTATTTCTACAACTAAGCCTATTTTTCACCTATGTAAAATGTAAACAGCAAAATATGTAGAATGAGTTGTATTAGAATTACTGTATTTCTTTAACACAAAATAATTCAGTCCATGGAGTCTGCATGGCTGATATGAATGAAATATTAATTGATTTTATAAACAGAAGGACGATTTTTTTTCGATGAAGTTTTAAGCATAGAGTTTATGAATTGTAGCTCCATGGTCTTAATTTTTAAATAAAATAAATTATTATGGTATTGTGATGAATGAAATCTTGCTTTTATAGAGAGATCCAGGCGTGTTATTTTTTCTATGACGTCATTTGAATTTATTTCAGTTGTTTTCGATGAAGTTTTCAAATATAATAAATTATCGTAGTATTATAATAGTTTTAAAAATATTACCGTGGAATGAAAAATTAATTATCTCTAAAATTATCTATTAATTATCTCTAAAATACCATTTTAGAGATATTTAAACCAGGCAATTTATATTTCAATGCCGTCATTTGAATGAAGTTCATTTTTTTCAATGAAGGTTTAAGTTTTCAAATATAATAAATCAATGTATTATTGTGATAAGTTTTAAAATATTACCGAGGAATGTATTGCATTTTCGACTTTTTTAAATAAAATTGCATTGAAGTTGGAAAGTGTTTCATAATCAATGCTTTAAGCATGATTGATCTTTCTTGTTTATATTTCGATGACGTCATTTAAATAAAGTTCATTTTGTTTAATTAGAATTGTCACTTTCAATGAAGTTTCAAGTTTTAAAGTATAATAAATTATTGCGTACAATAATGGTTTAAAAACTATCAATTCGGAATGTGTCACATTTTAGAGCTGTTTAAATAAAATTTCATTTCAGTTAGAAAGTGTTTCATAATCAATGATTTATGCAAGATTCATCTCTGTTGTTTATTTAAATTTGTTACACAGTTTCGGGGTAAAGGCGGTTAAATAAAATATTACCAGTAATTGTCATGGAGTTCACCAAGAGGCACTGCACTCATAGTGAGTTGGTGTCTGTGAACGCGAAAATGTTTTTTAAAATATTATATTCCAGTACTTCATCTTCACAGTAAGAAAGTTTATTTAAGAAGATGCTACTCCCTAGTAGTTTAACTTACTTACTAGTAGTTCAACTTTGTCTAAAGACCTTTGTTCAACTTTGTCTGAACTTCCGAGAGCAAGTCATTGATGAGATAAAGTGTTGTTACTGTTGTGAGAAGTTCTGGGATACTTCGATTGAAGGTGTTAACCTAAAAACTGATTGATCCGGCTCATACGATGACAATTAGAGAAAAAATGTATGTAAAAAGTTCTACAACTTTGTCGCAACGTAAAATGCAGCGCAAGTCGAGGTAAATAAGCATATGACGGTTCAATTTCCTTTTTCAGTGAAAAAAAAATCTGGATCGGACCCCCACTCGCCGAAAAAAAAAAATAAGGAGGGAGTGGCCTTAAATATATGATTGTATGTGTAAGTTGATTGGATTTTTTTTACAGTAGATATTTTTCATTTCAACATATAAAACTAACAGATTCCATCAATAGATGGCAGCACCATAAGTAAAAAGCAGTTCTGTAGAATTTCGGTGTAATGCATATAGAATACTTAAAATTAATTAAATATACATGTAGCCTACTAGAAATAAATTAAAAATTCATATATTCTACTAAGAATTGATTAAAAAAAAAATACATTATTGTTTTTCATTGTCAATTTTTTTCAACAACCATCCATATCTTTCTGCACTCAATAAAACAGAATCAGGAAATAACGTCAGGCATATACGTATAATTTAACAACTCTTTTCCACATAAGTTAATAATTGACCCCGCTCTTCAATATTGGAATCGCGGTACAACATTATTAAAACAATAAAAGAATTGTACATGTCATTTCAGGGATATATACCGTTCAAAGCGAAAAGGCAAACTTCTCTATTCTTACACAATTTTGTTACCTTCTCAATTGTATATGATTTTATCTGTATTTGTTGCAACTAAGTTTTACTTAATTCAACTAAATGCATCAATGTGTGTGTGTTCTCGTGCGCGCACATACACCCAACACCCACCCACACATCCTCCCCCCACATACCTCCCCCATAAATACACTCCCCCCCACACACGCACACACACACACACATGTAGACACTCGCGAGCGCATAACGCACACACACATACATACAATTTATTTTCATTGGAATACTAAACTTATATATCTGATTGTAAAACATTTTCGTTTTCAAAGTAAATTTAGTATACAGCTTTGTTTAAAATATAAGTTTAGGTTTTAAATTTTAATATTTTAAATTATATTTTGATAGGATATATAAAATGATTCTTTTTGGAGGCAAAAGTCAAAATGTAGCTTTCTTTTTACCATAAAAGAAGCGAAATACGTGACTTTTTAAGAGAAATTTACCATACTTGAGCGAACACTCTTTATTTACAATGTCTGTTAGAATTCATCTTTTTGCTCGATATAAATGCCAAATAATAGCAATAATAATAATAATAATAATAATAATAATAATAATATAAATTAAAATAAATATAAGCATTTTAAAAAACTGTTTTTTATCAAATGTATCGGATGTGTCATCTTGCCTTGCACGTTCCATGCATTTCAGGGACAGCTTTACACATTAGTTGGCCCTAGACAGTAATTGCAGCGTAAGAGTTATGTGAAGACAGGGTCAAACTTGATCGCTAGGCAAGCCTCTTACCGTGGGTTTATAGCTTGATAATTTTAATTTGTTAATACACTGGTGTCCGAAAGCAGTATAATTCGTAAAACGCGCAAAGTTAAGAGTTAACGCAAACAGAGCAACAGAAATTTACATCCAAATTTTATCATGTAAATTTTGCGCAAATAAGATGCGCATATCGCAACACCACAAATACAGCTGACCATCTTGTGTGCCTCTTATTTTAGTTTCTTGCAATCCTCTTAAGAAGTTGTGCTGTAAGTGTATTTCCAAGATCTGATCATACCATAACAAGCATTGATTATGAAACACTTTCCAACTGAAATGCAATTTTATTTAACCATCTCTAAAATGCCATACATTCAGCGCTGATGTATTTTAAATTATAATAGTACTACAATAATTTCTTATATTATATTTCTTTATTATATTTGAAAACTTAAAACTTCAGCCGAAAAAAATTAACTTTATTCAAATAACGTCATCGAAATATAAATCATGTGGCTCCCTATGCAAAAACAATGAATATTTCATTCATATCACTTTTATTCCAGACTCCAGAGCTAAATAATTTTGTGTGAAAAAAATTCAGCAATTCTTATATAACTATCTTACGATCACTTGTTTACATTCTGCATCCATTAAAATTAAGCTTCGTTGTAGAAATAATCAAAGTTTGATGATCATTTAAACTAAAAATATTGTAATTGCGTTGGCACAGAATATAGATGCACACAAAATCGACAAAAATAAAGCGATTTTAGGACGGATGTAATACTAAATATAAATTTAAAAGAACTTTCAAAATCACGATTTTAACACTGGGAAAGAACGATGGATGCTATATTTTATTTGAAAGTGGGTCACTTGCAGTGTTTCTTTCAGACTTATTTCCAGTGGGGGGGGGGGGGGCGGAGGGGGGGAGGGCCAAGCCTCCCGGAGACGAGTATTAGTCCTCAGAAGACATTTTATGGTAACCTAGTTTCTATTTATGTGGCACAGCATTTAGATATATTTATATAGGGCAAATAGAAGACTTGCCCTTCCCTAAAATTTCATATCCCCCAATTACTGTTTATGCCCGTTAGTTTGTGGAAGCGATATCTCACGAAGGAATGGAGCGATTCGAAATAAATTTGGTACGGTTATTATAATCAGTAAATACTGGAACCCTATTGATTTGAAACGCGATCGAATGTTAGGAAATTCCGAATGCTAGGAAATGTCGAAATGTTAGGAAAAAATTTTTTTTTGGAGTTACAATAATATTGCATAAATAATTATTTCTTACCCACTGCATAATTCGAAAACGAATGATATCCACTTTAGAACGCCAGCATGGACCGTTCTCGAGATGTAGCAGGTTTTCAGACAGATTTATCGTTACATAAAATTAAAGTTACATAAAATCAAAATAAGCAGTTAAAATAAGTATTTAAAATAAGTATCCTTAATTAGGTTAATTTCGGTGATAAATTTGGCGAAATATCATCAACTCGGCGGCTTTTAAAAATGCCGCCAAATTAACGAAAATATCGCCAAATTTGCAAAAATGACCCCAAAAGGGATGCAAATTCAATATTCTGTAATGATCAAAATCGTTTTATATATATACTATATTGCTAAGTGGATTCTAGCAATATAAATAATTATCAAGTTAGATTTGGGAGAAATATAAATTAAGTTGATGCTTTGAAATAGTTTCGTACATTGTCATCCAGAGAAGCTCCAAATGTTAATTAACAATTGAACGTTAAAAACATAGTGCCATGGATATTGTACATCATTAGTTTGCTGCGAAACTAGTGAAGATATTGCATTATGTAAGAAAAGTTATGTGCTGCCTACATCAGATTTTTTTTATTTTATCACTTTAGTTTTAAGTTATACAAGGAATTTGATATACGCCCGATTTTTCAATTTTTCAACAGGGTCTTCAAAGGAAGATAAATTTATTTCATTGTTAGGGGATACTATAATTTTGAAGTCAAATTTATTATTACTTTAGAAAGATAATTATTTAATTTTTGAGAGATTAATTACATTCATTAGAAATTGACGCTAATCCGTGCAGCAATTTAATTAGAAACTGGTGAAATCCGTTGTGAAATTTTCCCAATGAATATGAAAGCGTAAAATAATTTAGGCAAGAATTTTCAATGATATTTAAATTATAATGCTATGTCCTGTTGTGGGATTTACGATATATTCGATACAGTTTTGGAAAACCAAAGAAACACAGCACACCTGACCTGATCACATTGGGATTAAAATCTGGAAGCTGTTAGCTGCGATCTCCCTGAGATCATTCTTTTAAATGACTCGTTACAGATTTGACAGTCAAAGGGTTGTGAAATTATGGGGGAAATAAATGTTTGTTAAGATAATAAGTAAAATACACTCTGTGCAAAGGATACGGAAAACTTGTGCAACGTATATTTTTAGTGAGCAGATATAGTGAAATTCAATAACAAAGAGTAATACTATGCAGTGCTCGAAATTGTTTCTGACCGTACTACCGAGCGGGTGTGTTATTATATAGGACTCTGGTGTTTTGAGGAAAACATCTAAATTCTGGTCAAGTTAAAATTTCTAATTTCTCCTCAAAGAACATTTTTACTAAAAGTTTCTTCAAGCAACCATATTTCCTCTGGGATTTCGCATTTCTCTATTCTTGGTATTCCCATTTTTCTCTATTCTTGGCATTAAAATTTTTTATAAAAAAATATATTTTCTGAAATAGAGAATATACTACTTTACTGCTTCAAATTATCCCCCCCTCCCCAATTTGACTTCAATAGTCATATCTCTGATGTTTTAATTTCAAACCGTACTGATTCTTTTCCAAATTGTTCTGATAATATTAATTCTATTTATAAAATTTATACTAACGGTTCTAAAGTTGATGCAAACGATTTTTTTTTCTATTTGCATTTTTAAATATGGTGTATTGGATGAGGTCTTCCGTTATAGACTTGATACAAGGAATACAGCTTTTCAGCTTAAATTCAGAGGTAAGTAAAAATTAACAGGATAAAACCTGCATTTGAAGGTTGGAAAAAGTTAAGAAGTGAGAATTCCCCCCCCCCCCTTTCCAGACCGTCTGACTTACTCGAATGTGTAAAGCCTGAAAAGGCCTGGTCAGAGGAAGTGAAAATTACATTTACACTACCCAGTCCGTCTGACCTACCAGAAGGTGTCAGGTAACTGTTTGGACGGCCTGGACAGTGGAAGTTAAAATTACACTTACACTATCCAGGTCGTCTGACCTACCTGAAGGTGTAAGGTTACTGTTTGGACGGCCTAGACAGTGGAGGTTAAAATTACACTTACACTATCCAGGCCGTCTGACCTACCCGAAGGTGTAAGGTTACTGTTTGGATGACCAGGACAGAAGAAGTTAAAATTACACTTACACTACCCAAGTCGTCTGATCTACTCAAAGGTGTAAGGTAGCTGTTTGGACGGCTTGGACAGTGGAAGTTAAAATTACACTTACATTACTCAGGTCGTCCAACTCATCCGAAATTTTAGGGTATCAACTGGTGCGGAAGGTAAAATTAATTTTGCAACATATTCACGCAAAGTTGAAACCCAGACCGTCCGACCTACCAGAAAGGTGTAAGGTAACTGTTTGGACGGTCGGATATTCACGCAAAGTGTAAAAACTCATGTTCCAACAGGGATTTGAATCTTTTATTTCCGCCTGGCTTATGACGTCGACTTTTCAAACCAACAAAAAGGTAAATGTCTTGAGAACGGTCTACTTTAATGGTAGCCGATGAGGAGACATAATTAATACACATAAAACAAGCATTCACTGAATGTAAGAGAGTACATTTCTTATTTTATTTTATATTTGTTTCAATTTTGCACATCATTTTGAGGGAAAAAAAGGCAATTTCTATTCTTCTGTTTTGCATCAAATTCTATTTAGTACCATAATTCAGCAAACCATCAAATTTCATGAAAATCCGATGTGAATGTAGTTTGAGCTAGAGGAGAGGCACGCACGCATACATTCATTACGCAACAAATAGTTGAAGCATGCCCAAACGTGCAAATATGGCAAACATTTTATTTCGAATTTTCGATCCTGTTACGATGAATTTTTTACACACATACTAGTGAATGCTGAATTATTGACACACAATGTAGTGAAAGTAAAATATTTAGCAATAACAATAAATACACAGATGATAAGATAATAATAAATGAAAGAAACGATTCAAAATACAAAGACGAAATTAAAATATAATCAACCAATACGAATTTATTTTATATACAAATCTTATCAATAGATGGCAGCACTAAAGTAATTTGGTTTGGGGTTTTTGAATACGGAATAGAGATGGAATCCAGACAGATCTTCATATTTAACTTTGTATTATTTCCCGAAATTTTAAATAACAATACCCACGTTTTATGTGATCAATAGATGTGTCACATCGTGATTACTTTAAATATAAGTTTTTGTGCAATTTGGACCATAATGACTGGAGATAATCATTTAGCGTCCTTTCGTGTTCGTGTATTTAGGTTTGTAAAAAATTAAAATGAAGGCAACGTGTGGAATGATTTACTTACATATACCTTAATCCAGTGACGGACTGGGTAGCATTTTGTTAGAGGGAAAATGAATTCTGGCGGTTCTGTGAATGTATATTTGTGATAGCCCCGATAAAGAATTCTGCAGGCAATTTTTTTTTCTAACTGCCTCTCGTTACATGGGTATGTTAAGGGTGAGCGTCAGTAAATTTTCTGCCCTATCCGCGCTTTGTTAACTTTCGCGGCACACATATTTCGCCGAAATTCTGCTCAAACAGTTGCGAAATATTTTCTTATAGATAAAATGCTATGCTTAGATTATATTAAAACGAAAATTTTATACCCAATAAAACATAGAATATATGTTTTATTTTAATTTAAAATATTTTTGGTGCTGCCATCTATTGTCGTAATTTAATTCATACCGACTATTTTTATTTTTTAATGAACATTTTTAAATGTCTATTCCTTCTAATACGCTATTAAATACAACAACAGATCATATATAATGCCATAATCACGGAAACGTAATTGAACTTGGACTTGAAGACAAAGGAACTTGAAGATAAAACTGCAGTCCTCAGTGATGTACATTCAGATCCTTTATCAAATTTATAGAATGATAAATTACCTTTCCGTGATTGTGGCATTATTATATATGATCTGTTGTTGCATTTAACACTGTATTAGAAGGAATAGATATTTAAAAATGTTCATTAAAAAATAAAAATAATCGGTCTGAATTAAATTACGGCAACAGATGGCAGCACCAAAAATATTTTGGATTAAAATAAAAAATATATTCTATGTTTTTGGGGGTATTACATTTAGTTTTAATATAATCTAAGCATTGCATTTTATCTTTCAGAAAATATTTTGCAACGGTTTGAGCAGAATTTCGGCGAAATATATGTGCCGCGAAAGTTACCAAAGCGCGGATAGGGCAGAAAATTTACTGACGCTCACCCTTAATAAAACGTCTATATAATTTGTGTAAATAACTTAAATTTTTGTAACAAAATTAATATATACATAAGAACAAAATGAACATTCAATGATAGTAGCTACTTCAAAGAATCACGTCAATAAACAATCGTCACTCTGTTATTGGAAGCTGTGGGATAGGTTACTCCACTGTGAGGAACTGTCTGATAGCAAATGTAACAATTGAGTATAACACTGTGTGTTAACATTTACTTGTTGTTCTTTTTATGTATGTTAAACAAAAATAACAGTCTTATAAATAATCTTTGAACTCTTTTCAAAGTATGGGAGCTGTAAATGACGTATTCCTAGAATCCTTTACCTATTATGACAGGTGCTTCACACAGGTCAAATATCAGTGGAAACGGTGTGAGAGGTCCCATTTTTATCTTGTCCATCAACTTTTCTGCCCCCCCCCCCCCCGCCCCACAAATTGCACATAACATTTTTTATTAATGGGTCGAATGGGATTTTGCCATTCAGCTTAAACTGTCGCCCCCCCCACACAACAGAAGATATTTGGATGATTTAAACACTTCTTTGATGTAATGACATACACGTATGTTGCGGTATAAGCCCATCCCATTACTAGTCTGAACCACCTCTATGCCAGTAATGAGCCAAATACGCACTGAATTGGTAGAGTTTGAGTTCTCCTCTATCTAGTAATTAGGTTACTAGGCAACTTTGCTGTGGTTGATACTGTGTATCACACACAGTATCAACCACATGTATGTTCAATAGGCATCTGTAATCTGTACCTATGTGTTTAATGTAAAGAAAAACTATTCATGAAATTCGTGTATTTTACTAATTGAGGTCGTGGGCCGCATCTAAATGTCTCGGGGGACGCTCATGGCCCGCGAGTCGTATCTTTGACATGCCGGCTTGAGATATTTAAAAAATTTAGGAGAAAAATTCTACAAGGTTCCTAGAAAAGTCCTTAAACATACCAATAACTTTGTGAGAAAAGGTCCATGAATGTATCCGTCAGATCTATCTATAGTAAAATGACTATTGTCCGATAGAATAAAAATGATCGCAGCGTCCCTAACGGAAAATGTAAACAGTTAGGATCATTATAGACTTTTCCTTACAAAGTTATTGGGGTGTTTAAGGGATTCCACAGAAACTCTGTATACGCAATAAAGCTCGACAAGAAAATGTACAATAATAAATGAGAAGTTTTACAAGTATAGAGAAGCTTGAGTGTCAGTCTTCAGTGAACCATCCCTTTCAAGTAGATCCCTTTCAATCATGTATAATCATCACTTTATATATACATAAATTTGGATAAACTTTGGCTATCATACGTCTCTATAGAAAACTATCCCGTGCACATTAACAATTTGAGTGAGCAAAAATTTCAGTATTTTCTCCGTTCCCACCCAACAGTACTGGTGCCGGAACCCAAGCCGAGTCTAAAGAATTTTTCAAACGTAGAAAACAAGCTCAACCTGGCTCGAAAATCCTTGAGTTTTTCGGTCTGGTCTGGCCCAAGATGATGTTTATCCAAATGCGTCTAACCCTGAAATTTTGTGTAGAAAATTAAGGGAAAAGTTGGGGCTTTTTAAGCATTTATTTTTATATAGATAAAATCAACACAATAATTTTATGTACTCAATTAAAATTCATTTATGAAATTTTGAAACATTGAATATGTCTAATCCAGAAGCTCTCCGAGGTTTTCTGAGGCCCTAAGCGAATTTCATAAAAAAGCCTTTTCTGATTAACAATATATACAGTAGGACGTCACACATCCGAAAATTGGTAACCCGAAAAATCGATTATCCGACAATTTAATTATGACGTTTCTACAAGTTCAAAAAAAGTAATTAATAAAATATGGATTGACTAAAAGACTAACATATGCGTTAGTCTTTTCTCTTTAGGTTTGGAAATAGGAGGTCTCCCTAGCCAATAATATTTTAGAGGTCTTTGATATACTTCCGAGTTCGAAAGAACTTCCGAGATAAGAACTTCCGAGTTCGAAACAACCTTGTCCCAACGGATAATCCGAAGCTGGTTATATAACAAAGTGCACCATGGGAATTATAGTATCATGACCTCAATATGCTCAACTATAGTTCGATAAACACGTTGTAAAGAATACTAATAACTGATACACAAATGCCTAATAATAAAATGCAGAAATATATAAAATACCTAGAAAACGTTGGATTGGGTATAATGTATATCGCATTAATGGGTCTTTAAAAAAATGCGAGAAATGTCAAATAAAATTTATGTACACAATTTTTAGGCTCTCTGCAAACATGAGGTTCCCAAGCAGTCACTCATGCTGCTTGGCCCCAGAGACATCCCTGTTCTACACGGCTCAGCCTGTGGACCAGGTCATGACCAAACATGAAGCCCCAAGCTGTCGCTTGGGTTGTTTGGCCTTCGGAAACTAGATCCATGAGAATGACGTTAACAGATTTGTTCGCATCATATTGCATACATTGAGCACATTTGTTAACACTTAAAACATTCTAAATTTTACATAATTTCTTTGATAAATTTGTTTGAAAAACGCGTAATATCTTGAGAAAGATTTATGTTAGCGTTCTAAAGTCTGTGTCATTCTCTTTTCTAATAAAAATTATGCATGAAATTATTATTTATTTATAATTATCAAAGGTGCGGACTTTTTAGTGGTTTTATGAAAATTCATTCAAAAATCCTGCAGTATCTCGAAGATATATAAAAGATCCTGCCTTTTTTGCGAAATGGCCCGCAAAAAATTATCTATATCCACTCTAGCTGAAAAACTAATAGATCAAAAATCACAAAATTTGGTAGATAAGTCAATTGTGGATTACCCTGATGCTCATTAGATTTTTGTATGATTCAGAAAAAACGAACCTGTCTTGTTCAATGAGCTTTAAGTAAATAGGTAATTATTATTTTGATTTAGATCAATCTCGGCCAATTAAATTCAATACATGCTGCTGATTTTATTAGTCTTCCACATTTTGGAATTGTATCGCTTATGATGGATGAGGGATAATATTTCCTGCCAGGAGTAGCCAGATAAGTGGCTATTTCCATTACATTTTTGTATTCAGATATGAGGAAACAGGAGTTTCTCTAGCTTTTAGGCTAGAAATAAGCTACTGAGACATCATAATTCACCTATGGTATTAGAATGTCATAAGAACTCAGTTTTTTATGTTACCATCCACATTAGACTTTTTTTTTTTGAGTGCTCTGAAGTAGAGAGCATACTAATATTTGATGCTTTCTTAAACGATGTGATAAGTAAGCGATACTTTGCATGTATTATCTATTTTTATTTTGTCATATAACGATTTTAGCGCAACGTGAAAAAAACATTGTTCCATTTGCAATGGAAATTTATTTAGAATTCGGATGTATATCCTCAAAAAGTAAAATTTATATATTATTTCTGTAAAAATTATTTCTGTAAAATTATTATTTCTGTAAAATTTATATATCATTTTTATATGCATATTCGAGATTCCAGGTACTACCCGAAGCAAGTGTACAAGCCACACATCAAATTAAAAAATCATTTTTGTTCTAAATTATAAAGAATTGTCGCATTATTAGGACACATGCTACAAACTGTTATATGATTATAGGATGAAAGAGCTCAATTTAAATGTTAAATCGAAAACAGTTCACTACCAGATTTATATAAGAGGTCTTTTACCCAAATACACTCACGGACAATGAAAGTTGCACACCAAGAAGAAAACATGGTACAAACGTGAAATGATGTAAATAACCAGAAGGCGGGCTGGTATGCAAATGATCCCAGTCTGGTGTGATTGCGCATGACCGTACACCCGTGTGTGGCCCTGCAAGCATGAGTCAGCGGCCTTATAAATCGGCGTGTAGTCGAAGCCCCATCAATGGAGAAGCTTCGGCCGGCGCAAGCACGAGTACGGAGTGAAAAATATGGGGGGTAGATGCCAGAAACGTCGATATACGCAACTGACGGGCTTCGAGAGAGGCCTGATCATCAGGCTGAAAACCACATGGTCAGAGCGCCGGGATCGAAGCCCGTCACGTGGATCGTTCGGACTATACTGTCCGACGGTGTTGGAAGCACTGGTCACGGGACGCGACCCAGACACGGAGGACCGGCTCTGGACAGACTACGCATACTACGAGTAGAGAGGATCGAATGATCGTGTATAAAGCAGGTATAGAGCAAACTGCGATCTGATCCGCGATACAGGCACACATAGTGGCTCTTGTGTGCCCACGAACCATATCTAGACGCCTGAAGGAAGCGAATCTGCAATCCCAGTGTCCCTTACGTGTGCTACCGTTAACACGGGAACATCGGCGGCTCTGGTTGCAGTGGTGTCGGGCCAGAGTAACGTGGAACGCCAGAGATTGGCGATGTTTGATGTTTAGCAATGAGTACTGCTTCGTTTTGGGGACCGATGATCAGCGTGTCCGGGTGTGGAGGTCCCCTGCACAACGCCACAACCCCAACCTCGTTTTCGAGCGTCATACCAGCCCTATTGCAGTCATCATGGGCTGAGAGCCATAGCCTACGACAGCCGATCTGCTCTAATAGTAGTACCTGGAACATTGACGAGCCAGCGGTACGTGGATAAGATTCTACGGCCCCATGTGCTCCCATTTGTTGCTGGGATTCCAGGTGCGTAATTCCAGCAGGATAATTCCCGGCCGCACACGGTTCGGGTTGACCAGGCCTGCTTGAGTCATGTCCATACTAGTAGCGTAGAGTGATATTCTTGACTGGGGAGGCCAAGCGATTGTCATTTTAACTTGGAAAAGGTTTTTGTATGATACGTGAATTTATATTGGAATTCGCACTTTTAATAAGTTTTATTTCCTTGGTGAGTAAAATAAAATAATTTAACATAAAAATGCTAAGAGTGAATGAAATGCACAATATTTTAAAATATATTACTTATGTAAGATACATACATACAAGGTATAGCATTTTAAATGTTTGCTTATTTGTAAATTAGTTGAACTTTTTTTTACAACCATTTTATTATATATGAAGTTATGGTCGATCATAGGGGAGGACACTCTTCCCCTTGGATATTCAAGATAACAAAGGCGAGCATTAATCTAGACAATGTTATGCATTTTATTCTTGAATTTACACCCCACCCCCATCCTTTCTGCAAAACGTTCTACATGCGCCCATGTATGAAAAAGTGCACTGAAAATTTGTGAGAAATCTGGAACATACACTTAGTTTAAGATCACTGTAGTCAACAATGTCCCTAAACAATATTGTTTATTAATTATTTACAAATACTGTGCTATGAAAACTTAAAAATATCTTATAATTACAATATGCTAAAAAAATCCGCTAAAAAATTATCAACCACTTTTATTTAACGGAGATTCTCGTCTAACAGGGGATTTTAAAAGGAAATGAAACTCATTCTTTCTAAGACTCCCAAAAACGCAAACTGATGCTGCTTCACCATATTGATGCCTATATAAGAGCTAAGTCTACTTTGTAAACCACTTAAGTTTAATGGTAGTCATTATTAGTATATTTCTTCGTCTTGAGATTGTTTAAAGTTAGGTAAATACTAGGTTATTCATGAAAAATGACTCAAATTCTTTAGTATTACAAATGCCGATTATTTTCTACAAATAGTAATTAGTAGAATCATGTTTGACCCAAAACGGAGGACCCATTAGGCTTGCACTACCCATCCTCATCTATACATAATTGATGAAACGTCATGTCCCACATCCAATCATTGATTGTTCATAAAGGTTTGAAATGGAGAAGCAATAGCCACGCCTTCCTATAAGCTAGCTTCCTATGTTAGTTAATCAGCGAGGGAGGAGTTTAACAAATGGGCAGTCTTAATGCCATGTTTTTCCTTATTGAAGACGAAGGCTGGATGATTTTAGCTTCTAAAACATTAAAATATGCGTTTTAATGAGAAAAATACTTTGAATCGTGTCACTTTAAGTAAGTAATGTGTAATAATTTTCTAAATAATACATATATCTTCGCAAAATTATTTTAAAAATACATTTAATAAAAGTACGTTTAAATAATTCTTTAAATCAGATATTAAGCTGGGGAGGCTCAGCTTTTTAGCCTCAATGGACATTACGACACTGGTTCAGACACTTCCATGGCCTGCCCGCTCCCCAAACCTGTCCCCTATACCACATGTGTGGGACCAGTTGAAACGCCAGCTGCCGGGTTGCCGCAATCTTCGGGATTTGGAACGTAAGGTCCAACAGGTGTGGACTCGTCTGCCGCAGGACAACATTAGGCTTCTGTTCGACACCATGCCGGACCGTATTGCTGCTTGTATCTCAGCACGAGACGGTGCGACGCGTTTTTGAGGTTGACCTGACTGTGTACCACAGCTCCCTCTGTACGTGTTTTGCTGCGCTATTTTTGTGATCAAGTATAGCATGTGATCATGTATATTTTGTGATCATGTATCCTTCCATCAATAAAATTTCAGGTCCATCCTATGCTTCATTCTTGGTGTGCAACTTTCATTGTACGTGAGTGTATATAAGGTTGCACTGAATATTACAATTTAAGCTCTAGATTAACATGAGGTTCAGAAAAATAATTTCCTAATGCCATGAGAACAGTTATGACTATGGTATGCCTTACTGGACATCGGTATATGGTGCTGGATGGGTGTTATACGGGAGAGCAGTCTCATCTAACGTCCACCTCACATCATATCGGTGGGTGTATTTCGGTTGTAGCTAAGTATGGGATCGAAAATCCTAACTACGGGATTGTTGGGATAAGAGTAGGAAAATGAGACCAATTATGGCAATGATATGCCTCACATGACATCGGTATATGGTGTTAAATGGGTATAATACGGGAGAGCACTCTCTCCTAAAGTCCGCCTCACATCATATGTGATGTATTTCAGTTGTAGTTATGACTCGAAGGTATTGAAGTATTGACTCGAAAATCCCAACTGCGGGATTATTGGGATAAGATTAGGGCCATGAGACCAGTTATGGCCATGATATGCTTCTTCACATGACATCGGTATATGGTGTTGAATGGGTGTAATACGGGAGAGCACTCTCTCCTAAAGGTCACCTCACATCATATCGGTATTGAGGTTGAATGGGTGTATTTCGGTTGTAGCCAAGTATTGGATCGAAAATCCTAACTACAGGAATGTTAGGATAAGAGTAGGGCCATGAGAACAGTTATGTCTATGTCACCCTCCAATGCCAGATCGACGGGCAACTGACAACATGTCTGACCTCCTCCTGATGTTTTTACCCCAGGTTAGCCTCCTGACATTACTGTTTTTGGCCAGGTTAGTATCCTGCGTGGTCGTTATCCTCTCAATTTTAAAAACGGCGCTCAATCTTCCAGAGTCCACTCAATCCGCACCAGTCGTACAAGGGTTACTTTCAGACCTCCGATACATTTGCACTAACCTACAGGGTTGATTTGTTCGGGCGCCATTGCAAAAAACCTTAATGCCCCACCCGAGAATCGAATCCCGGATCGCCGAACTGACCAGCCGACGCTCTACCTTTAAGCTACTGGGACGAATTTTCAAGCCCTTTTCGCCGAAGTGGATTCTGCAACAGCATCAGACTTCTCATTAATAAATTATTTGATTTTAATTTGTCTTCTTTGCATTTTTGTAAGAGTAAATTATTCTTTATTTTAATATATGAAAACTTATGGACATACAAACCTGTATTATTTCACGTATAGGCCAGTATTGGCGATAACAATTTTAGTGGGCCAAGAAGGACATAATCAGGCCACGGGAAAAAAAGTATAGCAAACGCTGGTCTATTCAAAAGATGTGGCGAGGCTACCATGAGACGTGGAGCCATGACCTCTATAAAGTGGAGACCTTGTTCTAATAAGCTTCCTTGTTTTAAGAATATCGAGGCGCCTGCCACAAGTGGTGATCCAAGCGCCGCATAGCTGTTGACCTGCCAGAGTATCTTCTCTCGTGAATGGAATGAACTAGATCAGTAGCGTCCCGAGGTTTTCTGAGGCCCCAAGGGAACTCCATAAAAAGGCATTATCTGATGAACAATACATATATAGTTGGACGTCACACATCCGAAAATCGCTAACCCGAAACATCGATTATCCGGCAATTTAATTATGTCGTTTTTACAAGTTCAAAAAAATTAATTAATAAAATATGGATTGACTAAAAGACTAACATGTGCGTTAGTCTTTTCTCTTTAGGTTTGGAAATAGGAGGTCTCCCTAGCCAATAATATTTTAGAGGTCTTTGATATACAATAAGAACTTCCGAGTTCGAAACAACCTTGTCCCAACGGATAATCCGAAGCTGGTTATATAACAAAGTGCACCATGGCGATTATAGTATCATGACCTCAATATGCTCAACTACAGTTCGATAAACAGGTTGTAGTCAAAACGTTGTAAAGAATACTAATAACTGCTACACAAATGCCTAATAATAAAATGCAGGATTATATAAAATACATAGAAAACGTTGGATTGGGTATATTGTATAATGCAGTAATGGGTCTTTAAAAAAATGCAAAGCAAGTCCAATAAAAATGATGTACACAATTTTTAGGTTCTCTGCAAACATGAGCTGCTTAGCCCCAGGGATATGTCTGGTCTGCACGGCTCAGCCCGTGGACCAGATCCAAATCCAAGCAGACTTTTAATGCACACGTTTCAGATGTCCTGTGATAAATAGATACATAACTGTAACTGGCGGCCAGTGACATTTTTCTTTTTCAGTTTTATCTCAACATTATACATCCGGGTTTCTAGGAAGAATGTTTTTAAGTCTTACAATAGTTTGTAAAAATAAGGACCACGAATGAACACGTGGGTCTGTCTAAGTCACCTGTGTGTCACCTGCTCTCCCGATAGAATGAAAGTGATTAAAGCACCCCTAGAGGAGAATTGCAGAAGTTAGAAACACAAACTTTGCAAGAAAGTGAGGTAGAAGTAAAATGCCAAAGTTATAGAGCCCTCCCTTATTAATAAGAATGAACATTCGAAACTCACACATCGAATCTAATAATGACTTGTCCTATTTTATCGGTTTGTTGATGTGAAGATATTAATTACAAGTAATTATAGTTTAATGTTTTTCTCTAATTCAAATATGAATTTTAGATGACGAAGGGCACTAATAACCCTATAACTCTATACCTTATACCCCTTCACTAATAACCTTATTGTATCAAATAAGTACCTTTTGTAACAGTTTTACAGTCGATTCCTACTCATTAGAAAATGACCTACAGCTTTGTGATTCGCATTGTTTGTCTATCTCACTTTGTTTCCGAGTTTGTTATCCTAACTTTTTAATTTTTTTGCTAGGGGCGTTACAATCCCATTTATTCGATCAGGTACGGTCATTTTACCATACCGTCACTTTACTTCACGTGTACAATCATAGAACTCTCTTTACAAAGTTATTGGGTGCTTAAGGTCTTTCTTGATTAAAAAAACTCCCTTTGGGGTCCTTAAAGCTGAAGGTCTTTTGATAAAAATGGCCTTACCTAGAGCTATATGCTCTATTATTATAGGAGGCCTAGCATTGGACAAGAAAATTTCGCGTAGAAGGCCTACTACACATTTTAGCAAAGTGTCCAAAAATCCTAGCTATATCACTGAAATGTACCGATATTTTGCAGTTACTTGGATACAGTAGCGTCGCCAGAAATACATTTTTACGTGGGGTTTTGGAAACCAAATATTTTGTTTCCGATTTCTCCAAAAATCCTAGCTATACCACTGAACTGTAACGTAACGATACTTTGCAGTTACTCGGGTACAGTAGCGTCGCCAGAAACATATTTTTGCGTGGGGTTTTCGCAACCAAATATTTTGTTTCCGATTTCTCTAAAATTCTAGCTATACCACTGAACTGTAACGATACTTTGCAGTTACTTGGGTACAGTAGCGTCGCCAGAAATATATTTTTGGGTGGGGCTTTGACAACCAAATATTCCAATTATTTCGTTTCCGATTTCTGCAAAAACCCTAGCTATATCACTGAACTGTAATGATACTTCAGTTACTTAGTTACAGTAGCGTCTCTAGAAAAAAATATTGGGTGGGGGGTTTTGGTTAACCAAATATTTTATTTTCAATTTCTCAATATAATTTCTTCTAATTTAAATACGTTCCAATGTTGTAGAGTTTACACCCCCCCCCCCTCCTTAGCAACGCACTGCTTAGGTAATATTCTTTACATTTTCAAAAGCAACTTCTCCCAACCGCACTTTCTTGGGCGTTCCGTTGCCAATCTTCGATACTCAAATTATTTTCTCCTCAGAAGGTTCGCAGTGGAATTGAAGGCTTGTTCTTCGCTTTTCAAACTGCCGAAGTGTCCGTTAGAGCGGAGGTTCTTATCGCGGATCGATAGCTTCCGCTGCCTATTTTTATGCGATATCGCGGTACAGGTTAGGGAAGAACGGCAAACAGGAAATTGGGAGGATGTTCTCTGCGGACACACATTTAGAGATTCTAAATAAAACTTTTGCGTTCGGATTAATTTAGGTGAAGGAGATTATTTGTTTTAAATTTTCGGGGAGAGTTCCCATAAAAAGTATTGTGACGGAATCGGAATTCGAATTTTCAACCGATCTGTATGTATTATTTATCCGTGAGCCCAGTGGAATGTTTTTGAAGTAATATTTGCGTTGCAGTGCCCCTTTCGACAATAAGAGCTTGCAATTTCGTCCCAGTAGCTCAACGATAGAGCGTTGTTTGGACAGTTCGAAGATCCAGGGTTCGATTCCTGGTTGGGGCAGTAAGTTTCTGTACAATTGGCACCTGAACGAATCAACCCTGTAGGTTAGTGCAAAGATGTCGGAGGTCTGAAAGTGGCCCTAATACGACTAGCACAGATTCAGCGGACTTGAGAATATTGAGCGCTGATTTCAAATGGGAAGGACAAGAATACGTACCTGGGTAAAAATAGTAGTATCAGGAGGCTAACCTGAGGTAAAAATAGCAGGAGGTGGTTAAACAGATTGCCAGTTGCACGCCAATCTGACATTAGAGAGTGGAGAATACACAATTAGACAATAAGATCTTGCAATTTCGTCCCAGTAGCTCAACATTAGAGTTTCGGCTTGCCAGTTCGAAGATCCAGGGTTCGATTCTTGCATGGGGCAGCAAGATTCTTTACAGTGTGTATGTGCTTATGTCACTAGTTATGTGTGTATGTGCACTAATCTCACTTGTCTAGAAGCAGGCCAAGCCAAACAAGCCCATAACACCAAAGTTCATGGTAAAGAAAGATACATTACTGCTTCTGTTGGTTCAAAGTTCGCATGTGTTTCATGGTAGAAGTCTGAATTTTGCTAAATACCAGTTAAATTAGACCGGAAGTCCGTACTCTTCCGTCCCTGATCCGCCACCTATCGGAAGAACTTTCAGACCTACAGATGTATCATGCCCATGCTCTATGTTGACACGGAGAAAGTTTGGGAACCGTCGAGGATTGAGCTCCGGACCACCGCGTGTGATCCTTTTGCCTTAACCACTGGACTATCTCGACCATGTGTGTATGTATATGTCGTGTGTACACGAGTCTGTGACACAATATCTCAAGAACAAATGGAACGAATGCATACTAGAAATCTATTTTAAACGCAATGAAACGTTGAGAAAACCCCACATGTTTGAATAAACTTTGAAATAATCTTACAAAAATTACCACATTCAATGATGTTAAATAAACAATTATTTCATACGCAATTTATTATTAGAAAACGAATGACATTCATTTTAGAAACGCTTGTATGAACCCTTATCGAGATATTGAACTTATTTTGAATAAAGCTACATTATACTATTTTTTGAAGTATTGTTAAATAAGATAGCATCCCATATACAATTTTCATGTTTACATACTTATCATGGATACAACAGGTTCCATTCGTGAGAAGACACATTTTGTAATAGTTTTGTATTTTGACGTCAAAAAATACATCAACTGTTATATATTTCATATACTACACTACGCAAACAAGTCTGACCATGCAAGTTTGTGTCGAAAGAGTTTGTGTGTAAATGGTTTGTGTGTAAATGGCAAGTTTGTGTGTAAATGGGCATTTATTGTGATTTAAACTGCAAATTCTCGGTGTGGAAGTCTTGCAGTTTGTCTTAAATTGGAAGTACAGATCTCAAAATGTGCGTATAATATTCGAAAATTTGAAAAAAATAAAGTATATTTACAAAAACGAATCAAAACCCGAAAATTTCGATAATGTTTCGAAGCTTTTGTCTTAATTGAGGCACATATCTGGGATTATATATAAATTATTCGAGATATAAAAACATATTGCAGTTTTAATTATTTGCATTTAACTGAAAATAATTTTCCAGACCCTCGTTTTTACCTCGTTGCAATTCATTTCGAAACATCCCCCATTCTATTTGTTTCTGCTCAGAGAGAGACGGCCGTCTCAGTGAATGGAAAAGTTGTAGTTGTCAGACTGGAAGAATAAATACATATATTCAAAAGTCTAAAGTTGTCCATTTTTGAGTCATAATTTCGAAACTTTTATCGAAAGCATTTTTCAATACCATACGTAATGCATCGATGATAAGAGCTTGAAATATTGTACCAGTCGCTCAATGCTTAGAACATCGACTAGCCGGTTCGAAGATACGCGATTCGAATCCTGGCTGGGACATTGGGGATTTTTACATTGGCGTACTAAATACTACCTAAATACTACCTTTACCTAAATGCTGCTGGTTTGAGATAGTGATCTGGTGATCTAAAACTGACCTATAGAGCCAGTTTGAACATCAAGACCACGCAAGATACGTATAATAAGTGCGGATGTATATGTATAGTAAGTGCATCAAGACCACACAAGATATGCATAAATAATAGAGCATTGAACATCAAGATCACGCAAGATATGTATAATAAGTGCGGAAGTATATGTATAATAAGTGCATCAAGACCACACAAGATATGTGTAAAAAATAGAGCATAGAGCCAGTTTGAACATCAAGATCACGCAAGATGATTACCTGTATAATAAATGCGTAAAAATACGATGGGGTCGTTCAGATCGGCATTTGCACACCAATTGGACTTCACGGGGAGAAGATTATAGGGTCCACTTCGACGATAAGAACTTGCTATGTCCCACTAGATCAATAGTTAGAGCAATGGCTAGTCAGTTAGAAGATTCGCTGTTCTATCTCAGGCTTGGAAAGTGACACCTCTACAAATATTTTTGAAATCCGATGATTCCAAATTTTTTCTTTATATGAGCAGCACAGGACCTTCCCTACAGGAATAATTTTTTTACTTCTTTGAAAATAACCATTGAATTGAATTTAATTGCACAAAATGGCACTTAAATTTATTGGAAATTATATACTTGGCGCTGTTCGTGATTCAACATATGTGAAAATTCTAAACGCCATCATATTTCTTTTCAAAAAAATTCCATTGAAACATTAAATTTAATTCTCCTACGAAAAATGAAAAGTATAAGGCAAGGATCTATATAAAACGTTCTGGTTTCGTCTGGAAACCCAAGGTACAAAAATATGAAGTTTGGTAAATATACCCTAAAATGGTAGCAAACGTTATTCTCGAATCATTTTTAACCCACTGCAACAATCATTTAAAAATATGTGAAAATTCTAAACGCAATCCTATTCCCTTAAAACACCTATCTATTAAAACATTAAATTTTATTCTCCTATTTAAAATAAAAAGTATAAATGAATGAAAATCTGAAGAGTAAAACATTCTGGTGCCGTTTGTAAATCAATGCATAAAAATATGAAGTTTGGTAAATATGCAACAAAATGAAGGCTTTAAAAATGTAACAAAAGTTTTCCGGAATAATGTTTATCGTTGCAACAGTCATTTCAAAATATGTGAAAATTCTAAACATATTCATATTTATTTAAAAAAAATTCTAATAAAATATTAAATTTAATTACCCTATATAAACATAGTATATAGATGCAAATCAGAAGAATAAAACATTCTGGTCCCGTTAATAAACTAATTTACAAAAAAATGAAGCTTTGTAAATATGCAATAGAATGATAGCTTAGAAATGGTAGAAACAGTTATTCCCGAACCATTTTTTTTACTCCATTGCAACAGCAGTTTAAACAAATCGGGAAATATACTATTTAAAAAAATATGTTTTCAAAAATTCCATAGCCGTAACTGATTTAACAATATTAAAAGTATAACACCGTTTGTTTCTTAAATTCAGTTCTAAAAATCTGATATGACTCTCCCTGCAGACTCATACTCACGTTCACTTTTATTTCTTCAATAATTCATTATATTGAGTTTAATTGTACAAAATAACACCCTTAATTATTTAAAATTGCATTGAATTTGCATTTTTAATTCAATTGTCGTTCTCATTTCGTAACTGGACTTATTTTCAACAGGGTTCCGGTCTAAAGTGGGTGGCAGTTCCCGGCTGTCCAAAGAGATACCTTACACCTTCGGATAGGTCGGACGGTCTGGGTCGAAGAAGAATCGTTATTATCTATATAAACAAAATCGTAAGTTCTGCTTCTATCTGTCTGTTTATTATTCCAGTAAGGGAGAAATAATTGTGAATCTTATAATTGTGAATCTTATTGTATTGTGAATCTTATAATATTGTTACGACGTATACTCTAGAATCGTGGGTGTACAAGCAGGATACAAGAATGAGTCCAAGTTTCTGGAGAACAACGTTTATTCAACAAGCACAACGTAAACAGGAACACTACAGAAACAGATCAGACAGCACTTAAATGCTTCATTAATTTCACAAAATAGCCGATATTATTCACGAAACATTGACGAAAGTCATTTCACGAAACAGATGCTACTATTGTTCTTAAAACATCGACGAAAATCGCAGTTCAATGTAGTTCGGGTCACATCAACTGCCACTCCAACGGAGTGATGGCTCTTTTTATAGAGTATTCGTAGAAACTTCTGAAATTTTGGACTAGTTCGTAAAATAATCGTTTTTTCGAGGTGCTTCTCGAAGATTCGGGAAGTCGCCAAATGTCGCCAAATTGGCTATAAATCGCCAAATTTGGCAACCCTTCTTCGGACTCGGAATTCTAGCAAGTGACAACCCTAGAATGACGTCATGGGAAAGAATGCCTTTACCACTAGCATCTCAATCCTGCGGTCATTCCCAATGGGAAACAAAATCCGGCGCAATGCGCATGCTCACGGGTCCTCTCCAGTGCTTCAATATTTCGTCAAGGGGTGATATAAATAGTGTGCAGAAGCTGAAGATACAATGTTACGATCGAAATCGCAGCTGACAGTCTGACATGCTTCCCAATTACAGTTTTACGATTAAAATCGTAAAAATGCGATCCAAAATGTACAACATTGCATCCCAATGAGAATATTTACGAATATGTACAGTGTTGCCTTGGATTTTAATGTTCGTTCTGAGATTTTACGATTTTTAGGCATTGTCAATTTGTAATGTAATGGTTGAATGGTAAATAGAACGAAGAACTGCCCTCTATTTTTTAAATTCTAATCCGATTTTAAATGTATGGTAAAGGAAAGTTTTATTTTAAATAATATAATATTTAATGATTTCGTAATTTATACACTTGAAAATTACATTCGTAATTTTACACACAAGCGGAAAGAAGGTATTTTCTTATCGCTACCTATGTGAAGTTATTCAATTGCAAGTTTACTTTAATTTTTGTGTCTCAGGTGTGGATTAAGCATGAATTTTAAGAGAGGGGGGCGATTTGCATGAACATATTACTTTGCGAGTTAATAGCGTTGTGTAAACAAACCTCTGTGTGCTGTAATACATAATGATACGCTACTGGGGGAGGAATACCTCCAGGCGCTGATATCGCCCCCCCGACATTTTTGAGTGTCGCATTTAACACTATCTTTTTTTTATTATTCTGTACCTAAAACATTGATAGATAGGCAACGGCATCCCTCCCAAATTGATGGATAGGCAACGCCCCCCCCCCCCCAAACTGACAGTGCCTACTTGTAACTTGTCATTTTGAAAGAAATGGCGTTCCTAAATATTTTCTTTTTCCCCCTTTTGTTTTCGGCGTACCGTATAAATCGAAATTAATTACCAGATACCTTGTTGAAGCTCTTCTAGTTTGAATAATTCTTTTAGTAGACAGATAAATTAATCTACAGTTATAACTCAAAATTCCCCTTCAATTCAGAACAAAAAGAATCTTGTAGTAATTACATAAACATTTTGCCTATATTTTCTCTCTCCATTTTTGAGTATTATCTCTGTATCTAAATTCTGTGCAAACGCAATTACAATATTTTTGATTTTATATGATCACTAAACTTTGATTATTTCTACAACAAAGTCAAATTTTAACGCATGCTGAAAGTAAAGAAATAAAGCAAGCGAACACACATAAATAATAGAAAATACGAAACAGATTTCTGGGATTATTTACAGTTTTATTAATGCATTTAGAAAATATTATTTAGAACATTATATATTAGAGCATTCTTCCAAAAACAGACTAGTTTCTGATATGAAAATCCAAACTACTTTAAAATATCTTTCTAATTTTAATACATATTTACTTTTCTTTCATAATTCTACGAATCGAAAAACTTTTTTCCGCTTGTGTGTAAAATTACGAATGTAATTTTGAAGTGTATAAATTACGAAATCATTAAATATTATATTATTTAAAATAAAACTTTCCTTTACCATACATTTAAAATCGGATTAGAATTTAAAAAATGGAGGGCAGTTCTTCGTTCTGTTTACCATTCAACCATTACATTACAAATTGACAATGCCTAAAAATCGTAAAATCTCGGAACGAACATTAAAATCCAAGGCAACACTGTACATATTCGTAAATATTCTCATTGGGATGCAATGTTGTACATTTTGGATCGCATTTTTACGATTTTAATCGTAAAACTGTAATTGGGAAGCATGTCAGACTGTCAGCTGCGATTTCGATCGTAACATTGTATCTTCAGCTTCTGCACACTATTTATATCACCCCTTGACGAAATATTGAAGCACTGGAGAGGACCCGTGAGCATGCGCATTGCGCCGGATTTTGTTTCCCATTGGGAATGACCGCAGGATTGAGATGCTAGTTGCCTTTACCGGAGTTTTTCCTTTTGAGAACCAGATGGACTGATCTGCGAAAGAGACGAAAGACTCCAGAAGAAAGGGAATATTACACGTTCGTAACAATATATTCCGTACAAAATAATGGTATAACGCTAGTTCATCATAAGAATTCCTCAGGGTGCACAGGGAAAGTAATGGGATGCTCGAATTAGATGTTTCTTTATTTAAAGGGGTGATAAACTACAGTACAATGAGGCCTTAGAGGGAAGTCTAGGTGTGTTCTGGATATTGCAACCAAACCTATGTTTTAATAACAACGAGAGTTCAAATATTTAACAGCGTATAATTTATGTCTTATAATGAAACTGTAATTAAACGTTAAGATACATATTTGTAAAACATTTTATGACCCTCCGCATATCACTATCCCTCTCAAATGTCGGTAATAAAACTGTAATAAAACTTTACATAGAATCACAAGAGGATGTATAGTGAACCGCCCACCCCTCCTTTAAAAAATCTTGATGCCCTAAATAAGAAATGGACTGTCCTGCGCTGTGTATATATCGTTTAGTTATCCGTTACAGGTAAAGTCCGAAATTGTGTAAATCTATGCATTTTTTCGGTTAAGACCGAATTACCAAAAGAACTGGGCAAACCTATAAGTTTATTCGGCTAAAGCCCGAATTATCAAAAGAACTGGGTAAATCTATAAGTTTTTTCGGCTAAAGCCCGAATTACCAAAAGAGCTGGGTAAAGCTATAAGTTTATCCAGTTAAAGCACGAAATACGAAAAGAACTGGGCAAACCTATAAGTTAATTCGGTTAAAGCCCAAATTATCAAAAGAACTGGATAAACCTTTAAATTTATCCGACTAAAGCCCGAATTATCAAAAGAACTGGGTAAAACTATAAGTTTATCTGGCTAAAGCCCGAATTACCAAAAGAGCTGGGTAAACCTATAAGTTTATCCAGTTAAAGCATGAAATATGAAAAGAATTGGGCAAACCTATAAGTTTATCCGGTTAAAGCCCAAATTTTCAAAAGAACTGGGTAAACCTATAAGTATATCCGGCTAAAGCCCAAATTTCCCAAGAACTGGGTAAACCCATAAGTTTATTTTGTTAAAGCCCGAATTATCAAAAGAACTGGGTAAACCTATAAGTTTATCCGGCTAAAGCCCGAATTATGAAAAAACTGGGTAAACCTATAAGCTTTCCCGACTAAAGCCCGAATTATCAAAAGAACTAGGTAAACCTATAAGTTTATCCGATTAAAGGCCGAAATACGAAAAGAACTAGACAAACCTATAAGTTTATCCTGTTAAAGCCCGAATTACCAGAAGAACTGGGCAAACTTATAAGTTCATAGGGTAAAAGACTGCATTATCCAATAGGACTGTGTAAAGCTGGAATAAAATCAAAGTTTCTAACTTTACCTGGTTAAATTTAGGTTTTACCAACACAGCTTGGATAAACTTATGTTTAACTAACACTGCTCGGTTAAAAATAAATGCGTGCGACTATATTTATACATTTTTAATTATTTGCAAGACATTTATAGAAATTCAAGCGAAAAAAGGCTTCTTTGAAAGAATTATCAAATTTCACTATGTGTTAATTATTCGTGGCATGTAAATTTGAAAATTTCTTTGAAACATGAAATTTTAATTAATGGTAACACACAGAGTTTAGATGGTGACTGGTATGGATTCAGTATCAAATTCTGGAGGATGTTTGAAAGTTCACTAAGGATTTCCACTTCCAGTCTAAAAATTTTTCTTGAATCCTCTATTTCTCAGGAGTGACAATAGATAGAGAAGATTAGATGATGGTTGACAGCATTAAATTCAGCATCAAATTTCGGAGGGTTCATTAAGGACTTTAACTTCCCGTGGAGATGCCACCACTCACAAAATCTGTCTGCCTTTACAGAAAGAATGTATGATAACACTGCTTAGAAGTTCCATCGAAAATAGAGTGCCACCATATGAAGTCTTCTTCAAAACATTTTCGTGTAGCTAAGTTTCATTATAAAATTACTTATTCATGTGACAAGAATCCTTGCAATTCTAGCTTTGGGATTGGCCAGCATGGATTGTTTCTACGCATACATTGTTTTTACTACCATAATGTAGAAATATATATGCACTCTTATAATGAGTAGCCATCAAAAGATTATAAGAACGGACATAAGGGGTCGGATCCTCCTGAGGTATACCAAACATTGTGTTCAAATTACATACCTCAATAGTGGCCATCAACCGACCTTCTCTGCATTTTAAAAAATGCGATAATGAATCATTTACCAAATGTATGGCAAAGTTTCTGAGAAGCGTAAGTTGATGGTGGTCATAAACCGACGTCCTCTACACTATTAAAAAAAAAAAAAACGAAATGGGCTAGGGTGGGATTTATGGCAATGTCATCATGGGGTTTATAGCAATGTCACCATAGGGTTTGTGACAATATCATCATGAGGTTTATGGCAATGTGTCATGGGGTTTATGGCAATATCTTTAGAAGTAAAAGGAAATAGAGCCCATAAATCAACCTTCCTTACAGACTCTGAAGAAATGGAATAATGATTCGGTTGTGGTATGTATATATATGTTCTGACCTCGGACTAAGCGTGTTAGTCATGAACAGACTTTCTCTGCCTTTTTGGAATTGAAAAAGGATTCAGATCCTATTTATTGGGTGAGTGGTATTGTCCCCTAGTATGTTTTAATAGTGGACATTAGCTGATCTTCCCTAAACTTTTCGTAAAAATGTGATAATGGTCCACTTGTTCAAATATATCCGCGTAGTGGGGTAATATAATCCAATAATGGTCATGAACAAAGATTTTCAGCACTTTTTAATACTTTCCAACACAGTTGTAAATTGTTAGTGCTTTTTTCATTCTGTCTGTCTGTTCATTCGGACGATAACTGCCGTAAAAACGACTTCAAAATGACTTCGAAATGAAATCATAATATGTTGTTGAAGCAGTTTGTGGGACATATGCGAATGAAAATGATTAATAACACCCAATTAGTTCTGGATTTAACCCGAGTTCAAAAAATGAAATACATTGAACTCTATGGGACCTAATTTTTCAAACATGTTTTAAGAGGAGTTAAAATTCACAAATTGCTTCGAAAATTTTAGAGGAAATATTCAAGTTATCACGTAAAATGTGGGAAAAAAAATAGTAAAATATGTTAGGTAGTTTTTTAAATAAAAATTGAAATAATAGTTACACCCGTATTATATGAAGAGATCACATGACCCACTTAAAAATAATATATGTCATCTGTCTTTTTTCCCCGTGTAAAAATCGTGATTTTTAAAGTTCTTTTATATTTATATTTAGTGTTGCATCCGTACTAAAACGACTTTACTTTTGCATATTATCTGTGTATCTACATTTTGCGCCAACGCAATTACAATATTTTTTATTTTAAATGATTACTAAAATGTGATTATTCCTACAACGGAGCTTAATTTCCATAGCATGCAGAATGTAAACAAGTCAAGCGATTGTAAGATGAGTTGTATAAGAATTGCTGAATTTTTTTCATGCAAAATTATTTAGCTCTGGAGTCTGGAATATAAGTGATATGAATGAAATATTCATTGATTTTACATAGAGAAGCAGACGATTTATAGCATTCTATTTTTTATGAAGTTATAAGTTTCCAAGTTTAATAAATTACTGTATTATTGTGATAATCTAAAAAATATCAGTGATGAGTGTATTGTATTTCAGAGCTGTTTAAATAAAATTGCACTTCAGTTTCCTAATCAGTGCTTTATGCATGATTGATATTTCTTGTTTAAATATTGATATTGAAAATGCAGTTACGTGGTAAAGGGAGATTTTTTATTTTTTCAAAAAATCATTTGAAAATCTTACGCTATTACTAGAACGGTTTATGTTACGGTCTAAAGTATGCATCATTCGTTTTCTCATGTAAAATTACGTATTATATGAATATTTATTTATCATTATCAAAAGTCCGGAATTTTTAATATTTTTTTCAAAAATTCATTTGAAAATTGTTCTTTTTAATAGTGTATCAATTTATTCTTGAAACGTCTTATTCCTTCGTGAGATTTTGCGTTAGCAGACTTACGGACACATTAACATACATAGACACACTTACACACACACCACCTCCAAAATATTCAATTCGAGTTCAGTGATCCTTGAAACGTGATTTTCCGTCGAAAACTCGAATTTGAATTTTTAACTCTGTCATAATACTTGATTTATGCATCATATTACTTTTCTATTATACAATAATGTATAAGGAAAGTATTGTAACGGGGTCGAAAATTCGAATTCGAGTTTTCGACGGGAGAGCACGTTTCAAGCATCCCTGATCACGATTCGAAAATTGAGGTGATGTCTCTCTGTGTGTGTGTGTGTGTGAAAGTATGTGTGTGTGCGTGTGTGTGTGAAAGTATGTGTGTGTGCGTGTGTGTGTGAAAGTATGTGTGTGTGCGTGTGTGTGTGAAAGTATGTGTGTGTGCGTGTGTGTGTCAGTGAGTCTGTGGATAAGATAACTGACGAACGAATGGACCGATTCGAACGAAATTTGGTACATAAATTACAATCCATGAATATTGGAAGCCTATTGTTTTTATACGTAATCGAATGTTCAGAATCCTCCTAAATTATAGAATGAAGTTTTGAAAAAATCATCAAAAAATCAAAACCTCTAATAAAGTTACACAAATAGACATTTCTTATGTAATTTTTTATTAGAAAAACGATTAACATAAATTTTAGAACGCTAACATGAACCGTTCTCGAGATATTGCCCATTTTTCAAAAAAATTATCAAAAAATTATATATATAAAAAAATATTTCCTATTGAGAAACATGTTCACGTCTCATATGTAATATCATGCGATCAATTTGGTGACATCATTCTCGTAGATCTTGCTTGTTTCATTCGTGAAAAAATATACTTTGAGTAATACTTTTGTATTTAAACGCCAATAGTCATTTATCTGCTATAAGAATAAATTATTTCTCCCTCCATAACGCTTGGCGAGATTTTGACGACGAATTTGGCGGAATGCCGCCAACATGGCGACTTTTTAAATGTTATCAAATTAAAAAAAATCTCGCCAAATGGATAAAATTACGCTAAATAAATGAAAATAACGACTAACTGACGAAAATTCAATATCTTGAAAAAATATAAGTATCTACTATAAGAATAATCTATTTTTTTTATTGTAAAAGTAGTAAATACATTGCATTATATAAGGAAAGTCATGTGCTGCCCACATCAGATTTTTTTGTATGTTAGGAAAGTAATAATATAAAACTAATAAAGATTTTGGTTTGAATAAAATAGACACAGGGAAATGGTAGTCAATTACTTGAATCTCATTCGAAACAATTAAGTGATAACATAGATGAACATCATTCTTATGAAGATGAAAATTGCTAAGATGGGGATGAAGATGCAAAGGAAATCACAGTGGGCATTACAGGCATTAGAAGCAATATTTCGGTAGCTGAGTAGGCTAATAAAGGATAACGAACTCCATCGGGGATGGAATGCAAATTCGACGGAATGTTGATAACTGTGTGAGGGTGTACAAGTTGATTTACTAACAAAAGAAGAAGGAAAAGTACTTACTTCAAGAAAGTTGACTTAGGAACACTAGAAAGTTATTTTCTCAGTAGAGAGTTATTTTCTTAGAAAAATATTTTCTCAGTATAGTTAGAAAGTTATTTTCTCCGCATAGTTAGACAGTTTTATTCTAGCAAGCAGCAGTTTTATTTATTGTAAAGAAAAGACTGTACTACATTAGTAATCAATAAGTACAATAGCTATTTTGCGAAGGATAAGAAAAACTTAAGCAATGTAGTTTGTGTGTTGTGTGTTGCCTGTCGTTTGTTTGACAGTTAGTTTTTCATGCTGATTTCTGAATGGATTTTCTTAATCCGGGTCTTTGGTATATGGCTGAATTTCTGATAATCGTCAATTTTAGGTCCCTTGACTTTAAAAAAAATATATAAATAAAACATATATTTTTTGCTGTATTTTTTTAGAATTTAGTGTGCTCTACATAATTTTCAAGAAAAAAATATTTTTCAATAATATTAAATATAGTTTCGACGTCATAAAACAGCAAATTCGTCATTTGTGTCACTGTCCCTCAGTGATGAGTTGAGTTTTCATCTCTTAATTATATAAGTGAAAAACGTAAATAATAGAAATAAATGACTAAAGTTTAAGAAGTTACGATTTTAACATGTAAAAAATATAATTTCCTTAAAAATTTTAACGATATTATTTTGCGAAATTGTTCATATATGCTTGTTCCCGAGAATCGGCAATAGTGAGCCGATGTTCGAAAAAGCATCTTTTTTTCCACTGGAGAGCGACAGCAGCGGCATTAAATTCTACAATAATATTATGTAGAAATTTATTTTATATTTGTTTAAAGATTTACTACTTTACGATAATTAAGGAAAGTGAAAAACACAATTCTATTATTCATTTTTGATGAGTATATTTATTATCCGTCAACTGTGTCACGCATTTAATTATTGTTAATATGGATGAAAATTTGAAAGCAATATGTCTTCTGTTAGCATATAAAATCATGTTTTGCATAGCGTAAATTTTATTTTCAAATGTTAGTTTCAATTTCTGTGCGGAATAAAAATATATACACAAACATCAACTGTATCACGGTCAACTGTGTCACGTAAATGGAATTATTTACGTTACGCGGAATGACGCATGGCCGATTCCGCTTTGAAATGATAATAGGATTTTTTTTTCTTTTAAGGATTTTTCGGTAGCTTCCGCTAACAGGATCATTACGAATCGGAATTTCTGCGAAATTTAAAAAAATGTAAATTTTAAATGTAAAATTTTAATTAAAATATCCTCTTAATTAAGCATTAACAACGTGAATCGAATTTCTGCAAAATTTAAGGGAAATCTGTTAACACAGAATGAAATATTTTAATTAAAACATATTTTTAATACAGAATTTACATCGCTAATTTCTAATAAAACATTTACATCACGCAGTGTGCGATTCGCTTTTCATGAAGCGAGATTATCATTATTGTATATAACTTACACGGATTGCATGCGCCCGCTTAACGGTTGGGTACACGGTTAACAACTACTACATGAATTGTAGCCGGCACAGGCACGTAGCATAGGTACGCGGTTGACAGTTACTGCAAGAAATCAACTGCAAGTTATGAGTTTTTTCAAAAAACAGTTAGAAAGCTGTTAGTAAATAATATCAGAAAAAGCATTTTCTCATACTTCATTACAACCGGCGAAGGTCTTAAGTTACAGCAACACGCTCATCTAGACACAACTTATTATTTTCTTCCTATCTTCTTGTGTTTTGACTTTAACTGACTCAACGTAATCAATCAGGAGCTCCTGCAAATGGTACGAAAGAACCCTAGTCTGGAAAGCTAGATTACTTTTCTTATATACATATAATGTATAAGGAAAGTATTGTGACGGGATCGAAAATTCGAATTCGAGTTTTCGATGGCATCGCTGAACACGAATCAGACGTTTTTGAGATGATGCCTGTGTGTGTGTGTGTGTGCGTCACTGAGTCTGTGAAGACGATAATTGACGAACGAATGGACCAATTCGAACGAAATTTGGTACAAAAATTACAATCCATGAATACTGGAAGCCTATTGCTTTTTATACGCAATCAAATGTTCAGAACCCCCCTTAATTTTCGAATGAAATTTTGAAAACATCATCAAAAAATTAAAACCTTTAATAAAGTGCGAATAGTTATTTCTTATGTAATTTTTCATTAGAAAACGATTGACATAAATTTTAGAACGCTAGCATGGACTGTTCTCGAGATATTGCACATTTTTCAAAAAAATTATCAAAAGTCATATAAAAAATATTACCTATTGTGAAATATGTTCACTTTTAATAAGTAATAATACCATGCTATAAATTGGGTGATATTATTCTCGTGGATCTAGCTAGTTCCATTCATGAGAAAAAATACTTTGAATAATACTTTTGTATTTAAACGCCAATAGTCATTTTTCTGCTATAAGAATAACTTATTTCTCCGTCTATATCACTTGGCGAAATTTGGCGACAACTTTGGCGGAATGTCGTTAACTTGGCGACTTTTTTAAATGTTGCCAAATTAACGAAAATCTCTCCAAATGGATAAAAATGACGTTAAATCAATGAAAATAACGACTAATTGACGAAAATTTAATATATGTAAGTATCTACTACAAGAATAACCTATTTTTTTGTACTGTAAAAGTTGTAAATTCATTGCATTATATAATGAAAGTCATGTACAGCCCACATCAGATTTTTTTTAATATTGGTTTAGAGATGTTTAGAGAGTTCTATTTTTTAGAACTTTTTACCCCAAATGCCTACCAATCATGGAACAACAAAATTTGAGTTTTAATTATGTGAAAAGGGTAATGTATTGGCATAACATAACAATCCTTCCTGCTATTTCTATTTTGTTTCTTTTGATGGAGGAAAGTATGGTGGGGGATGTTTTCTTTGACTCCAGATCAGGTCGTAATCTTATTATTTTATTTATTTATTTATTGTTAGGAGATAACGGGCAGGGGAAAACGTTGATCTCTTAACAAAGGGCTAAGCAGAATGCTTTTCTCATCACAAAAGGGCAAGGGAGTGCTGCTTTGCAGAACAAAAATGCAGCCAGGGCCCTGTGTTATTCTAAAATAGCCTGAGGCATACACATTAATCGCTCCCTACAAACATTTATCATGGGGCCCTTTCTTCATATTTGATTTTCACCTTTATGTGATTTTTCATGTCTTCTCCTACAAAAAATATATTGGAGGTCTGTCCGCCCCTCACTTGAGTGGTGCCTGTACTCTCACCCACCTCTCCTACTGGTGGTTCTACCTGAGTGAAACTCTGTAGCGGTGATAGTGGCAATGTTTTATTTTTGTGTGTTCTAGTATTTAGGCTGTAATGTTAAGTGTTAAAGAATTTTTATCATTTTTTGTAAAATATTTTAGTTTTTTTTTGGTGTAACAAAACAAAAGTTGTTTTTCAATGATTCAATGCGCGTTGCATTATTATAATAACACTGTTTAATTAGCCTTTTCATATAAACAGTCATTTCAGCGACACTGTGTCATTCAGGTGACATTAATATTTTCCCTCATAGAAAATATATTAAATTATTAGAATTCTAAGAAACTCTGAAAAGATCAACCTTGAATGATGTTATTTATTTGTAAAAATGAGGTCAGTAAAATCCATTTACACTAAAACTATGATAAAGTCATCTCTAAAAATGTACACCTAAAGAGGAATTTCATTAAAAAAAATTATATTTTTGCAAAACCATTACAGAATATTTACACGTTATGCATTAAAAATTATATGTTTGCATTGTTTACTTGAGTTGGTGCGCAAAAAAATTTATTGTTTTGCACATTTTAGACACAAAATAGTGTCACAGAAATGATGTTCTTATCAAGTTTACATTCAAACTTAGCTGTTGTTCTTGTTGAGACCCAGACCGTCCGACCTACCAAAAAGGTGTAAGGTAACTTTTTGGACGGCCGGGAAGTGCCACCCAATTTAGAACCCAGTGGGGGAGGCATCCACAGGGACCGTGCCCTCCTTCCCCTACCACCAACCCCTCGGAAGGACTTACGGACCCACATGTTTAACGTGATCGTACTCCGCATGAACACGGCGGCAGTTGTGGCAGCGTGCAAATCTAGCTCGCAAACCACCGGGCTACCGCACCCGAAATGTGTCAACAGCACGACATTCAAACTATGCATTAAAATTCCATTAAATCATGTTAAACAGCTCAGTCATCTATTAGAAATCTTAAAAAACATTACCAAGAACTTATTTCAAGCAAAAGTTTCTAGAAACTATGCAGTTGAAAACATTTATTTTTTAACCTGAAAATTGACAATTATCAGAAATTCAGCCATATATACCTACTTGCATCTTTCTTTCGAGCCCATTCCTCTTTTGGACTTAAGCTTTGATTTTCCTGCACTGACGAAGGGCATTCAGCGTATCCCCGAAACAGCTGTATGCTGCACTTTTGTGTTATTTGTGCTTTTAAACGTTACTTAAGTTTTTTTTTTCTTACTGTACCACATTGTTTAAAAATATTTTCAGAGATTAAATTAATATAATTTAATAAAAAATGAAATTATATATGTTTAAAAATACTTTTTATTGTCGAAAATGCTGTGCTTTCATTATTGTTTACAGATAGATATTCGTCGTTAGAAGGTTCTATTTTATTAAAATACGATAACATTTTATTTGAATAAACTGTTGTAATATCTTATTTATTAAAATGTGAAAAAAAATCACATTTTATTAAAAGACGAAAAAATCACGATTTTGTTAAAATGTGGGTGAGAATTTCGACAATTTTGTGACGTATTACAATATTTTGTATTTTCATTATTATATAGGAAAAGTATTTAAACCTGTCAAAGACATTGAAACTGACACTCATAAAAATATCAGGGTATAACTTTTTGTTTTTAATTAAATTTTATATTCGTCTCTGCGGTCGATGCTATAAATGTAAATGTTTTAGCCTTCTAAGTCCTTGAAGGGCTCCTAAAGGGATTCGAAAATCTTTTCGACTCTTCCACGCACGTATCCAGAAATTTCATTTTGGCGGGGGGTCCAAAGTATAGTGAACTTTCAATCCAAAAAAAAGTTTGAGAAAATCTAAACTTGGCTAAAACTTGACTAAATTGATACTGGATCACAATTGAAAGAGAAAACACGAGAGCACAGACAAAAACGTATCCAGAAATTTCATTTGGTGGTAGTGGCGGTGGTATTGGTAGTGTGTGTGTGTGTGGGGGGGGGGGTTCGGACCCACTGGACCCCCTCTATGAATAAGTCATTGGACACTTCATTTTGTCTGTCCTTGGGAGAAAAACCACAAATTCCGCTTCGTCATGTTCTGGCCGATACTATAAGTGGTCTGGAGGGTCTGACAAGACACATGCAGAAACACATGCATGTTAGGAAATTATTCTATAGATAAACTCGGTTTTGAATAGTGCGGTATTCTGCATGCGATTTATCATCCGCGATAATCAAGATATTAATGTAGTTAAGAATGCGATTACAGAAAAACCTAATAAAGGTTTATTATACTATTTTAAAAACAATCCAGAGTAAGTAATTTACAATACTCACTTTTTGAGAAATCCATATTGGAGAGGTTTAAAAATTTTCAATTGTAGATGATTTTTACTCCGTTTGAGTCGCTGTTGTCTGTTTTCTAACTCGAGCCGAACGAACAAAACGTCAAATGAAAGCTTTGTTCGGAGGATTCGAGTCAGTTGACAAACATTCTTTTCGCTGAAGCAGACACGGGTTGTTCTGAGAAGCCTGTTAAGAATACATCACATCATTAATTTAAATTTTATTTTGAAATATACTTATTTATTAAACTGGATAAATTGAACAATACAGATAATTACAAACATTAAGATCCTAAGGGATAGTGACGGTAGTAAATAAACGAGATAAAAGATTCAATGATAGGTGGACGGCGACTTAGCGATCGCCTAGGGCCCCGACTTCAGAATGGTGACGCAGAGCTTCTTAATACTTTAATTTAAAATTGTTACACATTTTAACTCGATTATGTGAACTAGACTTTAAATTGTATATACTACCGGAAACAGTAAAAATGAAGCACTACTGAAATAGTTTGAAAGCAATTTCTAATTACGGGACCCATTTGCAGTGACAGAATCAAGCAACATAGGGGGCCCTGGGAAATGGATATCTGGGTGCTATTTTCGTTGGAAACGGGAGTAATTAGCAAAATAATAAAATTAATGCAAAATATTGATGGCCGGATAGTAAGGAAGGCCGAAGCTAAATTACACTTTGAAACAATAGTGACTGTATCTGATAATTTTATACAGACTGATGAGCCATAGGCTACTACATGATAAATAGTCTGATGCGCTCAACACTTATAACTCTCTCTACACATTATCAATTTCAGATATTGAGGTAAAGCACTACTAAGTACTTTTTTAAAAACACTATTTATTTTTTTATTATAACTTTTTCTCGCTGAAAATCAATAGGAATTCTGATGTTACTTATTAAAATTGGATTAACAATGTATATTACCGGTGTTACCGATTGCAATTGAATTAACAATGTATGTTACCAGTGTTACCGGTTAAAATGTGAATAGCGAAAAATTACACTGTAAAACAATAGTGACTATATCTGATAATTTTTTACAGACTGACGAGCCATTTAACGAGTTTGAATTCCACTTTATGTTAAAAAGTATGTTGTGTTCAACACTTAACTCTCTCAACAGATCAACAAATTCTGGTATTAAGGAATAACAATGATTAGTACTTTTTTCAAAACACTAATAAGTGTTTTTGAGAACATTCGTTAATGTTTTCTTATAACATGATCTCGTTGAGAATCATTTGGATTTTTTGTGTTACCGATTAAAATGAGCCTATCTAATTTCACGGACTGCTTCGAGCGATATCACGCGGAAAAATAGAATTTCTAATATAACGAGAAATTTCTAAAATTTCGATTGGTCTTCAATGGTTTCCATTTATTGCTGATGAAATATACATACTTAAAAGGAATTGGCTCAGTTGATAATACTAAAAAGATTGAATTTTTCAAAACATTTTAATTTTGAATTTAAAAGGTACAGTACTTCTAGAGCGATACATGCTGACGCTCTATAATTAATGCCATTCGTTTTGCATACAAGCTTCTTGCTTCACAAACAAAGTAAAATAAATAAATAAATAAATAAAGGACTTTTCCTGGGCCCGATTTCTCTAAAAATCAATAGACATCTGACGTTTATTAATTGAAATAATCGTATCGTAACTTCCTTGATTGGTTCAATTTATTCCGTAAATATCGTGACCACAAATAAACAGATGCACACATTCGTCATTAAAAAGTTGGTTGATGGTCATTCATTGGAATGGTTGATTCGTGTTCATTAAAATAGTTAATTTGTGTTCATTAGAATATTTAATTCGCGTTCATTGGAATGCTCAAAGCGTGAAATGTAAATCCATGCAAATTCGAGAATCGCACATTTTGAAACCACGCAATATGCTTCTTTAGATGTGCTATGTATGGAAGGCGAAAATGACGGCATGACATTTAAGGTATTTATTACACTGGTAGATTTAGGCATCAATTTACTCCCTCAAATAACTTCGATAGATTTGCATTGGAAATATGTTTGAACGTGTAAATGGTTTCGGATTTTTCAAGGGTCAGTTTACATCGTCGATTTATCATTGTTCGTAAAGAAATCCTTAGTATCAGTGAAAAATGTTATCGAAAACTTAAATCTCAACTAACATTTTATCTCATCATATAAAATCACGATAAACTCTATCTAGTTTTAATATTTGATAAAATTAATAACCTACACTGTAAAATATTTCCTTGATACCTAGTTATTTCAAAATTAAAGTTAGGAAATGTAGCAATCAGTGATATTCTACGTGTATATATATATATATATATATATATATATAAATATCGTATATATATATATATATATATATATATATATATATATATACGATATTTTTCGAGAACCCGTGGCCGAAAGTTCGAACTCTGGACTCAAGATCCACAGGAAGTGATGAAGAGTCCTGCGTGTGCATATATGCTAGTAGTCCGAAATTCAGTTAACAGTGAGAACATACTTTCATCTAAGCCGGAAATAATGTTTTTCAATGCATTATTTTCTTTGGAATAGCAATGATGATTTCTAGAAGAATGGTGATAGTATATAGTCTACGACGAACATAATAGTTTGAATTAGCTTATGGATGCAAACAGTAACGTTTTCGGAATTTTCGGGCTCTTATGCATAAAATGTGCGGGTACATTACTACTCCTCATTTATAAGTTGACTTTTTTTTTTTTTTTTTTATAAAATTTTTATGTGGCATGGTCCCTCTTAGCCCTCTGTCTAATGCATCTTTTTGTCCCCTGCTAGTGATGGCCCTGGATGCAAATGGTATCAAAATATTATACCAACACAAATCAGCCAAATGCATACAATTCTTTGGGTATTGTCTTCCTTGTGTTACTTGTGTTACTTCTTGTGTTACTTCTAAGCTATTGTCAACTTAAAACAAGAAAGATCAATCATGCATAAAGCATTGATTATGAAACACTTTCCAACTGCAATGCAATTTTATTTAAACATCTCTAAAATGCGATACATTCAGTGGTAATATTTTTTAAATTATCACAAGACTACAATAATTTATTGCATTTAAAAACTTAAAACCTCATCGAAAAAATGTACTTTATTCAAGTGACGTCATTAAAATATAAATCGCCTGGCTCTCTATACAAAAGCTGTAAATATTTCATTCATACACTTTTATTCCATTCCTTTCATTCATCACAATACTACAATAATTTATCTTATTTAAAAACTTAAAACCATGGAGGTAAACGTAATTTAACTCTATGCTTAAGACATCATCGAAAAAGTCTGCTATCAAATCGTCTGTTCTCTATGTACAATCAATGAATGTTTCATTCATATCAGATATATTTCAGACTCAAAGAGCTAAATAATTTTGTGTTAAAGAAATTCAGCAATTCTTATACAACTCACCCTACATCTTTATGTGTTTATATTCTTCATAAGTGAAAATTAGGCTTCGTCGTAGAAATAATCAAAGTTCGATGATCATTTAAACTCAAATATATTGTAATTGCGTTGTTTCAGAATGTAGATGCAGAGAAATTAAGCAAAAATAAAGCGGTTTTAGGACACGTACAACACTAAATATAAATTAAAAATAACTTTAAAAATTACAATTTTGACACAAGATGGATGCCATATTTTATTTTGAAGTGGGTCACGTGATCTCTTCATATAATATGGGTGTAATTATTATTTTAATTTTTAAATAGAAACTATTGAATATATTTTGCTAAAATTCTTTTCATATTTTTTATGGGATAATTTGAATATTTCCTAAAATTTTCGAAGCAATTTGTGAATTTTAAATCTGCTTAAAAAATATTTGAAAAATTAGGTCCTATAGGGTTCAATGTGTTTCATTTTTTCAATCCGGGTTCAGTCCAAAACTAATTGGGTGATATTATTCATTTATATTCCCATAGGTCCCACAGACCCTCTGAACAACATACTAAAATTTCATTTTGATAAAGTCCTTTTTACGGCATTTATCTTGTTAACGGACAAACAGACAGACAGACAGACAGAATGAATGAACAAAGTCATAAACACTTTTCAACTATGATGTAAAGTGTTAAAAATCAAAGAAATCTGAGAATTTTTTTTAAACAATTAACAATTACTTGTGAATGAAATTGCTTAAAGAGATATATGTTGCTTTTCATTGCGATACTAATTATGATACAACTCTAAATAATGAATGGAACATGAATCTCTTTATATTAAGGAAAATCTGCAATTTTTAACACTTTACAACATAGTTGAAAAGTGTTTATGACTTTGTTTATTCATTCTGTCTGTCTGTTCGTTAGCACGATAACTGCCGTAAAAATGACTTTATCAAAATGAAATTTTAGTATGTTGTTGAGGTGGTCTGTGGGACATATGGGAATGTAAATGAATAATATCACCCAATTAGTTTTGGATTGAACTCGGGTTGAAATAATGGAATACATTAAACCCTATGGGACCTAATTTTTCAAATATTTTTTAAGCAAATTTAAAATTCACAAATTGCTTCGAAAGTTTTAGGAAATATTCAAATTATCCCACAAAATATGTAAAAAATTTTTCAGCATAGTATATTCAGCAGTTTTTTAAATAAAAATTAAAATAATAATTACACCCTTTATATGAAGAGATCACATGGCGCATTTCAAAATAAAATATGACATCCATCTTGTGTGAAAATCGTGATTTTTAAAGTTCTTTTTAATTCATATTTAGTGTTGTATCTGGTTTCAAACCGCTTTATTTTTGCTGAAATTCTGTGCATTTACATTATGAAACAACGCAATTACAATATATTTGAGTTTAAATGATCATCAAACTTTGATTATTTCTACAGCGAAACCTAATTTTCACATATGGAGAATGCAAACACCAAAAAATGTAGAATGAGTTGCATAAGAATTGCTGTATTTCTTAAACGCAAAATTATTTAGCTCATGGAGTCTGCAGTATAGCTGATTTGAATGAAACATTTATTGATTTTACGTAGAGAACGCCGATTTTCTCGATGAAGTTTTAAGCATAGAGTTAAATTACGTGTACCTCCATGGTTTTAAGTTTTTATATAAAATAAATTATTGCAGTAGTGTGATGAATGAAGGAAATAGAAAAAAGTTTATGAATGAAATGCTGCTTTTATAGAGAGAGTCAGGCGGTTTATCTTTCGATGACGTCATTTGAATAAAGTTCATTTGTTTTCGAGGATGTCTTTAAATATAATAAATTATTGTAGTATTATGATAATTTTAAAAATATTACCGAGGAATGTATCGCATTTTAGAGATGTTTAAACCAGGCAATTTATATTTCAATGCCGTCATTTGAATATTCTTTTTTTTTATGAAGCTTTAAGTTTTCAGATATAATAAATTAATGAAGTATTTTGATAATTTTAAAAATATTACCGAGGAATGTATCGCATTTCAGTGATGTTTAAATAAAATGACATTGAAGTTGGAAAGTGTTTCATAATCAGTGCTTTATGCATGATTGATCTTTCTTGTTTGGTACTGTATTACAAACAGACGGCAAAATGTACAGTTCTGAAATTTTACATATAGACTAATATGAACCTGTAGATGTGCAAGATGGTTTCAGAATTCTGATTCAGGCCTGAGTTAATTAAACATTATTAATTAAAATTTTGCATTGCCAATACGAGCACAGATTCAATGAGTCGAGTCTATTCTCATCTTCTTCGGGACGGGATGCTGGCAGAAACGCTACAAAGATGACCGAGGGCAGTGATATGCCTTATTGTTGATTCTTATAAACGGAGCGTTTCGTAATTATTATTGTCATAAAAATTTACGATTAAAATGTAATTATTGTTGCAGTAAAGAATTATATGTTTGAGTGCTAATTCTTATAACCAATTAAACGTAGTAATTGCATACACCAATTTTTATTCATCACGATTGTTAAAACTTTTAGCATGCTAACTGTCTGTTTAATTGAAACCATTTAATTCGTTTACATTTTAAACAAAGTGCGTTGTACAATCAGTTAAATCTCGAATTAGATTTTTACCTGGTTATTTATATAGATCTCTCTCTCTCTCTCACACACACGTACAGCTTAGATTACTTACATCATTATACAATTTCACCAAAGTGAAAGCGATCTTATTGTATTAGAAATGAAACTCAAAAACAGGGCGGAGCCCCCTAGTGAGTGTTAGTTGACTAGAACCTCGCGCTACAGATATTTTTATTCTATAAAGGAAATGTGGTCGATATTTCTTTTACAATGTAGCTAAATATATATAAAATTTCATGATGAAGCGTGCATTCTGTATTTGTGCCGTCTATATATCGCCCGCTTATACAAACGGAGTAATCTATCAACATGTTTTGGACCCTTTAAATTTCCGTAACTTGGAACATTTTTGGGAAAACATGTTTCAAATGCTATGAGTGAAAATATATTAAAAGTACACAACCAGTTTGACTAATAAGCATTCTGAAATACATAAAATTAAAAAAATTACACACTATTAATTTTACAGTTCACCAAGTTCAAATGTATTCCTTATTTGAATACCTTTGATAAAAGAATAAATTATTTATTTACAATTGTTCTGAGTCAATATGGATTATTATCAAAACAATTTGGGTTTTTCTGTTAGAAAATACATTGAATAAAAAAATCATAGACAAAATTGGAAGCGGGCAGCTCAAGTGAACTAAATACTAGAAAAACAAGTATTTATTTCTTTTCTGTTTTTACAATAAACTATGTTTTCTATTTTCGACTCTGAGCTACTACTCTTTAGAATATTTTCATCTTTGGAATAAAGATTGGCATCAAATTTAACCTTAAATCTTTGTGTAGATTTAAATCTTTGAGTGTAGATTTTGTAAAAAGTATGTTTTATTAAGTTAAAGTTAGCTAATTTTAAAAACACTGGTTGGTAGAAGAACTTTTTTCCTGCTCCTTGCTAAAATTTATGATGATTCTGATAGATTTTACATTATTGAATCTGAATATGTCCATCAAATAGCTGTTTTAATAACCGTCGTTAAGGCAAAAATGATTACATAAAAAAACTACTATTTTAATAGAAACTGCATAAAGCCGAATTTCTTTTGGTGATTAATATAATTTCTAATTTATTTTTCAAAGGATGCACAGGCTTTTTATTTATTTTATGTTACAGGAGTAGTATAAGAATCAAATGATGATAAAAACATTTTATTTTTTATTGGTGATTGTGAATATATGCACAATTGAAATTTATTAAAATTATTTCGAATATGGTATTGATACAAATTCTTATTACTTCCTTGATGCCTGGCTTTCTATAAAAGAAGTAATAAGAATTTGTATTTGCAAATCCAGCAGTTATAATCATTATGATACTCATGTCGACAAGTATCATTTGTAGTTGTTAATTTTTACAAACATTAATTTAAATTATGAAGGCAATTTTTATCATTCCAAAGTGAGTCACTTTTATCTCATAAAGTATCAAATGATTGATTTTAGGTGCATGACAGTAAAACATCAAATAGGAGACTGCACAAGTATATTATGAACCTATTAAACACGAAGCGCTAAAAGCATGCCCTCAATAGTTAAAAGTAGAAGTTAATCATTGTATACCATATTTCTAAACCAAACATGACATAAATAGAAAACATCTTAAAAAAGTTTGTGAAGATAATATTTCACAGCAGTTTATTTAAGTAAATTATAGTAAAAAATAATATTTTGAAACAGAAAAACATATTGGGTCATAAATCTCTCGTAATTATTTTTTTCACTGAATCGGCACCAAAACAGCTTTTGCAGAGTTTGCGCACTATTATTTCCATCTGATCAAAACAGTTTGATATTAAGAAAAAACATTGACACAAATTAGAACTTTCTTTTTACTAGATCTTGCTGAAAATAGATAGGCTTAGTGCTATTAAGGATTAAAATAAACATGCAGAATTTAATTTAATTAGCTTGATTATTTACAGAGATATCGTGTCCCCTGTAGAAAAGTAAAATTTCTTATATCTCAAGCTCATAATAAATACTACACAATAGTGTCTATTAATTTTTGTTTAAAATAATTTTCAAATTCAGTCAGTAGTGAATACAATGAATTGTTTTAATTATTCTTTCCATTTCAGAATAAAAAAAAATGTACAATATCTCAAGAACGCACTTGATCATTCTGTAAGTATGTCAATCGCTTTTGAATGAAAAATTACATACAAAATCTTTATTTTTTCAACGAATTTTAACATCGTTCTGTTTTTGCAATTTTCATTCGATTTTAGAAAAAAAAATGTTCGATATATTAAAGGTGCTCCTATCGTTTGAGCTAATTGTTAATCAATTGGCTTTTGGCATTTATTAATCGGAAAACTCAGTCAAAATTTGATGTGATTTGCTCAAACCAATTGACTTGAGAAATATGGCGCTTCATGTGAGGAAAAAATATAAAATTTCTAATATCTATCTCAACAAGGGCTCGTGATAACTTCTAAATAATAGAATTTTCTTTCGAGTTAAAACTATTTACAAAGTATTCACGCATGTAATAATAGTGATTTTATTTAATTTTTGATGAATTTTTTGTTTTAGATCAAACACAAGAAATATCTCCAGAACGGAGCATGTTTAAAGGATGGCACTCTTTTTTTTTTAAATTACATATTAAATAGATATTCTAGCATTATTTTAATACCTGATAACTTTTTAATAATGTTTTATGTTTTTCCAAATCAATTTTAGAAAATTGATATCCTTCCTTTAGTCAAATCACCGTAAAATCACTCAGCTCGCTAATGTCCTTCGATTCAAATAATCATACCAGATTTCATTTTATTTATCCGAGACATATCGTGCTTATAAACATTGTGAGGTCTATATAACCTTTGGCTATTATTTCCCACAGTTATGTCATAATTTAAGTTTGACTCTATGTTAACAACTTCTGACTGGTTTGGTTATGTAGATCAATCGACGAGCCAAGTTCTGCGGTCTTGCATGGCGGCAGGATAAGTTTCGGATCGTGGGTGAGAATGTTAATTGAGTCTAGTAAGAGTCTAGCTGAAGTTGAGTCTGAGTAGAATTCTGGTGAAAGGCTGGTGAAAGTTATAAAGAATTTGGAAGTGCTAGGACTCGAGTCGATGTGTAAGTGAAAAGTGCAAGTCCATTGAGCAGGTAGTAGTATTAATACACTTATGATCGAGAGGATCTAGTAATCACTAATGGGTCAAGACAAGATTTAGATGGCCTTGGTAGAAGTTGGGTAAGCATCGACGATTTATAACTATTGCAATGATTTGGTAAAAATAGTATATCACCAGGGTCGGTCAAAGTTCATTAATGATATGTTTTTGTTCAATAACGGGAATGTGCATTACTGGCTGTTTTTTGTATCTGTATCAATTTATTTACGCAGTCAGTTGCTATATTTTGAGTGAATGCACAATGAGTTAACTTCCTACATCAGTGTGATATTGCCCCTGGTCGTAAGGCCCTTTTTATATCAATTAATACCAAAGTTTAGAATTATGTCACTTTAACTGGACATAACTGAGAGTTACGCAACCTAATAAGAACTTTAACCGGAACCCGATCAAGGCTCAGAACTCTACAACATGCACACAACCACTGACGAAATGGCTGATTTATAGGGGTGCTCTAAACGTGTAGATACAATGAAATGCGGGAATTTTTTTTTATCCTATAACAATATTTTTTCTTTGCATATATTATGTATTGTAGGGAAATAAAAAACTGTAAATTGTTGCAACGATAGCGTTCCTTTGAAACCACTCATCCATATTATAATGACATAATAATAGACGAGGTTTGATCAATGAATTTTGTGCGACTTTCCATATGAAATAAACTAACTTTAAGTGGTTTAAAAACGATCCATTGCGTGCGAAGAAACATTTTATATAAGTCAAGCAGATCTCAATTATTAGCCTGCACATTACGTGATATTTTGAGGACGTGCTATATTTGAAGGCGCTCTTTAACACAAACGGATAAACTGCATAGCGATCCAATTAAATCTTGATTGGTGAAAACTGGACACGCAAATCGGATGAAAATAAGATACGTTTGTTGAGCTGCAGTTACGGTCACTAGGCTAGCTTAGAAGTAAAAGTCTGACATGGGCAGTATATGACTTTCTCTACAGTGTCAAATTTATTTATTTTTATAAAAAATGAAAATAGGAAAATTGAGTTTAATTGTACAAAATGAGGAATACTTATTAGATATTATATCCAATTTGCAATTTTAATACGTCTTACTACTTTTCCTATACTATATATACATAATACAATGTGTAGGGGAGTATTGTGACGGGGTCGAAAATTCGAATTCGAGTTTTCGACGGAAAAGCACATTTCAAGCATCTCGAATCGAACGTTTTGAAGTGATGTCTGTGTTTGTGTGCGTGTGTGTATGTGTGTGTGTATGTGTATGCTAGTGTATATGTCCGTGAGTCTGTTAATGCGATATCTCACAAACAAGCAGAGTATATCGAACGAAATACGATTATTAGAATCGACAAATACAGGAACCATACTGCTTTTAAAACGTAATCTAATGTTCGAAAGACCCCCAAAATTTTGAATGAAATTTTGAAAAAATCCTAATCTTCAATAATGTTACCTAAATGATCATTTCTTATGTAATTGTTCATCAGAAAACGAATAACATGAATAAACTTTAGAACGCTAGTATATGAGCTTTTCTCGAGATATTGCACGCTTTTCAAATACATTTATAAAAACTGCTATATAAAATTAAAACATGCATTAACTATTGTAAATTATGTTCGCTTTCTATATGCAATAATATGCAACAAATGTGTTAATATCATTCTCATGCATCTAGTTCGTTCTATTCACGAGTGAATATACTTTGTGTAATAGTTTTGTATTTTGATGCTCAACAATTTGTCAATATTCATTTGTTGACACTTTACAACATAGTTGAAAAGTGTTTATGACTTTGTTCATTCTGTCTGTCCGTTAGCACGATAACTGCCGTAAAAATGACTTTATCAAAATGACATTTTAGTATGTTGTTGAAACGGTCTGTAGGACATATATAAATGTAAATGAATAATATAACCCAATTAGTTTTGGATTGAACCCGAGTTGAAAAAACAAAGTACATTGAACCCTATGGGACCTAATTTTTCAAACATTTTTTAAACGGATTTAAAATTCACAAATTGCCTCGAAAGTTTTATGAAATATTCAAATTATCCCATAAAATATACATATAAAAATTTCAGCAAAATATATTCAGTAGTTTTTTAAATAAAAATAAAAATAATAATTACACCCTTTATATGGAGAGATCACGTGACCATTATATGAAGATATCACGTGACCCACTTCAAAATGAAATATGGCATCCATCTTGTCTCAAAATCATGATTTTTAAAGTTCTTCCTTCTTAATTTATATATAGTGTTGTATCCGTCCTAAAACCGCTTTAATTTTGCTTAAATTCTGTGCATCTACATATTGAAACAACACAATTACAATATAGTTGAGTTTAAACGATCATCCAAATTTGATTATTTCTAAAATGAAGCCTACTTTTTACTTATGGAAAATGTAAACAGCAAGATATATAGAATGAGTTGTATAAGAATTACTGCATTTCTTTAACGCAAAATTATTTAGCTCATGGAGTCTGCAATATAGCTGATATGAATGAAATATTCACTGATTTTACAGAGAGGACAATTTTTTCGATGACGTTTTAAGCATAGAGTTTAATTACTTATACCTCCATGGTCTTAAGTTTTTAAATAAAATAAATTATTATAGTATTGTGATGAATGAAATGAATGGAAAAATGTTTATGAATGAAATGCTGCTTTTATAGAGAGAGCCAGGCGTGTTATACTTCGATGACGTTATTTGAATAAATTTCATTTGTTTTCGATGAAGTTTTCAAATATAATAAATTATTGTAGCATTTTGCTAATTTTAAAAATATTACCCAGGAATGTATCGCATTTTAGAGATATTTAAACCAGGCATTTTATATTTCAATGCCGTTATTTGAATGAAGTTCATTTTTTTCGATGAAGTTTTAAGTTTTCAAATATAATAAATTAATGTAGTATTGTGATAATTTTAAAAATATTACCGAGGAATGTATCGCATTTTTGAGATGGTTAAATAAAATTGCAAAGAAGTTGGAAAGTGTTTCATAATCAATGCTTCATGCATGATTGGTCTTTCTTGTTTATATATAAGAAAAGCCCTTCTATCCATCTATATGTAATGCGAAAAATTTGGCGATTCATTTGGCGAAATAATGCTAACTTGGCGAATTTTTTAATGTTACCAAATTGATGAAAATACAGTCAAAATTTCATAAATTACGCTTTTACGAAAATGGCGCCAAATTGATGAATTGATTAAAATCGTTTAATATATGCACTCTATTGCTTATGGAGGATGCTATATTGATAATTGTCAAGTTAGATGTGCGCGAAATATAGGTTGATAGGGTCATGGGCGTATGCAGGATTTTTTCCAGGTGATAAAATTGATTGCATTCAAAATTTAAAAATTACTATCAATCTTGAAATATGTATTGTTACAAAGTATATTTGAATAGATGATATGAGCATTACATTTTAAAAATAAGTGTGTATAGCACTTTTAAAATATAGTATGCACCATTTTTTAAAATTGGTGCATACCAAAAAAAGACCCCCCCCCCCTTCATAACAGAATTCTAACATTCCTGGAGACAGAGCAACTAAACTAGCAAATTGGACATTGATATGCATACCAAATGCAATAATCTTAAGTTTTCCATTTAGGTATAAGTTTAAATTGTTTTTATGAATAAACACGTGGGAGGAAACACACAGTTGTGGTTGAATGTTCTTCTAAAAAGCACGTTTCTTATTTTCTCTCTCTCATATTGGCTTTTAATTAAATTAACAATTTTTAGGGAGTGTTTTGGCATCCTGATGCCCATGGATAGGGTGCATTGAAATAGTTTTACATGTTGTGATCCAGAACAGATGCCAAATGTTCGATTCAATGTTAAAAACATTTGTGCCGTTGATCTTGTAATATTTGTTTATCTGTGAAAGGAGTAAATTCATTGCATTATGTAGACGCATTGCATTATGTTGCATTATGTAGTCATGTGTTGTCCACATCAGTTTATTTTCATTAGATCAAAAACAACGTATTTTGAAAAGTCGGCAGTTCTTCCAAATTCCAAAAGATTTAAATATCTAAGAAATTGGTTCATCCAAGAGTAATGGGGTGGATCTTATTTGTCTTGTCCAAGAGTAATGGCGTTTATCTTAATCGTTTTGTCGTTAAAAATTACGTATAAAAACAGGCATATTTATCTTTTTATTTTAGATTTTGATGATTTTTGCTTGACATTTCGAAAAAATAAAATAAAAAATGAAAGTGTTTGCGAAAAGGACAACATGCAGTTTGCATTTTAAAACTTAGGATGCGGATTTATCGCCTTGGAGATCTTAATAGGATTTTAGTAATTGGAAATATTATGTATTATTTATTTTACAGGGTAAATGATAATGGCGATCTTTTCAGTGACTGAAGTCAGCCCTAAATGATTGTTTAGTCTAGCAATCGGTTTAAATTTTTAATTATTTTCAAATTAAATTTTCAAATTAAATTTTTAATTATTTTCAAACGCAGTTAGGCTGACATTTGCCTGTGCCATTAGGCAGAAGTAGATTTTATGTATTCCATAAAGCTTTTAAAGTAAAAAAAAAGTATATTGAGCACAGAAGATGGGCCCTCAGAGCTTTGCGGATTCCCAGAACTTGCCTACTTTGTCTATGGTCAAAAACGGCTCAGGCTCAGGGTCAACAATCGAAAATGCATCAGGTTTCGGCTCGTATTGCGTCTTGCAGGGGTGGAATCACCATGCCGGAAACTCCACGATGCGGGAAGGGCGTTTGAGATGTCCAACAGAAATTTGTGGAATTAATATTTAGGACATTACAAGTGATAACGGACCCTAAGTCGAAATCTTGTAAGGATCCCCCTCCCCCCCCCTAGACTTTTTCATTTCGCCACTGGAGCCGTGCGGGATAAAAATTTGAAATTTTGGACACATCGCTAGTACACGTAAACATGTTTCCCAGGAAGTTATTTTGGAAATGTGAAAGTAAATCTATAAGAAACTTTTGCGAATATGCTCAAAAGAGGATTTTACTAAAATATAACAAGAAATAAGTGTCAATGTAACGAATGGAAAACATTTAACATACCTCTTACATAATACTTTTACAATGCCAGATTTGGGCCCGCTATTTTATCCAAGCTAAACGTGCGGTTGTGCGGAAGGGTCAGGTCCGAGTCCGATCGAATCCTTTCAACATCACTGCTGACGAGGAATTTTTGGTGGTCGGCCGAGGTCTGATGTAGCCACATATATGTTGGGCATTGGGAAGAGAAACTATTTTCATTTGTCTACCGAAACGTCACGTGTTTCCGATCCGTCGAACTATTTTGAAATGTCGTTATCGTAGCTTCCGCTCTGACTGCGAATAATACTTTCTGACATTCTTGGGCAAAAAATATCAAGCTGGAACATGGCCATATTTAAGGCACGGATATGGATGACCTGAAATGCTTTTAAATGTTCTTAAATATTAAAGTAAATATTCTTAATGAGTAAATTGCTGTTAAAAAATTCGAAAGGAACCGTAAAACCCCGCATGCAAAACTAGCCTAAAACAGTTCAATATTAATTTTTGATAATTATTGAATTTTGATAATTACGTGATATTTGAATTAATATGAAATATTTTCATAACATAAGTATGAAATATCATCATTAAGTCCACACTTTACTTAATACAATTAGTATTAGAAAAACCCAAATTGTATGTTTTATAAACTTTAATTCATAAGCAATTCTTTAAAATATTTTATTAAAAATTACTAGAAATTTCTTTTATAAAATGGGTAACATGTTACCCAAGCTGATCAATTGAATGTTGCCTTTGATCTTATTAAAACGTTAATAAAGTGTTAGTAAGTGTGTTATACGCATTTCTAGTAATTTAAAGGTGCGAATTCGCGCGGTGTTGATAGTCGTAGTTTGTTTGAATAAAAGTTTAGATACTGAGATGTGAATAAAAATTTAGCAAATCTGTATGCATTCTGCCAGGAGTTAGATGCAATGTGTCTGTGGTTGGTCTTGTCTAAATTCAATAATCGATTAAAACATTCGACTATCTGTTCGATTCATAATTTATTAAATTTTTTAATTATTTTAATGGTTTAATAATAATAATTATTATCTATATTAAATAAGCATTTGATATATTTTGAATGCAGTTTATCTGGTATTTTTCCCTACTTATATTTTAGAATGGATTTTCTTTTTACAATTTTTAAGATTGGCAACATGAACTTTATATTAGATTGCATTACTCTTTATAATTGGCAACACCTTCTTTATACGTCATGTTTTGTTGGTATTTGTAGTATGACCATCTACACAAGTATAAATCAATTTTTTTTAGGTTTTTATTTTTCTTAAACTATTTTAATTTATAGTACATTGGGGTGATATAATGGCCTTTTATTCACAGAAACAAGGCCATTAACTGAAATATATACTATTTGAAGGGGATGTTTTGTAGTCTCCCCCTGATGATTTTACAATTACACTACCTTTAATCCTTTGTTAGTCACTCCATTTTTACAATTCGTTTAAAATTATAAGGGTTGCTTCCGGTTTTTCATATTGATGACAAGCATGCTCTTGAGACTTATCTGGTAATAAAATGAATTCTTTCGTTTATTTTGGATGCTTTATTACATCTCTTCAAATATTCTAGTTTGAATCATATATTTTATGTATTAATTTTATCTTATTTATATGCTGCAAATAGCACAATAAGTAGATGTAATATTAAATGTACAGTCTTTTAATATACTTATGATTTGTTAAATTTACTAGTTATACATGCTTGGTATATTATATTTAAACTCTGTGTGTGTTACGATTTTGCACTGCCCCCCTAAAACACATTGAGTCTAGCACAAGAATTTCTGAAGAGGAGATAAACCAACTGTTAGTACTTTTAGAATAAACTAACTGGCAGAATAAAGTACAATATTTAAATTTCACAATCTTTCAATGTGTTTGAAATTGAAAACATAAGTATATTTCTTTATTATTAGCAATGTGTTAAAACACATGATTTTGATAAAAATTGACAGAGATATAATTTTTTATGAATTCGATAATATTTTTCGATTTCTATTCGCTTACGCTTTTATTCAATTTCCAAACTTCGGGAACTTTAGCCATTCTTTCATTCTCAGAATATCTATACAGACCGGAAAATGCTTACTTAAAATTCTTTAAAGTATACACACATTTTGGAGAATTTTTAAAACACTTTTCACCATGAATAACTCGAGAACAAACGTATAATAACAAGGCACAGCCAAGATCTCCAATATAGACGTTGTTTCTTAATGTAGAGACGGTGTAATTCCTTAGGCTATGAGAGGGATGTGACGCTTAATCCATCCCTTTTCTGTCTACTTCACTGATTTTAATACTCTTTACATATTCTATAGTGTAGTTCAAACTATCATTTTTAAGTTTAGATTATGCCGCTATAACTAACCAGGAAGGGATCACTGTTCACTTAAAAAAAAATCTGATGTGAGCAACACATGACTTTCCTTATATAATGCAATGAATTTACTACTTTTACAGTAAAAAAATAGATTTTTCTTATAGTAGATTCTTATATTCTTTCCAAGATATTGAATTTTCGACAATTACTCGTCATTTTCAATGATTTTGCGTCATTTTTATCCATTTGGCAAGATTTTCGTTAATTTGGCAACATTAAAAAAAGTCGCCAAGTTGGCGACATTCCGCCAAATTCGTCGCTAAAATCTCGCCAAGCGTTATGGACGGAGAAATAAGTTATTCTTATAACAGATAAATGACTATTGGCGTTCAAATACAAAAGTATTACTCAAAGTATCTTTTCTTATGAATGGAACGAGCTAGATCCACGAGAATGATGTCACCCAATTTTTCGCATGATATTACATATGAAAAGTGAACATGTTTCTTAACAGTTAATATTTTGTTTTTAATTTATGGGATTTTTTGATAAATTTGTTTGAAAAATGTGCAATATCTCGAGAACGGTTCGTGCTAGCGTTCTAAAGTTCATGTCAATCGTTTTCTAATGAAAAATTACATAAGAAATGTCTATTTGCGTAACTTTATTAAAGGTTTCGATTTTTTGATGATTTTTTCAAAATTTCACTCGAAAATTTAGGGGGGTTCTGGACATTCGATTACGTTTAAAAACAATAGGCTTCCAGTGTTCGTGCATTGCGATTTTTGTACCAAATTCACACCTTCTGGTAGCTTTCCCGGCCGTCCAAATAGTTGCTCAAGTCCTCAGGATGAGTCGGACGGTCTGGGTCTTCAACACCTTCTGGTAGGTGGGCGCGGTAGTCCACTGGTTAGCGCGCGGTAGGCCCGGGTTCGATTCCTTCAGCTGACAAAACTACCGCTGTGTTCACGCGGAATACGAACGATCACGTTAAACACGTGGGTCCGTAAGTCCTTCTGAGATGTTGGTGGTAGGGGAAGGAGGGTACGACCCCTGTGGATGCCCCCCACTGGGTACCGGTCTAATTGAGTGGCTCTTCCCGGCCGTCCCAAACAGTTGCCTTACACATTTCTGGTAGGTCGGACGGCCTGGGTCTCAACAATAATACCTTCTGGTAAGTCGGACGGTTTGGGTCGTACAAACAACAAACAAGCAGCAACTTGAATTTTTGTTATAGGATATGTAGCTTGATATTATTTCTGACACATAGTGTCTTGCAGTGCTGTATCACTGTCGTGATACTTAATTTTGAAATATGCATATAACTGACAGAATTTACGAAAAAGTAGCCCTTCCTAATGACCAGGAAAGCTTTTGCTGCAGAGTCAAGTAATTAATTTATGGGACATAGATAATTCACAAAAGTTCACCGAAGATCCAATGAATAATCTCGAGTAAGGAGAGATCGTAATAGTTTTCAAGGGAGAATGATTCTTATCACGCATGTCTGTCCAAAATGTTTTAAAAAGTCATTAGAAAATTTAACGTTAATATTACATTAGGTGGTTTAAGCGGAGTTCAAGAAAGTTAGTGTATTAGATCACTGGTTATAGGAAACTTATATATGATTAAAGATCTCAAACTTTGGATGAGTGCTAAAATAAGAGTGTGATGTGTCCAACATATGACTTTCGCTACACTATAATTTAATTGAGTTATTCTTGTTGGAAGTGAAAAATTAAGGAAAGCCCAGTTGTTTTCTTTCAGGAAACATAAAGATTTCTGATATATAAAATATCCTAACAGGAGATTTCCTAGCATCACAAGCACATACATTCTTTCTATAACAGAATTTCTGCTGGTTGCAAGATACATCTGCGGGTCATTCTCTGACCTTCAAACTGTAGGAGACAAGTTTGGTTTGAATCCCGGACAGGACTGGAGAACCCTCATGTGCATAAACATACTCTTATGGGTTCGGATTCAGTTTTGAACTGTACATTGTAAAAACAAGTATTCAACTCTTCTGTAGCAAAAAGAAACATAGCTGCTCAGTAGAAGCAGGCTTTTTTTTGCTAGATAAGGAATTTAAAAATAATTTTTCTCCTTTGATGATTAGAGCGATCAGATTGAATTGGTTTTGATTATTTTGCCGCTATGCTATTCTTTTTATATACACGAGAGCATAACAATACGGGAGCCCCGGCCGTCCAAACGGTTGCTCATGTCCTCGGACGAGTCGGACGGTCTACGTCTTCAACAATACGAGAGCTACGATGCGGTAGCCCAGTGATTAGCGCTCGGGAATTGCACTCGGTAGGCCCGGGTTCGATTCCCTCCACTGCCCAAACTGCATCCGTGTTCACGCGGAGTACGATCACGTTAAACATGTGGGTCCGTATGTCCTTCCGAGAGGTTGGTAGTAGGGAAAGGAGGGTACGATTCCTGTGGATGCCTCCCCCACTGGGTTCTAAATTGGGTGGTACTTCCCGGCCGTCCAAACAGTTACTTTACACCTTTCTGGTAGGTCGGATGGTCTGGTTCTCAAGATCAACAACAATACGAGAGCTACTTCAACCGGGATCTGCCATTTAAAGTGGTTTTGGCACAACACGAGAACTGTTTTAACCGGGATTTGCAATTTAAAGGGGTTATGGCACAACACGAGAACTGCGTTAACCGGGATCAGCAATTTAAAGGGGTTTCTTTACAACAGAGCTAATTTAACCGGAGTTTGCAATTTAAAAGGGTTATGACGTAATACGAGAACTGCTTTAACCGGGATCTGCAATTTAAAGGGGTTATGACACAACACGAGAACTGCTTTTACCGAGAACAGCAATTTAAAGGGCTTTCATCACAACCCGAGAGCTAACTTAACCAGGAACTGCAATTTAAATTGGTTTCGGCAGCACTGCGAATATGTATTTATACACCTTGCTCTTCGTGTTCTGAATTTAAACTCAGCTCCTATAGATTTGAAGGTCAGGGAGTGAACCATTTTGCCACATATTGACCTTGAAACTCGTAAAATATCCTCATGAACATAATTTTTCTATTTTAGACGCTAGGAATTGGCTTATTAAGAGCTTTATTGGATCGGAAAACTTTGTGTTTACTAAAAGAAATGACTTTTTCTTGTTTGTCAGTACTATTCAAATCTTTGAGGACTCGATTAATTAGATTGTATTAACACAGTTGGATGAAATTGGTATGTCGCTGTCTTTTGTGGTACATTATAATTTCTTCGATTTTGAACTTTTTCGGGCTAGCCCACCATGGGCCCTCCATAGAAATGTACTCGTTTTATTTTGGGAATAACTCGTGAACTGGAGCAGCTAGAAAGTCCAAATTGTGTATGTTGTTGTCCTTTGTGACATATTTGAAGATTTTGAACTTCATGGGGCTAGCCCAAATTAGGCCTTCCATAGGAATGTACTAGTTCTTTTAAAATTACTAGAATCGGAGCAGCTATACAGTTTCAAATGTACTATGTCGTTGTCGATCGTGGTGTATCGTTGTATTTTGTGGTGATTTTTTTATATGCTCTCTATAGAGATTTCTAGAAAGTGCTTGCATCTCTGAGAAAGTTCTAGTATATTCGAAAACTCGCAAAAGTCACCAGGTTCGCGATATTTCGCGAAATCTGGCAACACCGCCCCGAGTAGTCACATATGGTAACCCTACACTCACGTATTAGGAATGGTTGCCTGTAAAGGTATTTTCCTTTCTGGAAACTCCCAGTAAAGTCATTTTACACGTAGATTATATTCAATATAGATTATATGTAGATATAACAATATCGATTCAGCATCCAATGTCAGAAGGGATAGAGGGATTTATTAAGGATTTCTATTTTCTTTTTCTTCCCGATTCTTCTGGTTCAAAAAATTTCAATTTCCCTGAAACATATATTTCTTGGAATCGGCTATCAATAGAGGTTATATGATGGATGACATAAAGATTCAGCATCAAGTTTCTGAGGGCATAGGGAGATCCACTAAGGACTTGAATTTCTGGTTCATTTCTGCTTTAGGTTTAAATATTTTTCTTGAAACATTTTTTTCAGGATTGAATATAGAGTTTAGCTGATGAACTGATATGGATTCACCATTGAAGTTTTAAGGGGTTAGGGGTTTACTAAGGATTTTAATTTCCATTTCTGTTCTTTTTTTGTCGTTTTTTTCCATTCACATCATTGTACGAAATAAGTGTGCAATAGAATATAAATTGCTTAATAGTCCACATACACGAGAACACCATATGAAGGGCTTGCAAACATGAAGGGTCATTTATAAATTTATTGTTTCTTCTGTAATTTGTTGGATATCGCAGTTAATAATTTAATACTGTGCATATATTGCCCATGAAGTTTTACAGTATATCAATCACTAAAAAAAAAAATCCCCACTCTTCTTGACAATATAATGTGAGGTAGAGATGGGGTAGCTAATAGAAAAATTCTAATTTTGCCATATTGATCCCCAATTCTAAGAATATATTATTTAGCAAGTGCAACATAGAAACGCTTAGCTAACTACAAAACGCTATTAGATGAAAGATGTATTTGTTATTAACAGTCATTTTAAAAATGTTGCTAAAGGGAAACTCTTTCAATGCTAGCTTTCCCGATCAATTATGAGCTAATTATTTGCATTTCTAGTTTTATTTATCTAAACATTTCTTCAATAAAATTTTGAAAGGTTCCGTTGAACCCCGTATGATTATGACCGCATGACTCTATGATATAGATGCGGAATATTATCCCGGTTATTAGCATTGTGAGGTCTTTTTAAAAGAAGGTCATTTCTATTTCTCCTTATCTGCTAATATTTATCTCATCAATACCAGAATAACACATGAGTAATGCTTCAATACTCAAATCAGGTAGATAGTTAATAAGGTAGCAACATGCATTGCATAGAGAGAGTGGCACACCTAGGCCTATAAAAAACAAGTGCTGTCCCGGGCCCTCTTTCTCTTTTAGTTGTGCCTAATTTTCCTTGTCCTCTCTCCCCCTCTCGTCGGACCTGCACGCAGTTACTCTAAAAAATGATGGATTTCATGACTTGGAACGACCGAAACGTGCAACTGCGCCGAAAACATTTTTCAAATACTTTTATAATACTTTACATATACAATGTATCGTAAGGAGAATAAAATGGATACTTATACTCTTATGACTTAGTGAATTAATATCATTTTTTTAAAACTTTAACCAAAATAATCTGACGTGTTTAACATGTAGCTTTTCCTACAGATTAGCAAATTTGGATATTGTGGGGGAACAACACAAACAAGAAATTCATGAAATCGCCTCTATAGGGTGGCAAATGGTATGTGCAATTCATTCATTTTTGATCGAACTATTAAACATCATTCTCTTTTGCTATACTTCTTTCATACAGTCATGCGAATTAAAAAAAAAAAAATGGAAGTGACATCTCCAGAACTGGAAGTAGAAACATTTTGGGAGCCCTCCAACCTCCCCTGGAATTTAATGCTGAATCTATGTCAGTCATTATATAAGTTATATCTATAGCTAATCTCGAGAAATAGATGTTGTAAGAAAAATGTTTGAACCGTTAAGTGGAAATCTACTGTAAATCACTCTACCTCCTTCAGAATGTTATGTTAAATGTATAACAGTTATCTAAGTTTTATTTAGAGCGAATCTTGAGAAATAGATGTTTCAAGGAAAATGGAAATTTTTGAATCGGAATTGAAAAAAAAATTGGAAGTGGAAAATTTTAGTGAACCCACACATCTCCTATAGAATTTAATGTTAATAAATTTTTGCAACCAATTACAGTTTTTTTTGTTGCTTGATATAGTTGAAAATTAATAAGCATATTGTTGTTATTGATTAAAAGTAATTTACGAAATTTCATGGAAATATCATCATTTTTTCGCAAGATATCATGTTGATGTTCTCTATCTGAATAAAGAAAATTTTTTTATGTTATAAGATCAGTTTATGGTAACCTCTAAACAAAGGTGCTTATTCATTTTTGGTTTAACCCTTAACCTCACACATGAAAAATCAAGAAGGCCCAATCATGCATAAAGCATTGATTACGAAACACATTCCACAACTGAAATGTAATTATCTGTAATAAAAATGTAATTATCTAACTGAAATGTATTTAAACATCTCTAAAATGGGATGCATTCAGCGATATGTTTTAAATTGTCACAGTAATACTAATTAAAAACTTCAAACTTCATCGAAAAAGACAAAGTATTTTGAGCAAATGAGCTAAGACTTAAATTTAAGTTGATAATTTTAATTACATCTCGGACGGGGAATGTAGTTATGCGTTTAATGAGGTATAGCTGTGAGAGTTAATATTATATAATGGAAGATAATATTGTTTTTAATGAAATTAGATGTGAAAGTTAATATTTTTTTAAGGAAATTAGTTGTGTGAGATGATATGGTGTATTTTATTTTAAGTTAGAATGTTAATTGGTTCCTGTTTATTATTTTAATCATTGTAGATAAATTTGTTATTATTTTTATATTTAACTTGGTGTCCTCATTGTCCTCTCATTTAGAGTAACTGATTTTCTATGTTGTATTATACGATAAGGCCAGTGTCGAGATTAAGTAAAAGAATATTAGCAATGACTTATGCGTCCTGACCGGACGTGTGGCAAAGATCCACTCAGCACCGGGTTCAATCCGAAAGTAATTGGGTGATATTATTCATTTTCATTCCCAGGCATCCCGCAGACCGTCTCTACAACATACTAAAATTTAATTTCGATAAAGTCACTTTTACGGCAGTTATCGTGCGAACGGACGGACGGACAGACAGACAGACAGACAGACAGAATGACCAAAGTCATAAATACTTTTTAATTATGTTGGAAAGTTTTAAAAAAGTACGTTGATGCATATGTAGGGTTCCTATGGTCCCCAAATGAAAAAAAAAATAAAGTAGTTACAAATAATAGTAATTCACTTATTTGATAGTAATTCCCTTATTTGATAATAGAATAATGAGAATATTTAATGTTTTACGATCTTTTCCATATTGAATTCAAAATGCGCTCTTTCTCGAGAACGTTGTATGTTGCGGTGTTCTACAACTGATATCATTCGTATTTAAATTCAAATTAATTTATTAAAACATTTTTAGTAATATTTTAAAACTATTTTACAATTTTCTATCGATTTTCAAAAAACACCAGAGTTATGAAAACTAACAGGCCGTTGATGTTTATAGATTTAAGTAATCGTACCAAATTCACTTTGATTGTTTAATTTGTTCAAAAGATTCTGTCCACAGACGCTCAGATCGAGCCACAAACGCACAGACATCATTGAGAAAATGGCTGATTAGTATTCAGAGATGCTTAAACTGTGCGAAACCCTTTTACTTATCAAGTCGGACTTTTGATACGCATTACAATATTTTACTCCTAGGAAGGTCTTTACGTACCCCAATAACTTTGTAAGGAAAGGTCCATGAGAGCACACGTTAGGTCATAAAACCAAGTAAAATAACTACGCCCAAATAACCAAGTAAAACAACCATGCAACCAAGTAAAACAACTATGCATAAATAACCAAGTAAAATAACCAATCTGCCAACCTAATAGCTGAATTTGCAATTAGGATATGCAAATTCAGTCTGCCGTTAGTAGATTGTAGTTAAGCATGTTGGCAATGTTTCTTATTTTAATGCCACTGATGATACCTGAAAGCGCTCTGGCTTTTTATAAGATTGTATGTACGTCTGAAAGATGTTTTTAATAAAATGACTTTTGTGATCTATTGATTTGTCATTCTGTTATATAAGTGGATCAATTTGAGGATTTGACGTGTAGCCGTCATTAGTATAGAAAAATAACCATGCCCAGTCGAATAAACATGATTTCTAGCAAATAGTTTAGAAAGTTAGGAAACGAGCTCGGCAACAAAGCGAGATAGAAGAAAAATGCCAATTACAAAGTTGTAGATAAAATTAACAGGAATCGACATTAGGAACGCACAAAACGCGTATATGGAAGGCATTAAATACCTTTTAAACAGACGTAGTCTTTTTTGAAGCTCTAAATCTTTGTAGGCTTTTATTATCTGTCTCTCTTTTTTGTCGAGTTCATTTTCCTATTTTTTAAATTCTCCACTAGAGGCGCTGCAATCCCTTTTATTCGATCGGGTACGGTCACTTTATTATAGATTGATCTAACGTGCACACTCAGGGACCTTTCCTTACAAAGTTATTTGAGGTGGTTAAAGACTTTCTTTTTTAAGAACACTGTTTACTATTTTTGTTGTCTCATACGTAGTTTTGAGAAAGTATTGTTTTCACGAAAATTCTCGATTTTGAGATTTTGATGCCAATATATGTTTTAAGATCTGCTGAACACGTTTTGGCTATTTTTGGAGTGATGTCCGTCTGTCTGTCTGTGGTCGACATCTTGCGAACGCGACAGCAGTCACAAATATTAATGGAATTTCGAGAAACTTTATATTCGGCTTTATTATCATAGAATCTAGAACTAGATAGAAGTTTTTTTAAATGCGAGCGAAAATGTCGAAATTTATGTCATATTATATATTTTTTTAACGTATAGCAGCATAGGACAAAATTTGACATAATCATGCATAAAAGTGTTTATATATGGCTTAATGAACGCGAGGTTTCATAGTTTCAATCATTGTTGTGAAAAATAGTTTATTTTTTTAATTTTTTTATCTAATGGCCAGGCACTTTACTTATCATCATTCGCCTTTTTGTCAGCGGCCAGAACGTGAACCATTTAGCCGTCCTAGGACGTTGCCCCAGGTGCACCAGAGGGGGGGCGGAACACACTGCGCCCACAACATAAACATCCATGCCTTAAGTGGGACTCGAACCCACAACGCGGCGGTCAAGCGATTGCTGTGGAAACGCTCGCCTTAATCACTCGACCACCACGTCGGCTGTGAAAAATAGTAGAGATACAAATTTTTCGTTCGTGACGTCATTAGCCACTCTCGGGGGAGGGGGGGGGGGTACATTAAAGTATGGTATCAATCGAAAGATTTTTTTCAAGCCCTTTAAAGTGAAGGGTAATCCGTTATAATTGTAATCGTTTGAAACCATGATATTAATTTTTCAAAAATTTTCTTGCAAAATTTGAAGCTCTCCAGTTAATTTGTAGGGATATTATATTGGTACTATAACAAAACCACGATTAATATGGACAGTGTGCAGCCGTTATAGTGTTTATTCATGAGACCTATAATCCTATCAATTTAAAGGCAACCCAAGAGTAATTTTCACTCAACTATGGGAGGTAATGAATGTGTGGCAACATATTCCCCGACGTAACTGACGTGGAGAAAAAATGCTTTCAGTCTTCCTTCTAAACGACCTTTTTGGAAGTGGTCTGTTTGGCTTTTTTTTTCCGTTGTAAAAGATTAATGCCCAGACTTCACGCGATGTGCTGGAATGATGTGGTTTGGTCAATTTCGGTCGATGTTAATGCTGTCTTACTTACGTATAGATGAAGAGTTGGAAATGTATTTTCTTTTTTTTTTTTTACGAAACAGATGTAATCTTTTACATTGAATGTTTCATGCTAGCCATTATCACTCCGTATTCGCGCAGGCGAACTAGTGGTCACCAAATGTGATGCTTAATAAATAAAAGTTTTGAATATCACAAAATATTTCAAATTTATGCATAATTTAACTGGAGCGTGGCGCAACTCGATTTTATTATACCAGATTCAATTTTTGAGTAACTTTTTTTTTAATTTCACAAGAACAATTTTGAAAAATCGGTACTGTGGGTCCAAATAATTACAATTATAGCGTGTTACCCTTTGTTTTAAAAGGCTTGACAAAATATTTCGATTGATACCATACTTGACAAGGTACCCCTTGGCGAGGGAAGGGAGGGAACTGCCCCCCCCCCCAAAGAGGACCATTGACGTCACGAACAAAAAATGTACCGAGGCTATTTTTCACAACAATGATTGAAACTATTAAGTTTCGTGATCATCGAGCCTTAAATAAACCCTTTTATGAGTGATTATGTCAAATTGTGCCCTATGCTGCTACGTTAAAAAATATAAAATTTCGAATACATTTTGAAGTTTTCGCTTGAATTTAAAAAAAAAAGATCTATATAAGAGTTTTTGATAACAAATCTGTATATACAGTTTCCTGAAAATTCATGAATGTTTGTAGCTGCTATCGTATACACAAAAAATCGACCACATACATGCAGACAGACGGACATTACTTTAAAAATACTCAGAACGTGTTGAGTTCAAAACATATATTGGCATCAAAATATCGAATACGAAAATTTTCGTGAAAACAATACTTTCTCTATACCATATTATACAGGGTGTCCCAAAAAGAGTGAAACGCGCTCAAATTCTTTACCTGTTGGAGTTGTGGGCAATGTAAATTGCAAAAATGTTGAAAGTAAGGTAGGAAATAAGACTACGTTAATGAAATAGTTCTCCCATTCATTTTCAAAAAGTTACACCTTTGAAATTTTTATACGAACCCCTTAGACAAATTGGGTCGATCAGAAAATTTTTATTTTTAATGCAACAAGATCGTTAAAAAAACCCCGCATATCTGCATCTTTAAAATGGAGCGAGTTACATTTAATTGAAAATTGAACATTGTGAATGGGAACCCTATATCAAATTAGAATTGTAAATTTGTGACATATCACAAAAAAGATAAAACTGGATGATAATACATAAGATACATTTTTGCGAATTCCGCGTAGGCTCACGATGCAATCACGGATTCTTAAGTATTTTTCAATAAGTAAGTACTTTTTCAATAATTACGTACTTTTAAGTACTTTTTTTATCTAAACAATCCATCGTCAATTTGTTTATGATCCCTATTTTCTCTGATGTAACAGTCTTCCACATGGTACGGAAATGTGGCATAAGTCAGATTTTTTGCTTTATCATAATTCAGTTGATTTTAAAGATACAGATATGCGGATTTTTTAATGATCTTGTTGCATTAGAAATAAAAATTTTCTGATCGACCTAATTTGTCTAAGGGGGTCGTATAAAAATTTAAAAAGTGTAACTTTTTGAAAATGAATGGGAGAACTATTTCATTAACGTAGTCTTATTTCCTACCTTACTTTCAATATTTTTGTAATTTACATTGCCTACTTATCTCCAACGGGTAAAGAATTAAAGAGTGTTTCAATCTTTTTGGGACACCCTGTATAGTATGAGAAAGTAAGAATAACGCACACTTTATCTGTTCTGTTAACATGTAAATTGCGGTATATGAAGCAATATTTTCTCTCCGATCACTGTATGTTGCCATTTTTTTCAACGTTTTCAGACAAATCAAATAAATACAGTAATATTTCAGCTCTCTGATTTAAAGAATCGTCAACAAACGATTTCTGTATTTGAAACGTAACTTGGTTGCCATAGTTACCACAATTGAATCAAAAGTTATGCATTCATTGATAAAATATGAAAAAATAAATGTCTGCTAGAAGTATAAATTAAAATATCTGAAGAACGGTATTGTATGCCAATAGAATTAACTGAGAAAATTCAGGATATTTTCTTTCTGTGCAGGATGGTCTAAAATTGAATGGATATCATTCATGAGATATAGCTGAAAGAATGTTAGTACCGAAAATTCAGCTATTTATAAATTTGGCGAACAAAATTCTGAAAAAATTCGTCGAATAAAGATTTCAAATTTTCCTCATTATTTATGGGTCAAGTCCCACGTGTATACACGATTTCAAGTTCTACCTTTAGTAGTTTGGATTGTGCAAGTGTCCCTCGGTCAGTTGGTCTCACTTATCTGTGTGTATATGATTACAAAAATTATTACAAGAAATTATAAGTAAGCATTACCCATGACTTCTATTACATCTTAAAAAATTTCTGGTTAACTAGTATTCAAGACTGTGAAAGAGAATGAAACTAATACTCTTAAAAAATTAAGTTGCATTTTTTTCTGTTTAATAATGCACGATGTTTAGTATTGAAAATAGTCGCCTCATTCGGAAATTGGTTCAGTTAGGTTCTGTTCCGTGGTTGAGACTACAAGTGTGCAAAGATTCAGCCTTCTAAGACATCACGTAGGCTTTTGAAGAATCTGGAAAGCCTTTTCCAATAACCCCATTTTTTTTTTGCTTCCAGGAAGATAAATTAAAAAAGAATTTGGCTGTGTTATGTTCTGTTCCGTGGTCGATACTAGAAGTGTGCATAGTTTCAGCCTTCTAAGGTTTCGAGTTGGCTTCTGAAGGGTATATTCCTGAATCTAATAGATAAAATTTGAACAATATCCACTTGCCTTTACGGAAATAGGATTCTATTTATAAATATATAAAAATAACTTCAATATTATGACATTTTGAACTTTTTATTTTTTCAAAAGAAAAAAAGAACTAGAAGGGTTTTGTCCGAGTGAGTTTTTATCTCACTTTGCTTACTATCAGTCGAAATATTTTCTAAAATATAAAAAATAGACCCAAACAGTAAATAACAAAAATGTTTAGTATACAATTTATTTCTAGATTAATAATTGGTTTTTACAAAGCTTTTATAGTTTTCGAGGAATCGTATTGTCAAGTTCAAGAAGAATGAAAATTTTCGTTTTCACTTTCTTTATATACAATAATGTTGGAAGGTATTGTGACGGGATCGAAAATTCGAATTCGAGTTTTCGACGGGAGAGCACGTTTCAAGCATCCCTGATCACGAATCGAACATTTTTGAGGTGATGTCTGTGCGTGTATGTGAAAGTGTGTGTGTGTGTGCGTCAGTGAGACTATGGAGACGATAACTAACGAACGAATGGACTAATTCGAACGACATTTGGTACACAGATTACAATCCGGGAATACTGGAAGACTATTGTTTTTATACGCAATCGAATATTTAGAACCCTCCTAAATTTTCGAGTGAAATTTTGAAAATATCATTAGAAAATCAGAACCTTTAATAAAGTCACGCAAATAGACATTTCTTATGTAATTTTTCATTTGAAAACGATTGACATACATTTTAGAACGCTAGCATGAACCGTTCTCGAGATTCTGTACATTTTTAAAAAAAAGTATCAAAAATCATATAAAAAAAAAATATGACCTATTGAGAAACATGTCCACTTTTCATATGTAATATCATGCGATACATTTGGTGACATCATTCTCGTGACTCTAGCTCGTTCCATTCACGAAAAAATATACTTTGAGTAGTACTTTTGTAATTGAGCGCCAATAGTCATTTATCTGCTGTAAGAATAACTTATTTCTCCATCCATAACGCTTGGCGAGATTTTGGCGACCAACTTGGTGTAATGTCGTCTACTTGGCGACTTTTTAAATGTTGCTAAATTAACGAAAAACTCGCTAAATGGATAAAAATGACGCTATATCAATGAAAATGACTACTAATTGACGATAATGCAATATCTAGGAAAGAATATAAATATCTATTATAAGAATTTTTTTTACTGTAAAAGTAGTAATTTCATTGCATTATATAAGGAAAGTCATGTGCTGCCCATCAGATTTTTTAAGATTGTAATACTTATATTTTAAAAACTGAAAATGCTAGCTATAAACTACAAGAAGTAATCCGTTGCTCTTTGAAAGTCCTACAAAAATATATAATGGGATTTTAAATCACTTTCTATATTTTGAAATAGTGTTATAATTTCGACATTTTTATATTATGAACTATTTGAAAAAGGTGGTTCAAATTGCGACATATTAATTGTTTGAATTGTTTTGAAAATGTCTGAATAAGACAAACCACGAAGAAAGATATTAAAACCATTTCTAGTTCATCGTACTAGAGTCACTGCCGATCTTTTGATCAAGACTAGTTTAGCCGTTAAGCAACATACAATGCTAAACAAAATAAAACATATTAAAAAGGTTGCGGCATATATTTTAAAAGTGTTAGTTTCCCACTCTTTGACAGGTTTAACTACTAGTAGTCAAAAGAATGACGAAGCGTCAATGGCAAAGTCGCAAATGACAAATTCAGAACTCGTTTTTCTTCGACGTTCGTTACGAAATAAAACTTTCACTATTGCGGGGAAAGATAAAATGTTTTGCATGTGTGTGATTGCCTCGTAATGTTACGTGATATCCGTCAATATGCCCTCACCGGCTTGTAGACAGACACTCAAATTTAGGGTGAAAAACTACCTGTGGCGTGTTAAAACCGGATTCAGTTAATCAAGTAGCAAGGTCGCAGTTGGTGTTCCGATTTAAATTGGAACGATATCTAGATCCAAACGATAGCAATGAACACCGTCCAAATTACTAAAAGTAGTAAATTCTATATAAGTAAAATTTGACAATTAAAAAACTTCTGGGAAATACACGAATAATCACAGATTATATATATATATATATATATATATATATATATATATATATATATATATATATATATATATATATATATATTTATATATATATATATATTGTTTAATTTTAAAATTTATTTGAATTTGTTTGATATGAATATATTTGGCTTCGGTAATAAATATGTAACTGTATAACATTGGATAAATTTTAGAACAAAATTCATGTTTTATATACAACAGCAGGTTTAATACAGGAATCATGTTTAATTGATTTGTCATGGCAGATGTATTATAAACTAAATTGTATGCTTTAAATAGTGGTAAAAGGAGATAATTTGTCTTTCAGCTTAATACCTTCAGTAATAATTCGTGAAATATTTCATTAGAAAGAACGTTAAAACAGCCCATTTATTTACAAATGTCGATTTTTTTTCAACATTTTCAGTCTTATGTGTTGTTTGATGGACATATACATAGAACTAATTTAGAAGCTTTTAAAACTATGACAAGTGAAGTGAAAGGCAGCAAAGGTATATTCTCATTTATATTTCACCAAACCCTTAAAAAAATTTGAATTCTTAAGGATTCGTGTTTATTTTATTAATAATCATAGTACGGAGAGAGGTGTAAGTGATGAAATTGGAAAGTGTAATGACCTTATTTTCATCTGCTAAGTTCTTATTTCGAGCTTTACAGCAAATTAATAACATACAATTGGATTTAATATTAAAGTTTTAGCATTACAAGCATTGCACTAATTTAACCCAAAAATGATATATAAAAACAAATTTGCATGTCGATCCGTTCTCGAGTTATATCTTGGAAAATGTTGGAACAAAAATTTTGAGATTTATAAATTTTTCGAACAAGATTCTAATATTTTATATTTCCCTCACTACTTTTAAGTTAAGTTCCGAATGTATACAATGTTTTAAGTAGTGACCTTCAGCAGTTTGGGCCGTAAATTTATCACTTATAGTCAGTTAGTCTCGCTCAACTCTATGATAAAGATTGCATTTTCAAAGATTCGTTGTATGCCATAATACTTCCAATATATATTTAGCATTTTGATATAAGTTTTCATGGAATAACCTTGTATGCCATAATACGTCCAATATACATTTTGCATTTTGATATAAGTTTTCATGGAATAACCTTGTATGCCATAATACGTCCAATATACATTTTGCATTTTGATATAAGTTTTCAGGGAATAACCTTGTATGCCATAATACGTCCAATATAAATTTTGTATTTTTATAAAAGTTTTCAGGGAACAACTTTGTAGCATATAGAAAGGTGATAGGTTCAAAAATCTATTTCTCGGATTTTTATGAATCTATACGTTTTAAACAGCTTTGCATGTAATCAACCATCGAAAATCCATTTTCTCTAGAGATACCTAACTCATTACGCTTTTAACGGCACATTTTAAGGGCAATATTCTCATTCAGTCTTCCCTAGTGTGTGCCAACGCATACTATTTTAATTTCTTTCAGATATCTAACGTACTTTAAATTTACCTTTCACACTGACAATACCACTGTCATTTTCTCAGGGAATTATTACAGTATTCTTCTTAGATAATAATTCTATGAAATCTTGAATTCTATACAACTCGGAGTGTGAATTATGCTAAATACAAAATCTATCTAATTCTAGTTTTCTTCATCAGTGGACTTCGAAATTTTTCGATCGCGTATCCCTAACAATTATTCGTGCACCCTTGTGGTAAATGTAAATAAAAATACGGGATTTATTTATTTAATTATTTATTTATTTTTTTAAAACGGACATTGATTCTTATACAGAGTCTCTATTAGAATAGAGCAAGAACGTTTTTTGTTCTGAACGGGCGTTCTAGTAAAGTAATATTCATATAATCATAATATTATTACATTTATAAACGTGTAATTTAAAAATACAAGAATATATATGTTACCCTTTAATTAATTTTCTTATTGCTTTCCCTACAATATAAATGGTAATGTATAGGGAAAGCATTGGAATTGTGTCGAAAATTGCAACTCAAGTTTTCGACAAATCTACAAATTTTGAGCGAAAAAGAACACGAAAAATTATTTTTGGAGGGGCATATGTGTGTGTGTGTGTCTGTCTGTGTGTAGGTCTGTGCTACGTATGTATCCACTAAATGTGCATTGTTATGTATCCACTAATATGCAATGCATGTATCCACTAATGTGAAATGTATGTATCCATTAATATGCAATGTATATATCCACTAATGTGCAATGTATGTATCCACTAATGTGCAATGTATGTATCCACTAATGTGCAATGTATGTATCCACTAATGTACAATATATGTATCCAATAAATAAAAACTAACTGACCAAATTTCCTAAAATTTGGTTAATAAGTCATTAGTGAGTGACCCTGGAGCTGATTAGATTTTGGTACGATTCGAAAAAAAATAACTTACCTTTTTTGCGAAGTGACCCACAAAAATCGTTAAAATCTAAAATAAAAGAATTCATGTACTTAAATGTATCAATTAAATGCTCATTTCATACCTACTATTACACACATTTTTATACGCTTTAAACCATTATACGTATGTGATTTATACGTACTGTATATGTACTTGATTTGACTCCAAGAAAATAGCACTAACCCTATAACTCAAGGTCTAACCGTTCTCGAGCTATTTTTTAGTTTTTTCTTCATTTCTACAACGTTGTCTTTAAAAATTCATCCAGCTGCCAAATGAAACGAAAATTGTATAAAAACTACAAATTCTTTGTATATTCAAGTAATTATCCTTGTTATTTTGTACAATTAGACTCAATTTAATCAATTATGAAAGAAATAAAGAGAAAACGGATTTAAGTCTGTAGCGAAAGTCCTGTGCTGCCCACATCAGAATTTTTTTTCTGTCAATATAAAAATTGTCTTAGCGAAAAAAAATTTGACGTATCTCCATTCGTATCACATGACGTATCTCTATACGTAAAACACTGTCTTGTATAATGCAACTATACATTTCATGTCGAAATAAGCATTCGTATTTCAATGACAGTGTCCACACCCCACACTTTAAATTTCGAATAATTCATGTTCTAATTAATCTTTTGCTTACAGGTGGGACAGCGTCCATCCCAAACGAAGACCCTCTCAAAAGGACAGATATTTGACATCTTCAATTTGCAGTCCAAGACCGTCAATGCCTGCAAAGCGGGATCGAACTGTTTGGGATAGGGTATGTCAAATATCTGTCTTTTTGAGAGGTTCTTCCTTTGGGATTGACGCTGTTCCACCCGTAAGCAAAAGGTTAAGTGATTTACAAAAAAATTGCTACCTCTAGTTTTTTACATAACGCAAGTACACATAAAATTTCATAACTATAGTCATGTCCACACCTTACAGACACACACACGCCATATCTGAAAATTTCGAATTATGGTCTGGAGGTAAAAAATCTAATGTGGGCAGCACAGAATTTTTCTAATATAATGTAATGAATGTACTTTTTTTCACGCTGAAAAAATAATGTACGAGTATAAATAAGATCCACGGTACTATGCTTCTAACGTTGAATTGTACATTTGCCCTGATGACAACATGTAACATTTTTTCCAATTAACTTATATTTCACGCAATATTGGCAGCATTCTCATAAGATATAGAATCCATATATTTAAATAATGAATTCATCAATTTGGCGTCATTTTCGTTAAGTTGGCATACTTAACATTTTTGGAATTTTGACGATATTTTCGGCAATCTGTAAAATAGCGCGAAATTGGAGATCTTTAGCTAGATGATTCGCCAAATGTATCGCCAAGCACTACACACACACGAAAGAAGAGCATTTTTTGCATACTAGATTAGAAGGTATGCTAGTCATATGACGGAATTCAAAATTTGCAAAACATTACCTCCATTTATCGCCAATTTATCAATTTGGCGACATTTTCGTCAATCTGGTAACATTTAAAATATTTTCAAAGTTGACTGCATCGTGCCAAATTCGTCGCCACATTTTCCGCCAAGCGTTACGGACAGTGAAATAGGTTATTCTTGTAATATACTAGCAGTATTCACGTTCTTCGTAAGGAATATTTAATATAAAGAAGCTTAAAATTCACAATCATGGGCAAATTTCTATAGTATTCTAAATAATATTGTTATTCTAAACATTCTATTAAAATATTTAATTTACTTCTCCAAAAAGAAGTAAAAGAATCTCTGTTCTCGTTATACAAATTTATCTTCAGAGGCAGATTGGCAAAATAAAACATCCAGGCCCCGTTTGTAAACAATTTTACAGAAAATATGAAATTGGAGCAATATATGTCAAAATGAAAATGCTTTGAAATTGGATCAACATATGCCAAATTTAAAGGAACAGGTTCACGAGAATGATGTTAAAAATGTATCGCATGATATTACATATGAAAAGTGAACATATTTCTGAATAGTTAATACTGTTTTTAATTTTATGCCGTTTTTTGATAAATTTATTTGAAAAATGTACAATATCTCAAGAACGGTTCATGCTAGAGTTCTAAAGTTTATGTTAATTGATTTCAAATAAAAAATTACAAAAAAATGATTATTTACATAACTTTATTAAAGGTTAAGATTTTTTGAGGATTTTTTTAATATTTTATTCAAAATTTTGGGAGGGGGCGGGGGTCTTGAGGACATTTGATTGCGTTTAAAATCAATAGGCTTCCAGTTTCCACTGATTGTAATTTTTGTATCAAATTTCGTTCGAATCACTCCATTTGTTCGTGAGATATCGTCTCCATAGACTCACGGACACACACACACACATCACCCCAAAAACGTTCGATTCGAGTTCAGGGATAATGGAAATGTGCTTTTCCATGGAAAACTCGAACACCCCGTCACAATACCTTCCTTATACATTATACTATGTATAATGAAAGTAAAAAGTGTGTTTTCCAGAAAAATCTCAACTTCTTGAATTTTGAAGATAACAATACATTAGTTTGAGAAAGCAAAAATGACTAATTAATATAAACTTCAAACTTAATTGACTTACTTCGTTTTCTTTCCCCATTTCCACTTCCACTTCTGCAACTCATTTAAGGCAGGAACAATATTCTTACTTTCTGTTAGAAAACAAATGATCGTTTTATCGGCTTTTTAAAGGTACAATCAACTTTAACGGTTTCATTTAGTTTTCTAAATAATTATAAATTGAGGTTTTTGAATAATTATATGCAAGCTATAATTTTGATAAATAAATATAATTTTACTAATAAGCAAAACATTACATAGTAAAGAAAACACCAATAACTATTGTATTGGGAATTCCTGGTACGCATTTAAGATAATAACTATATCACCAGGGTCGCCTATACAGATTGTAAGCCCCTTACAAACATTTATCACGCCTCACTTCTTATTTGATTATTTCCCAGGTTATATGTCATGTCTTTTTCTCTTTCGGGTAGTGGTTTCCCCCATGGGCGGCCCTGATACCACAGGTCTAATTGGGACACATTCTTATTAGTTTTATTTTATTTTTTTTTCTTTTATCTAATATTTGCAATTAAATATTTTCTAGTTATTACAGCGCAATATTTTATTATTCAGAGAAACAAATGACATTTCCTTAACCTCGAAAGACAAACGCATTCTAATTTGTGCCAGAAGCGTGGACGCGTTACCTATGCAAGAGATTAGTGAAAAAAAAACAAAAAAAAAAACTACTGAGTGAAAAAAAGATTACCAGTTATAGATTGATGCGAAACATTCTTCCTTCTGCATATTTTGAATGCGTGCGGAATTACGGATGCGTGTTGTGTGCGACGGTGGTACAATAAACCTATAGGGAAAGGTTTCGATATTTTCTGAGGGATTTTTTTGTTTAAATTTTTTAAAAAAATTATACAGTTTTGATAGATTAATAGAATGCAGTTTATTTTGTTTCGAATCGGACTTAAGTGACGAAATTATCAATGATAAAACGTTTGAATGAAACGTTTGCAGTCACTCTGCGGGGTGAGCGTGGGGGCAAAGTATGCATACTAGTGTATAACGAAGAAGGCTATGCATAGATGTCGCAGATCTAAAATTTAATTGTTTTACGCTTTTCTACCAGGATTGTTTTATAATACAGCTTAAAGAGCATATATGGGGCGAAACAGCCCAGGGGTTAAGACACGGTGATTAAACTCAGAGAACCTAAGTTCGATTCCCGGCTCTGCTGAAACTGTCCCCGTGTTCCAGCCAAATACGGGCACGTTACATATGTGGGTCTGAAAGTCCTTCCGAGAGGTTGGTGGAAGGGGAAAGAGCGTACGGTTCCTGTGGATGTCGCCTCTACTGGATTCTGGTCTAAATTGGTGGCACTATCCCGGCTGTCCAAACAGATACCTTACATTTTCGGGTAGGTCGGACTGTCTGGGTCAAAAGTAAGAAAGAGAACTTAAAGATTGTATAAAATACGAGAACATTAAATATGGGATTCTCTATCAAGAGTTTTTCATACACTTTTATTCCAAAATTCGCCAAATTAGTTGCTAAAGTCACCTAATGTGTCGCTAAGTTAAAGTGACGCAGACCTTCAAATTATAACAATAGTTTCCTGTTAGGTATTCGTAACAATGTGATGTCACTTCCGTTACATATTTCTGTTCTTTCCTCGTCGCATTTCTTTCATGGTTTATTCCGTACCTAGAGCCCTAAGATATTTTATATCAAAAGGGATATGTGCACTTAAAGCCGATGTCTAGTATTGTACGCACAACTCATACATTGCCACACTTATTCAATTATAATCAAATTGCTATGTAATACGTTTTAATAATACTAAAATTAAAGTTTTAAAATGGTGGGAAAATATACACTTACATTTCTTCATGGATGTATTTGATTTTTCTGTTTGTTTTCCTTTAAACTAAAATATCTGGAGTGTGAATCTCGACACGACTCACATTCATATTCCATAAAATTTTATTCCACTTGTATTAAATGCTTTATTAAAACAGATTAAACCTGAAGGGTGCAATGCATGGTTTTCCCAAACAGGTTCAAATCTATTTTTCTTCATATTTTTCATAATCTATTAAATTGAGTTTAATTACACAAAATGATACTGTTATTTACTTGATATTATATTCAATTTAAAGTTTTTAAAACATATTTTTTCTCATCTAGCGACTTATCGTATTATTAAACATATCCAGCTTGCAAAAATCCCCCCCCACACGAAACACACACACATATATATATATATATATAATAATAGTTTGAAAATTCAATGATAGAATAGAGAGAAGTTGTAACTCAAAAAACCCTAACTTTAAAATATACCTACATAATAAAAAGAAGTATTAAATAGAGAATCTTCAATCAAATAGAAAATAAAATGCAAATTTTTAGTCTTCAAGCTGTAGATAATCAACAAATATCAATGAAATGGAATCGATAATTGAAAATTAAAAAAGAAAATCCAAACATTAAATATATACACGTGGATAAGCACTAGGCCTATATAAATGAATTGTTCATTTTGGAAAACTCTTCTTCAAGTCCAAGTATTTAATCAAAATGAACACAAAATGTGTGTTTCTGCTGTTAGAGATAGATTATTTACTACTCATATAAGGACTACACACATAAAGATGAAAAAATTATAAAGGAAACAAGAATACCTGAAAATATTCTGCAAATGTCCTAACAAGTGGAGCCCAGAATGAAGAGACTATGTAGAAAATTTTGGAATAGTGTATTATGAGTTACTACTTAATTCTAACATTGGATTTACTAATATATATATATATATATATATATATATATAAAATAAGGTATAGAATTTTATGAAATCGATTAAAATTTTCAAGGGAATTAAATTTTAAGAAATACAAAATTTAAATTTTTATACGGTCCCCGTACAAAAACATTTCCAATGAGTAAAATGTGCCCCATACACTAATAAGGCGATGTACAAAATTTCAGCATTTTATCATAAAAAGTCCCAAAGATATGAAGAGGCAAAAATGCTGACTTAAACCACTTTTCGATGCATCGACATGGGTTCTCAAAAATCATGTCCGCAGATCGCATTTCAGGGGTCATATACAAATTACGAAAGAAAACAATGATTGCATAAATAAATAATAATTTTGCTATTTATCGGTACAAAAGTATCAACACTGTACAGAAATAATAACTGTACACAAAGATTACAGAGCTTGTTCAAAATGTTTTCCATCTATGCCAAAGATCCATTAAAGATATGAGGCAGATATTATGTGCCTATGATGCATTTCTGCGTTGCATCATTTGCACTCTTGCTGTAAACATTTACATTTAAATTTGTGATTAATCTCTCACCAATTTTGTTTAAACATATCTCTGGGATTTTTAATGATAAAATGCTAAAATTTTGTACTCGACCTTATTAGTGTATGGGGCACATTTTACTCATTGGAAATGTTTTGTACGGGTGCCGTAAAAAAAATTTAAATTTTGTATTTCTTCAAACTTAATCCAATGAGAATTTTTATCGATTTTATAAAATTCTGTACCTTTTATTACGCAACTCTGTAATTTATTATATACGTCTAAGATCAATATTTAAGAAATAAAAGTCTAGGTAAAGGTTTTTGGGACACCCTGTATATATTTCTAGAACGGTTGGTCTTATAAAAAAGGGGTTGGTATTATCATTTTTACCATCAAAAATTAAGTACAAAACAACTATTTAAGCAGTACAATTAATCACATCTAGCTTTGTATTACAGATTTTGATGATTTTTGCGGATCATTTCACAAGAAACATGGGTTATTATTCCTTGAATCGTATCAAAATCTAATCACCACGAGGGTAACTATATCTATAAAATCATCCTGTATATCTATAAAATCATACCCAACATTTAGAAAAGGTTAATGCTAGAGTTTTAAAATTTGAATCAAACGTTTTCTAATTAAAAATCACATAAGAAATGATTATTTACGTAGCATTATTGAAATTTCTGAATTTTTTGATGATTTTTTCAAAATATTATTTGAAAATTAGTGGATCTTCCAAACATTCGATTGCGTTTGATATCAATAGGTTTTCAGTATTCATTGATTGCAATTTTTGTACCAAATTTCATTAGAAGCATTCCATTCGTTCGTGAGACATCGCTTCCACTGACTCACGGACAAACACACACAGACATCACCTTATATATACACAGAGACATCACCTCATATATACACACAGACATCACCTCAAATGCGCTCGATTCGAGTTTAGGGATGCTTGAAACGCGCTTTTCCATCGAAAACTTGAAGTAGAATTTTCGACTCCGTTATAATACGTTTACTGTGCATTATACTATGTATATAGGAAAGCAATTATATCTAATTGCAGTTCTTCACGCGCAATGTATATAGTACATATGTAATTTGATTTGATAATTGTATTCGTTCTTGAGTATTATTTTCAATGAATTTTCAACCTCCAACCCCTCAGAGAACAGAGAGAGAGAAAAAAAAAGGCATTTTTGAATTTTTTTTTTTCAAATTCTTCAAAAGCCTCCGGTGACAAAATTTGCATATTTATAGACTAATAGTTTCCTCCACATGACAGAACCTAATGAAGAAATATTTTCAATTTTCCCCTCAGGGGTGTATAAAATGGCAATTTTTAGATGAGTCTCCCCCCCCCCCCCACACACAATGGAGTCCTCAGGCAACGTGGAAGGCTAATTCTTTGCATATACTTTTAGTACCGACAACAGGACAGAAAACGGAGCTGGATTTCCGATTTATTTTCTGGGGATGCGCTAAATAGTGGAATAATAGTGAGCTAATAGTGGTCGTAAAGCCTTTCCAGACGGTGAACTGAAAGGTTAAAACTCAGTACACTTATAGTATCGATCACAGTACAGAGCGTAAATGAGCCAATTGTTTATTAAGTAACTCTTAATGATTGGTGAATATTTTGTGATTAGTGACTATGACTATTTTGGACGCTAAATACCATGCATTTTTTACGAAATAAAACTAATTAAAGCAAAGTCGAAACTCCATTTTATAAGAGTATTAGATAACTTTAAAAGAGTTTTTAATTAAAAACTGTAAAAAGCACTTTTTTATAATGATATAAATAAAATACACATGTTGTTAATAAAAATACAGATTTCTATGTAGTGCGATTATCCACGTTTATTTTTACTAACTAAAATTAAAAGGAGCAAATAAGTAATAATGTAGCATCATAAAAATAAAACAAAATGTAACAGATAAAACCTTCTTTATAACCCTTAAGCTTTAAGTAATTTATTCTCCAACTGGGATTCAAACCATTAAACTTTCCTGGACTTTGCTTCGTCCATTTAGCTACTGGGATGATATTCTTATCTCTTATATTGGACGTGAACCCTACATTCTTCTTTTTTAATTTCAGCTTAAACTAAAACTTCCATCTTATTCATTATATTCTTCTTTTTATTTTCCTTATAATATGTGGTAATCTATAGGGAGAACATTGGAATCGTGTCGAAAATCGGAAGTCGAGATTTCGACTGATCTATACGTTTTGACCACTCTAGAACACAAATACACCATTTTTAGCGTGCCTTTTGTGTGTGTCAGTGCAATATCACTCTAGATCAAAACTATTCAAAATATCATAAAATTTGGTATATAAATCACTTGTGGTTTACTCTGCAGCTGATTAGATATGAGAATGGTTCAGATAAATAGAACCTGTTTTATTTTTCTGAAATAGCTCTCAAAAATCGTCAAAATCAGAAATAAACAAATAAATATGCTCAAAAGCCTCTATTAAATGCATGTTTCATACATCATTTTTAATGACTAAATGAATAAGATATATTTTATGGCTTTAAGATAGACCGTTCTCGAGATATTACAGTTTTTTTTTGTAATTTTCAGAAGCGGAAGATGTTTTTCTCTGTAGTAAAGATAATTAGATGTAATTTCTTTAAATTTGGTAGGTCAGTCATTCGTAGATTATCTTGATGTTGATTGATTTTGGTATGATTTGGAAAAATAGAGCATATCTTTTTTACTTTCCCTACAATACATGGTAATGTATAGGGAAAGTATTGGAATCGTGTCGAAAATCGTAACTTGAGTTTTTGACGGATCTACACGTTTGGAGACCTCTGGAACACGAAAAACTATTTTTAGCGTGGTGTCTGTGTGTGTCAATATATGTATCCACTCTAACTCGAAAACTAATTTACCAAATTTCATAAAATGTTATAGGTAAGTTACTTAGCTCTGGTGCTGATTAGATTCTGGTACGATTCGGAATAAAAGAATCAACATTTTTTGCACAATGACCCGAAAAAGTCACATGTATTCACTTTAGCTAAAAAACTAATTGAGCCAATTTCATAAAATTTGGTATATAAGTTATTTGTAGATTACCCTGGTGCTGATTAGATTTTAGTACGATTTAGAAAAAAAGAATCTGCCCTTTTTACGAAAAGACCTGCAAAAATCTAAAAGAAGAAAAGATTGCATATGCTCAAATGTATCATGTAAACACTTGTTTTATACGTAATTTTTGAAGATGAAAATGATAAGACGAATCCCATTAATCTAGGACTAACTGCTCACGAGATATTTTAGTTTCTCTGCATTTTTGCTACGCCGCCTTTGAAAATACGTTTAGTTACTAAATGAAGACGAAAATTGAATCAAAAGTGCAAATGCAGCGTATTTTCAAATAATGATGCATGTTACCTTGCGCAATTAAACTCAATTTAATGAATTACAGAAGAAATAAAGAGACCATGAATTTGAGTCTACAGGAAAAGTCCTGTGTTGCCCACATCAGATTTTTTGTTTTATAAAATGGCTCGTCAAAAATGGTCAAGATTTAAAATAAAAATTAAATTTGTTTAAATGCATTAATTAAATGCTTGCTCAAGACGTAAGTTTTAACACTGAAACGAATAAGATTAAACCATTAATCTAAGATGAACCAGTTTTGAGATAGTTAAGCTTTTTGAAATTTTGAGCAGCTAGGTTTTAAAATGCGTTAAGTTACCTAATGAAAAAGAATGCGTATTAAAATCTGCAACTTGGATAAAATATCTAATAAGAACCTTGCCAGACAACGCTCCATTAAGCTACTGGGATATTATTTTTATCATCCATACTAGAAATGGATTCTACAAAGTGCTTATTATTCTCTTTTGATTAATCAGTTCAATGAAATGATAGTGAACAATTGAAATAGAATAGTGGTGAAACAAAGTGATAAAATATAGAATTTAATCCACCCACAGACAAAAAATATTTCAAATTGCATACTTTTAAATTTATAAATGCAAAAATAAAAAAAGTTCGACAATTTGAATAAAAATGTAAAACCTGTATCGTTCTAAGATTATTTCACACAATTGTTTTAAAATTAAAATTAAATCTAACCTAAAAGAAATAGCAGAGCGATTAGAATAAAATTATAATTAAATAAAACATGGCTATGAAAATTCAAATAAGATTAAAACGCGAATGCTAATCATAAAAAATATTAAAAATTAATATTTAAAGGGTTTTGAATTAAAAAAAAAATAAAAGTTAAATAAAGTTATATATTCTCAATTATTTTGGGTATTCCCTATAAATGCAAATTCTCTTTATCACCCATATAATTTTCCACGTGTATTTTAACAATAAAATAAACAAACAAACAAATTGTTACGTTAAAATAAGAAACATCCAAAGTACATCAGAAAAAGAAATCCGCTATAATCCCTCTAATAAATAACTGCCTATTACCTCATCCGAACTTACCTGAGAACGATCCCCGTAATCTGGCAGTCTCTTCCGGCCAGCCAACTTGATCGCCTGCATCTCGACAGACTCTGCAGTATTCGATGTATACCGGAATTTCAGGGCCCTAGAGGAAAGGCGTGGATCCATGTGACGTCACCGAGAGGCACGTGCGACGGCCACACCCACGGCTAGGGCCCCATTTATCACGGCAGGTGAGGTCCTTTCATAATCTCTGACGACTCTTTTCTGCGTCTTTGACTGATTTTGGCTGGCCCCCTTTTTTATTCTTCCACGTTCGATGTCATTATTCTTCGGCCTTTGTCGGCGAGAGATGGTCTCTTGCCGAGTGACAAAGGGAAGATAGAAAGGATGAATGTTTGTTGGGGGATTTTATGAGATAATGATGCCCAAGAGCTACTAAGATGAGCATCGATGTCGCGAATTAGTTCGTAAAGTGGATTTAGTGTACTTGTGCCAACATATTTTTATTTATATCCGTTCTTGAGATTCCTGATACATACATACATACATATATATATATATATATATATATATATATATATATATATATATATAAATAAAAATTGAAAGATTTTAATCGAAAATTATGCATAAACTACTGTATGTACAAAAAAACCCATCTCTAGCATATCTGTTACAAATGAGTAACTATAGACCAAGACTAAGGATAAAGATAGAAGGTAACATATCACAACAATGGAAAGGGGTAACAAATCACTACAATATATATATATACATATATATATATGGGGTGTCAATTTGAAGTTGTATTCCGCTGTTTCGGATTTTCGATATTTAAAATAATTTAATGTAAAATTATTTAATTTAAAATTATTTAATTTAAAAATTGCAATTTTTATAGTATCAAGCAGGAGATGCTTCTTTGTTGCTGACATTTCCGCAGGTTGCCACTATAACGTCTCGACTGACACTATACTGTCTTTACCAACATTACACAGTAACTGCCGGTACTATGCCATCAGTATAACTGCACTCATGTGCTTGTTAGACAGGACAGGTCCCAGTGACCCCCAGTGAAGTTATATATGCAGGGGTCACTGGGACTTTGGCGCCCGAATTTAGAAGGCCCCAAACTTTCCTACGAAAGTCTAACATTTTTAAAAAGCTATTGAAATAAAGCTGGGTATATTAACTTACATATCAGTGGAATTTTTCTTCGAAACGTTTATTTACTGTTGATGGTATAAGTGAGTATTTGGTAGGAGGCTTCAAAACCAACTAGGCATTTAGTTCCGTCTATCGGAAGTCAAGTCTTGCACAGAGGTCAGATGTCCTGTTTCTTTCTGGATATCACTTTGTTGCAATTTGATATTTTGGCTTTTCGATATTTAAAATGATTCAATTCAAACATTTTTAATATTCCTTTGATCATTTTTCTCATCTAAACTCAGTTTTGATTCAAGTATAAAACAAAAATCAGAATAAAAAAAATGTAGTCATGCCCAGTATGAACCTCTACTGGATTGAACCACTGGTTCACATAATTAACTATAGAAAGTTGAATCTACAGTTTGAGCTTTTCGTATCATGAAAGATGGATTAGAGCGAAGCTCTGTTTTTACATTTCCACTTTTCCCATTTTCCTTATAAATATAAATCAAAATGTTTCCTTCTTATTGGTTACTTTCACCTTTTACCTAACTATAGAAAAACTGCGGAAGAATTATACGATTGGTAAGTAATTAAGTTTAATTAAGTAATTAATAATAAAGGAATATCAATCATGCGTAAAGCATTGATTATGAAACACTTTCCAACTGCAATGCAATTTTATTTAAACATCTTTAAAATGCGATACATTTCGCGGAAATATTTTTAAAATTATCACAATACTACAATAATTTATTATACTTTAAAACATAAAACTTCATCGAAAAAAATAAACTTTATTCAAATGACGTCATTGAAATATAAATCGCCTGGCTCTCTATGTAAAAGCAGCAAATATTTCTTTCATACAACTTTATTCCATTCCTTTCATTCATCACAATACTACATTACGCTAATTTATTTTACTTAAAAACTTACTTAAAGTAATTTAACTTTTACTTAAAGTAATTTAACTCTATGCTTAAAACTTCATCGAAAAAGTCTGCTATGAAATCGTCTGCTTCTCTGTGTAAAATCAATGAATGTTTCATTCATATCAGGTATATTGCAGACTACAGAGCTAAATAATTTTGTGTTAAAGAAATTCAGCAATTCTTATACTACTCATCTTACATCTTGATGTGTTTACATTCTCCATAAGTGAAAATTAGGCTTTGTTGTAGAAATAATCAAAGTTGGATGATCATTTAAACTCAACTACATTGTAATTGCGTTGTTTCAGTATGTAGATGCACAGAATTTAGGCAAAAATAAAGCGGTTTTAGGACGGATACAATACGAAATATAAATTAAAAAGATATTTAAAAATCACGATTTTGACAAAAGGCGGATGGCATTGATCATTTAAACTTAAATATATTGTAATTGTGTTGTTTCAGAATATAGATGCACAGAAATTAAGCAAAGATAAAACGGTTTTAAGACGGATACAACACTAAATATAAATTGAAGAGAACGTTAGAGATCATGATTTTGACATAAGATGGATGCCATATTTCATTTTGGAGTGGGTCACGTGATCTCTTCATACAATATGGGTGTAATTATTACTTTAATTTTTATTTAAAAAATTACCGAATATATTTTGCTAAAATTTTTTTCATATTTTTTATGGGATAGTTTGAATATTTCCTAAAACTTTCGAAGCAATTTGTGAATTTTAAATTCGCTTAAAAAATGTTTGAAAAATTATGTCCCATAGAGTTCAACGTATTTCATTTTTTCAACCCGGGTTCTGTCCAAAACTAATTGGGTGATATTATTCATTTATATTCCCACAGACCGTCTGAACAACATACTAAAATTTCATTTTGATAAAGTCATTTTTACGGCAGATGTCGTGCGAACGGACAGACAGACAGAATGAACAAAGTCATAAACACTTTTTACTATGTTGTAAAGTGTTAAAAACAGAAAACAATAGTGTTACAACTTTCCCCGACTGCTGGTCAGTTGTCACAACTCGTTGAGTTAGTTGTCCCGTGTATTTTAAGGGTTTTCAAGTTATTGTTTTATTTGCTTCGTGTATAAATTGGGAAACTTGTTGTAGAAGCAATTATAAGTAAATTTCAATGGAATGAAAAGAAATACTAAGAAGAAATGTCTATGTACGAAACGAAAATAAAATTTACATTTAAAGAATGGTAAAGTGCAATTCAATTATTGCCTTCAAAATTATGTTTAACAACTATAGCTATATTGATAAGTCATGTATTCAATCACCACTGTCATAGTTGTAACACATATTGAGCTGGTTTATGCCTGGAGTGCAATCTTCATAAACCCACATCTTAATCTCTCGGAATACTTCTTTCGTACGGTTATTGGAATACGGTTCTACACAGATCAGGTACAGTAGAGATCATCAGTTTTTCTTTGTGATTAGCACCATGTCTGCTTTACAGCTTTCTTTGACTCGGTGCATTCTTAGATTTAGTAAAAGATATTTTTCTTGCATTTCTCTTTGGTTCATTTACTCATTTCTTTTCGTCTGGTATGGCTTTGTCTTCCGCTGGTTTTCGTTTCACAGAGAATCCGTAACAGTAGCTGTTTCACGCTTTCTGCTATTATGTCAATTAATTTTCTTTTTAGCAGGCGCCTTTGGAAATAAAATCATATGGCTAATTGTCACATGTTCAGGGTCAACTTAACATGTGACAATTAGCCCATCGTGAAATCAGATAATGTGCCCCTTCTGCCATTTTAAACTAAACATTTTTTATCTGAACTTGCCGTGATTTAACATTCAAAAGTAACACAGTAAATAATGTATAAAGACATGAGTTTCGACAAGCTCTAAAACAAATAATACGTCAATATGTACCTTAAAGAGTACAGAATAAATATAGCAAGACTCAAATTATTTACTTACAGTATCGAAAATTTATTTTTCTATCTCAAACGTGGAAAAGAAAACGACAGCCGCTCTTCAACTAGGCTCAACGAATAGCAGTCAATACTGGGCTCTTTGTAATCACATAAAGTACGACTGTATACGCAAGACTCGGAAATTCTTAAAACCTCCGAGCAAACTTTATGCTTTTTTAATCTTTCTTTTCGTAGCTCCCTGTTTTCAATTTTTTTCTTGTTTGTTAGATAGGGGATTAAAGTCCGGAATTTTAACCCGGATAAGCACCCCTTTAAAACTCATATACCTTGTACCTTGTACGACTGTGTACGTTATCAAGCGCCGGAAAATTGGCGTTGTGACAACTAACCGGGGCAAGAACTAGCTCCGCTACTGCCCCACTTCACGCAAAGAAAATGAAATATAGTTCCGTCTTACTTTTACGCCTATAGGTAAAGTAGTAATATAATTTAATAAAAATCTTTTGGCACAAATCAAAACCTTATTGTATTTAATCCGAATGTTTTTCTTTTTCCATGAAACAAAACCAACAGTATATCCAATTCTTACTTCAATAACTATTCAGCTGCAAGGAGAAATGCTTTATTGATATTGGATGGACAAGTCTCATCGCCAGCGTGTAAATGGAAAGGTATTCGGGTTGCGTTTTTAAAATGAACATCCTCCATAAGAGATGACGTTTCTTTCAAATGAAAGAACCAAAATTCGCTGTGATGCATATAAAATATGTCGATACTTCATAAAAATCTCTAAATTTTAGACAGAAGTAAATTAATTTTTAAATTATTTGCAATCCCTAGTAACTGCTGTAAGACTAGAATGATTACAAAAAATACGTAAAAAATATGTTTCATTAAACATTTAAATTTTTTTATAGTGTTAGAAAGTCAGTGATATAAAGTTAATAAAACAGATTAACTCTACGAGTTATTGTTGTTGAGACCCAGACCGTCCGACCTTCCAGAAAGGTGTAAGGTAACTGATTGGACGGTCGGGAAGTGCCACCCAATTTAGACCGGAACCCAGTGGGGGAGGTATCCACAGGGACCAGATTAACTTTACGAGTGGCGTTCCTCTACGTAAAACAAATAGCTTTTTTTTGTACAGAAGAAACTAATGGCGTTATGTTAGGGGTTGGTATACAGTCCCTTTCAAAAGTATAGATACAGTCACAAAATTGCATTTGCAAAAGCAACAATGAAAGGCAATATGTTTTATAGCATTCATAGTTTTATTTGATTATACAGCAAAAAATTAAGCAAAATTCACTAAATGCAATATTTAATTGGAAAATATGGAAATGGGAAATGTTCCAAAAGTATAGAGGATGTTTAAATTATGTCATTATATATATATATATATACAAAAATTATGCAATAATCTAAATTAATATTTAATTGTATTTCCCCTGTTTAGTGTGACGTCATATACACGCCTTTCCATGGAACAAATTAAATTTTGTATGAAATTAGGAGACATCTCATACCGCACTTTCTGTATTGCAACTCTCAAGTCATTGACAGAGAAATACTGTCTCCCATTTTTGTAAACTTTGTGACTTAGCATTCCCCACAAATTTTCAATGGGATTTAAATCTGGGTTAAGTGCTGGCTAGTCTAAAACATTGACATTGTTTTGCTGCAACCACACTTTCGTTAAATGCGAGCTATGAATTGATACTTTATCTTGCTGAAAAACGCAATCTACGCTCTCCAATAAATCAAGAAATAGGATTAAATTGTCCTCAAAGATTTTTTGATAGTCCCCAGGCTTCATTTTACTGCTTGAAAATGTTAGGGAAGTTTGGCTATTAAATCCAAAAACCATCTCAGATCATCAGTGACCCTCCAACTTGCTGCCTGCTGAAAAAGCTTTTCGATTAATTTCTAAAGTCGTGTCAATAATATGAACATTCATTGTGACCATTTAAGTTCTACTTATTTTCATCACTAAACATAACCAAAAGCCACTTTCTCCATAAAACAAATGGCTTCTGGCCCATTGCAGTCGATCCTGCCTTTGTTTCAAACATAGCTTTTGCGATATTTTCTTGTAGACGATACTTCCAGAAGTCTTTATTCTTCTATAGATGGTTATTCCTTGAAAGTTCACTAGTTGAGGCAATTTACCAAAGGCATATTCTGCATTGACGCCATGTTCAATATCATTCTATCATCACGAGTGGAAGTCGTCAGTGGTCTTCCAGGATGGCTTTTAATTGTCCATAGTAGTTATAAAAGGGGCATTCTGCGGCGAATCGGGGAGGCGGCTCAGGAGGAGAGGCCCTCTTTGGGAGGATGCCTCTTTGGGAGTGTCTTCCCTCTTTTGAGAGGAAGCTTCCCTCCTTGGAGGGTCTTTAGACCCCCAGGAGGGAGGATGCCTCTCAGTGCCCCCCTCCCCTCTTTTGGAAGTTTGGTGAGGCGGCTCAGTACCCAATGCCTCTCTTGGGAGGATGCCTCTTTCCTAGTATTGCGAAAGAGGTATGATGACTCACACGGAGTGAGTTTCACTTCACTCGGAGTCTTGAGAGGGAGTGTCACAATCGCTGACAGACCCTTGACCTGAGGAAGAGGTTTCAAGGGATGTCGCAATCACACAATCTGGAAATGACGTGTCGCGATTGATAACCTTAGAAGTGACCTTTGACAAGAGCTCTGAGCACACGTCCTCCCTCTCTGCTGGTCAGTGACAGACTGAACGATCTTATCAGCGTGACGTAGTTAAAGCGCCCTCTGGAGAATTTTGATGAAGTGCTGCCATCTATCGGCATTTTTTTCCAAAAGAATTTAATGTTTCACTGGTCAGGAGCTGGATTCGAACTTGGAACCAACCGATTACAAGACTGTCGTTCTACCGACCGCGCTACAGCGCCTTGCCCCATAGAAAGTTATCTTCGAAGTGTACCTTATCAGCGGAAGCAGAAGTTAGATTATTTTTCGCTCGGTGAATAGCGACGCAAGGGCGCGTTTTAAAACAGAATGTTACGGACTGAATATAAAATTGTGTATTATAACACTATGATTTTTTAAAACAAATTGTGTTCAGTGGACACAAAAATTGTATTCAGTGATATATAGCAATGTGGATTTTTTTTTTTTAAATAAATCTAACAGCATATATCAATATGATTTTGTTTTTAAAATGAATGGAATACACCCAAGTATAGTTACGCATTTTCAAAATGGTGTTAAGTGAATAGCATTCAACCCTTTTAACACTTAAAAACATGAATGTAATACATAGCTGAAATTATGTTTTGTGAACAGGATTCGACCCTTTTAAGAGTTGTGTATTTAAATACAAATTTATACACAATATATTTACTAAGTTTTAAAATAGCGCATTGTATTTAGTTAAAATGAAGTGAACAAGATTCGACCATTCTAAGTGATATATAGCAATGTGATTTTTTAAAAAAATTATCTAACAACGTATATGACTATTATAATAATAACGAAATGATTTCGAATGTTTAAAAACAAATTGATTACAAATGAACACACAAATTGTGTTCAGTGGACACAAAAATTGTGTTCAGTGAATAGGATTCGACCCTTTGAAGTGTTGTGTATCTAAAATCAAATTTATACACGTACACAAACTTTAAAAACACGAATGTAATAATTAGCTAAAATTGTATTCAGTGGACTCTACGATTTTTTTTTAAAATAAATATAACAGCATATATCAATATGATTTTTATAATAATAACGAAATGATTTTTTTTCTTTTTATAAAAATAATAATGAAAATTAGAACTCACGGAACGACGTCTTCACTACCCGCTGGTCAAACTCCAAATGAGTGAGACACTCTCATTACGCTATTAAAAATCAGATTTTATCTATAATGACGTCAGCAGTATGAGGTGTTGCCACCTATTTTTATAATAATATATTTCTACTAACTGGATACTTCAAGGGTCTGATACGAAATAAATAAGTTTGAATGAGATTGATATATAATTTCAGATGTGTATTCGATTTTTTTTTTAATATATGCTTTAATTTTTTCATGTGCTGTAAAATTTAGTTTTCGTGTCGGGGTTCGAACCCGGAACTAAAAGCATCCATGGAGCAGTTGGTGAACGCTCTGCCAACTACTCCATAGACGCTTAATAACAGTTTGCTATTTAACCTTCTCTACCATATTTAAACCACTCAGATGACTAGCGGCGCCCTCTACTGGCAGAGAACTTTATTATTTATTCAATAATTTTTTTAATTTAGCGAGATGAAGTGTGTCACTTTTTCGGATTACGTACACATTGTGTACATACCCCACGATGAAGATCGGAAAGGATTCTGGGAGATTGATGCATATCGATTTAAAGATAGAATATTAAGATTTGAAAAATTATTTTCATGTGTTTATACGAAGAATAAAACAGAGGAACGTCTCATTTCGAAAGATGGCTTCGCGTGAAGAGGTTATCGTTACATGTGTATATTTTTTCTTACTGTTTGTGGTATACATTGTGTCGGAAGTCTTATTAGGAGTGACACTACCGAGAAATATTTTATTACATTTGAATGATACTGTCAATATTTCCCTCGCAAGCTGATGGATTTAACATATCAAGACCCGCGACACCCTGCCAGCTTTGGTGGAGTAGATGCTTTATATCGCGCTCTTCACGGAAAAGTCAGCAAGAAGAATATAAAGGCATAGTTGGAGAGTGTAGACGCCTACACACTGCACAAGCCAGTTCAACGAAAATTTTTAACGAATCGTGTAATTGTACACGGCATAGACCATCAATGGCAAGCGGATTTAGCCGACATGTGTTCATTGAAAAATCATAATGACGGTTTCCGGTATATTTTGACCTGTATTGACATTTTATCCAAATACGCATGGGCAATACCACTAAAGCAAAAGCGTGGAGCAGATATTTTAGAGGCTTTTCAAACCATATTCGCAGAACGTATTCCCAAATCATTACAGACAGACCAAGGTACTGAATTTAAAAATAAACAATTTCAGAGGTATTTGAAAGAGAATAAAGTGAAGTTTTTTACAACTTTTAACACAACAAAAGCCTCAGTTATTGAGCGCTTTAATCGGACCTTGAAATCGAAAATGTGGAAATACTTTACCAGTCAAAATACATATCGTTATTTGGATGTGTTGGATTCGCTCATACACAGTTATAATCACACATTTCACTCTAGCATTAAGAAAGCCCCTGTTGAAGTGAATAAGAATAATGAAGCACAAGTGTGGAATACCCTTTATAGAAATTTTCCCACTCGTGTCTCAAAATGTATTTTAAGCGAGGGAGATGTTGTGCGAGTATCCAAAGCAAAAATGACCTTTGAAAAGGGATACGAAACAAACTGGTCTGAAGAACTTTTTAAAGTTACAGAATGTGTTCAAAGAGAGCCAGCTGTTTACAGAATTAAAGATTTACTAGGAGAAGCGATTCAAGGAACTTTTTACTTGCAAGAATTGCAGAAAGTGAGAATGAAAAAGGAATATCCGATCGAACATGTTTTAAAGAAACGATATCGAAAAAACATTTGGAATATTTTGTGAAATAACGTGGATACCCTGCCAAGTTTAACCAGTGGATTCCTGCATCTCATTTATCCACATTATAAAAGAGGGGAACTTTACATTTAAAAAATCATTCGCCAAGATGAGTTTCTACGTGACACTACCAAGCGACAGCTCGATGAGTTTTTTCCCGGAGAATAAAATTTCACATTTTATTACAAGATTGCCCGCCCCTATAGAGTTAAAGGGCGCATGGGAGATAGGGCTGACAGAGTTTTTATACCCCCATACCTGGATGAATATCACTGCTCAGAACAATTTTATCGGATTTGATCTAGGTGATGGGAAAATGATTGGACGGAGAATCCCACCTGGATTTTACGAAACCATTCCCGATGTTTTAAAGGCTATATTCATTAAAGAACACCAAAACAAGATATTCTTCAATTATAGTCCTATCACGAAACGAGTTCGCATTAAAGTAAAGAACAAGGCAAGAGTGATTTTACAAGATGGCTTAGCCCAAGTGTTGGGTTTCGAGCCCATGGTGATTTCTTCAGAATCTGATCATGAAGTGATGAGCGAAGGAATCTATGTAGCAGATGTAAACGCACATTATCGTGTACTGTTTGTATATTCAGACATTGTAGAACCGCAAATTGTCGGCGACGTAGTGGCGCCTCTTTTACGTATCGTTAAAGTCACTGGAAATGATGGTGAATTGGTTTCCATGAAATTCGATCGACCTCACTACCTACCCGTGAGTAGAAAAATGATCGACACTCTGGAAATCGTTATAAGAACGCACACAGGAGCATTGACGCCATTCGAACGCGGACGCTCATACGTGAAACTACACTTTCGCCAAAAGTACCTCTCATAATGTATGTTCCTTATGAATGCTGTAAAAAATCCTTCGAAGACTATTATGTTAACCAAACAGGTCAAGGCCTTGATTACTACCAAGGAAGCACTTTTCAGAAAGGCTATGGCTTTGGAAGCCTTTTTCGGTCCTTTTTCAGAGCGGCTGTTCCACTTTTAAAGTCGGGGGCGAAAGCCGTCGGAAGACAAATGTGGCATAGTGGAGTGAATGTGTTGAATGACGTAACTAGAGGAGAGAATTTCAAAGCGGCTGCCCAACGCCATTTGAAGGAGGCAGGACGTAATCTGACAGACAAGGCTGCGAGTAAAATGAAAACGATGATTGGTTCAGGACATAAAAAAAAATTCCATAAAAAGAGGAGACTCTCCAAAAATCGAATCATTTCTCCAGCTGCTAAGAAGGTGAAAGCACGCGATATTTTCTCCTCAGAATGACGACCTTGATTCATAAAGATTCCACTCCCTGTACCAAGTCTGAACTGGATTTATTTGTGACCCCACCGACCCAAACGGCCATAGAAAAAGGCCACTTTATAGAATTTCACCCTCTGTCTAACATACGAGATGGAGGTCCCATAGAGTTTAACATATCGGGAAGTGGAGACGAATATATGGATTTAGGTTCTTCATTCTTGTATGTTAAAGCGAAAGTTGTGAAATCAGACGGAACCCCTTTACCTGATAAAGAATCGGTAGCTCCCGTGAACTTGTTTTTGCATTCGTTATTCTCACAAGTAGATGTCAGTTTAAACGAGCGAGTGATTTCTTCAGCCACCAACACCTATCCCTACAGAGCCTACATAGAAACACTTTTAAATTATGGAGCAGATGCCAAGAAAAGTTTACTCACCTGTGAATGTTTCTTTAAAGATACGAATCTGAGTGATATAGACCCTCTATCAGAGAACTCCAACGAAGGATTGAAAAAAAGATATGAAATGAGTAAATTAAGTAGAACTGTGGACATGATCGGACAGATTCATTCCGATATATTTCAACAAAATCGCCTCATGTTGAATTTGGTGGATTTGAAAATAAAAATGACACTAAGCAAATCTGATTTTTGTTTAGTGTCCAACGCCCCCAAACCCGACTACAAAGTTTTGTTAGAGCACGCTTCCATGTTTGTTCGAAAAGTTAAAGTAAGCCCCGGAGTATTATTAGGACACGTTCAAGCCTTGGAAAAGAATTTAGCAAAGTATCCTATAGATCGTGTATTATGCAAAACATATTCGGTGTCGAAAGGAAGTTGGTCTTTTATGCAAGATAATGTCTTTTTGGGTGTAATGCCAAAAAGAGTGGTTATTGCATGCCTTAATAATGCTGCTATGAATGGACAATATGCATTAAATCCATTTTTTCTAGACCATCAACACGTAAACTTTTTAAGTGTTTACGTAGACGGCAATCCAGTTCCAAGCAAGCCTTTAGAATTAAACTTTGAAGACAACAACTACATTCGTGCGTATCACACTCTGTTCCCCGGATTTAACCAAGACAAGGGAATTCACCTGACCCGAGACGAATTTGCAGCAGGATATACTTTGTATGCTTTTGATTTGTCGCCCGACATGTGCGATGGTCCCCATATGAATTTACAGCAACAAGGTAATTTACGGGTAGAAGTGAAATTTTCTAAAGCTCTTCGAGAAACCATTTCCATCTTGGTGTATGCGGAATTTGAAAACGTGATTGAAATTAACAAGTCTCGTCACATTCTGTGTGATTTTGCCAATTAAAAAAAAATGGATACCAAGCAGTTGAACAAAGCACTATCCAAGAACATTTTTACGAGCGATTCCTTTTTAGGTGTTTTTGCAAGTGACAATCTACCTGAAAAGTTTGAACGATATCCCACCTGTTTCGTGGCTAATGTGGACTCATCGACAGAACCTGGAAGCCACTGGTTAGCCTTTTCGAGATTGTGTAGAATTTTTCGATTCTTATGGACACTCACCCGACACTTTTGACGGAGCTATATCAGACTACATATCATCTTTTCAGTGCATGGACTATAATTGTATGCCCCTGCAAAGCAATGTCACGGCCGTCTGTGGTCACTATTGTATTTATTATTTATATTCTAGATGTCGCGGAACTTCTCTGAAAGATTTTATGTTATCTTTTGTACCCAACGAACTATCTAATGACATAAAAATTTATAATTTTGTAACCAAGCATTTTAAGATTGCTACACCTTTTTACCAATAAATATGAATGTGAACAAACCTGTGTCCTCATTTACCATGGAGTTTCCGACTGTGCAACATCCTTTCACAATGGTCATTTCAGGTCCCACGGGCTGCGGAAAAAGTTTCTTTGTTCGCGATTTGTTAAAACACAAGCGGGAGATGTTTTCACCAACCATCGATAAAATTGTATGGTTTTATGGAATCCACCAACCACTTTACGATGAAATTCCCGATGTTACTTTTGTGGAAGGGCTACCCGGGAATTATCGAGAGTATTTGGAATCCAATACGCTTTTTATTATAGACGATCTAATGTCCGAGTGTTCTAATGTCCGAGTGTGGAAAATTCTATAATGATACTAAAATTAGGATGTGAAAAAGGTCAAATGATATTCATTGGGTTTTATTTAAACTGAATGCTAAAATTTTGGGGGTGAAAATTCGTTAGCTTGTTAAATTCTAAACTTCGATATTTCAATTACACCCACCACTTTAAAAAATGGTCAAATCATATTCAATGCACAATATCATTAAAGTGATGTGTTTCAGATTACGTGTAGCAAATCAAACCGTTGAAGTATCCAGTTACTAGAAATATATTATTATAAAAATAGGTGGCAACACCTCATACTGCTGACGTCATTATAGATAAGATCTAATTTTTAATAGCGTAATGAGAGTGTCTCACTCATTTGGAGTTTGACCAGCGGGTAGTGAAGACGTCGTTCCGTGAGTTCTAATTTTCATTATTATTTTTATAAAAAGAAAAAAAAATCATTTCGTTATTATTATAAAAATCATATTGATATATGCTGTTAGATTTATTTAAAAAAAAAAAATCGTAGAGTCCACTGAATACAATTTTAGCTAATTATTACATTCGTGTTTTTAAAGTTTGTGTACGTGTATAAATTTGATTTTAGATACACAACACTTGAAAGGGTCGAATCCTATTCACTGAACACAATTTTTGTGTCCACTGAACACAATTTTTGTGTCCACTGAACACAATTTGTGTGTTCATCCGTAATCAATTTGTTTTTAAACATTCGAAATCATTTCGTTATTATTATAATAGTCATATACGTTGTTAGATAATTTTTTTAAAAAATCACATTGCTATATATCACTTAGAATGGTCGAATCTTGTTCACTTCATTTTAACTAAATACAATGCGCTATTTTAAAACTTAGTAAATATATTGTGTATAAATTTGTATTTAAATACACAACACTTAAAAGGGTCGAATCCTGTTCACAAAACATAATTTCAGCTATGTATTACATTCATGTTTTTAAGTGTTAAAAGGGTTGAATGCTATTCACTTAACACCATTTTGAAAATGCGTAACTATACTTGGGTGTATTCCATTCATTTTAAAAAAAAATCATATTGATATATGCTGTTAGATTTATTTAAAAAAAAAAATCCACATTGCTATATATCACTGAATACAATTTTTGTGTCCACTGAACACAATTTGTTTTAAAAAATCATAGTGTTATAATACACAATTTTATATTCAGTCCGTAACATTCTGTTTTAAAACGCGCCCTTGCGTCGCTATTCACCGAGCGAAAAATAATCTAACTTCTGCTTCCGCTGATAAGGTACACTTCGAAGATAATTTTCTATGGGGCAAGGCGCTGTAGCGCGGTCGGTAGAACGACAGTCTTGTAATCGGTTGGTTCCAAGTTCGAATCCAGCTCCTGACCAGTGAAACATTAAATTCTTTTGGAAAAAAATGCCGATAAATGGCAGCACTTCATCAAAATTCACCAGAGGGCGCTTTAACTACGTCACGCTGATAAGATCGTTCAGTCTGTCACTGACCAGCAGAGAGGGAGGACGTGTGCTCAGAGCTCTTGTCAAAGGTCACTTCTAAGGTTATCAATCGCGACACGTCATTTCCAGATTGTGTGATTGCGACATCCCTTGAAACCTCTTCCTCAGGTCAAGGGTCTGTCAGCGATTGTGACACTCCCTCTCAAGACTCCGAGTGAAGTGAAACTCACTCCGTGTGAGTCATCATACCTCTTTCGCAATACTAGGAAAGAGGCATCCTCCCAAGAGAGGCATTGGGTACTGAGCCGCCTCACCAAACTTCCAAAAGAAGGGAGGGGGGCACTGAGAGGCATCCTCCATCCTGGGGGTCTAAAGACCCTCCAAGGAGGGAAGCTTCCTCTCAAAAGAGGGAAGACACTCCCAAAGAGGCATCCTCCCTAAGAGGGGAGGCATCCTCCCAAAGAGGGCCTCCCCTCCTGAGCCGCAGAATGCCCCTTTTATAACTACTGTCCATTCATTGCCAGGCTCTAAAATTTTGTAAATACTGCTTATGTATCTGTTCAAAACCTTTGAAATGTCTTTAACATTCTTTTCACTTTCTTTTAAACACCAAAGTTTTATAAGTTTTTAGCTCTCGCCAAAGTTCTTAGCTCTCGCCATTTCGATAACTGGCTTAAAAATTTGGTACAGATCTGAATTCTGAAATTGAAAACGGACAATTTATATTAAAGTAAATCAAAAGCAGACGATATTAAATAGAAATATTTCTGGTGGACAATAATATGCAAATTAGACAATATTCACAAAAACATATTTTAAAAAGGTACGAATTATATTATCTATACTTTTGGGACACCCCAATTTCAATTTTCTCCAAATATATATATTGTACTTAGTGAATTTTGTTTCATTTTTTGCAATATAATCGAATAATATTGTGAATGTTATTTAACATATTGCGTTTCATACTTGCAGTTACTTTGTTGTTTTTGCAAATGCAATTTTGTGCCTTTCTCAATACTTTTGGGATGTACTGTAGTATGTATATTTTGATAGAGGTTCGTATAAGAAATAGTAATATTGAATGGGGGGGGGGGCTGTATGGCTCGCATGCGTCTATGGTTATTAGAAGCGGATGGGAGAGTCGGAGTTAATGTCCGCCGGTTCCTGTTTCCTATGCATGGCAATGGTGTACTTGGACAGGCGTAGTGCACGAAGCGCGCTGATTTGTTGGTGTCTATACAATTTTGTACTGGGATATTTAACCTTTTGCTTACTGGTGGGACAGCGTCAATCCAAAACGAAGAACCTCTCAAAAAGACAGATATTTGACATACCCTATCCCAAACACTTCGATTCCCCATTCTTATAGACGACTGTAGACGATCTTGTAGACTCCTTTGCAGGCATTGGCGCCCAAGCTAATATCTGCAGAGGGTAATCGAACTATTTGGGATAGGGTATGTCAAATACCTGTCTTTTTGAGAGGTTCTTCGTTTTGGATTGACGCTGTCCCACCCGTAAGCAAAAGGTTAAAACGAATTATTGCGAACGAATAAGCATTTATAAAACTTTATAGATATGATATTAATTGATAAGACAATAGGTATACGCTCAGCTATAAATCGCGTAGGGGACGAGAATGTATGTGTCTGCATTATATACACTGGCGTCCAAAAGTTAACTATAATTCGTAAAACGAGCAAAGTATCTTTACTTTGCACTTTTAAAGAATTATGCTTAAATTTTTGGACATCAGTTAACGCAAACAAACAGCAAAAATTTAGATGTAGGTTATTCACTAATCTAAATCAGTCTCAGTGCATATGCAAATTTTGTCAGTTGACGATATCCAACTATATTTTAAACAACTACTTTTATTGGTTTGAAAATGTTGAGGACATATCAAAATCGGGGATTGGTGAGCGTAGCAAATAAGTGTCAGAGCCAAGTAGTAAAATAAAAGTTAAAAATAAATATATTACCCACTTGCAAGAAATAGGTGGATATGATTGACCATTTGTTGCATCATCAATTTCTTTCGTATCTTTTGAGATATTTTATTTTTTTATGTAAAATTATTAGCGTCGACAAACTGCTTCTTTTTTCTGAATTGATTTCTAAAAATGATATACATTTGGTTTTATGTGAAAGTGCATGTAAAGATTTTAAACTGTAAAATATTACTAAAAGGAAAAGCATGTCATATACTTGACTATAATGATAAAAAAATTTGGCAACTGAAGTTTTTATCTCTTATGTAAGGATCCAAAATTCCTTTTGAAAAAAAAAAAAGTGAATTTTATGTTTCTAGAGTAAGTGTTCTATCTCGCAAAATTTCAAATCGACTGCATGTCTTTCTACAAGAACTATTTCTCCTGCATATGCAGTCGTGATATTCTTCATCTGTGCAAACAGTGCCAACAGCCAGTCATTGGACATTATTGTCCGTGCGTCACATCTAGGCCTGAGTACATATTTTACTAAAAATGAAGATGCTTCTGCTTCTCTTCCTATTTATTCATTTTGTGGCCTACACAACTTCTGTAAACAATGTAAATTCATAGCTGTGTCAATATCCCCGGGAACAGTTGCAAGATTGGGGATGTTCTTCAAAAGTAAGCCTGAAATGAGCTGAGCAGAACTGATGATGCGACTGCAATAAGCATGGCTTGAATCTGCAGGGAATATGGAAAGCACTTTTATACACTGTTTGATCAGCTTTATTCAGAATAAGGCGTTGACAAGGGCGATGCAGCAGGTCATTCAGCTCGTATCCCTGGACAATAAGCTCTCTGATCTAGAGTTGCCATTTTTCTGCCAATCTTTAAGTGTAATGAGCGGTAGATTTAAAATGTATTTGATAAGTGTGTCGCTACAAGAACTAATTGAAAACGGCGCAGAGCCCTAATCATACTATCAATTTGCTGCAGATTACACTTGAAAGTTCACCTTACTGTAACGAACTGAGGGCCGTTAACTATTTTATTCACAACTTTTGATCTGTTTTACAGTTGTCACAGTTTATCATAAAGTAGCATTCAGATGCGATAGCCAGATGTAGAAGGGAAAAAAAATCCATATTTCCTGCTATTTTGCTTTCTATTGGACAGTAATTCACTTTGGTCTTGGAGGTAATGACCCTATTTTACCATTGCCTACTGACAATAATATCAGTACATAATTATAATTCTGCCTCAAAATGGGTGTTTCAAAGCGCAGAGAACTAACTGCACCCATTAGATATTACGTAACCGCCTTCGGTTTTGCGAGTATTTTTGTTATTCACCAGGAAGAAACAATAATGAAACAAGCAAGTAATAAAATTTATTGGTTGACTTCCAATATTTTAAGTGATCAATACTGTATTTCAAACTATCAGGGTCTAAGAGCAAATAGAAACAAAGACTATATATTCTCTGTAATTTCAGGGGCACATTATAGCAAAGAACAATCCTAATGTATGTAACAAAATAAGAGATATAGCTCTTTGAAAATTGCAATGCTCTTCAATGGGTAATACGGTTCTTCATTCGCCAGATCAGGTATAAATGTTATTTCTTTTACTTTTCCAATTTCTGTTAAATTATATGGAATATTCAGAATTCTTCTGTCTGAAACTATAATATTACTTCAATGGTCGAATAATATATATTTTACTTCATTGTATCCAACTTATTTATTCAAAACATTATTTTGAAGAAGATTTTAAAATACACAGGTAGAAATAAGTATAAGTTGGTAGAAATTTCTATACTTTATAAGCGTTTATTTTTTAAGATATTGTGTTTTACTATACTATAATAGGGACAAGTTAGAGAAACCGTTTCTATAGAAATTCTTCTGGAGTGTAAAATATAGATTTTAGAACAAGATTCATTTCATTTGGTAAAAAGTATTTGCTAAACTCGTTTAAACTGACGCAGCTTAAAGCAACAACTCTCATGCAGCAAATTAATATTACCTTCTGTTAATTGCTTCACGATAATTTGTCAGAGAAGCATGAATCTAAGGAATGTTGATGCACAGAATAATTTTGAATAAAATAGGCATGTTTAACAAAATCTAAAGTATTAAAAGACAAGGTTTGTGTGCTTGTATACATACCGTAACGGTGTTCCCGTCCACTCAAATTACTGCTCGTGCCCTAGGGCGAGTCGGGTGGTCTGGGTTTTCGACATACAGCAACGGAAAGCCCAAATTACGTACAACTACGAAATTTGGCACAGAGATACTTCCGGGTTAATCTCAAGATGAAAGCGATTTAAAAAAAATGCAATGAAGTTTTCTATTTATTTAATACACTAAAATGACTTCGCTAGAAGCAGCATACCACACAAAAAAATCTGATGTGGGCAACACATGACTTTCCTTATATAATGCAATGAATTTACTACTTTTACAGTAAAAAGAAATAGGTGTTTCTTATAGTAGATACTTATATTCTTTCCAAGATATTGAATTTTCGACAATTAGTCGTCATTTTAATTGATTTAGCGTCATTTTAATCCATTTCGCAAGATTTTCGTTAATTTGACAACATTTCAAAAAGTCGCCAAGTTGGCAACATTCCGTCAAATTCGTCGCCAAAATCTCCCCAAGCTTTACTGACGGAGAAATAAGTTATTCTTATAACAGATAAATGACTATTGGCGTTCAAATACAAAAGTATTACTCAAAATATCTTTTCTCATGAATGGAACGAGCTAGATCCACGAGAATGATGTCACCCAATTTATCGCATGATATTACATATGAAAAGGGAACACGTTTCTCAACAGTTAATATTTTTTTTTAATTTATGGTATTTTTTGATAAATTTGTTTGAAAAATGTGCAATATCTCGAGAACGGTTCATGTTAGCGTTTTAAATTTTATGTTAATCGTTTTCTAATGAAAAATTACACAAGAAATGTCTATTTGCGTAACTTTATTAGCGGTTTTGATTTTTTGACGATTTTTTCAAAATTTCACTCGAAAATTTAGGGGGTTCTGAACATTCGATTACGTTTAAAAACAATAGGCTTCCGGTGTTTACGGGTTGTGATTTTTGCACCAAATTTCGTTCGAATCGGTCCATTCGTTAGTCAGTTATCGTCTCCAGAGATCCACTGACACACACACACATACCATACCTGCCAACGCAGAGAATAAAAAATTAGGAACACTGTACGCGAGAAAAATGACACGCAATAGTTGCACACAAAATATATATACATGGGTATCTCCAGCATGGGAGTATTTGCTTCCCCCCCCCATTGAAATTAGCATGTCAGTATTTCTTAGCCAATGTATTATGTATTGACAGTGATTTTGCAACCCCCCCCCCTGGAAGGAAAGTTGGTGAAACCCATATATATATATATATATATATATATATATATATATACTATATAATTAATCTTACTTAATAAAAAAAACTTAAGACCTCACGAGATAAGAATTTTGAAACATACATGAAATGCATAATTTTTTTACACCCATAAAATTATAACTATATTTGTTTTCTTAAAACATCAATATTCAACTAAAAGTAAAATTAAACTATTTTCTTATTTGAAAAAAAAATGTCATTACACAATTTAAATACATTATTACAAAGTAAGTAAAACAAAGACAAATTAAGAATCTTTTTGGTTTATAGATACATAGGTAGCAGATTTGGCCTTTTTCAAGAAAGTGGCACCATGTTTGTTCATACCAAGCGCCATTTATCTGAGATTTGGCAATTAAAGTAGACTGGAAAGTCAAAATACTCATGGAACTTCTAAAATCAGTTTTGTTTCTTTTTATAAGACTAAAAATTCGTTCACATGCAGCATTATTATGGGGGAGTGTTAGTATTCCCAACATGATACTACTCAATTTACCATACAAAAGTTTATACACAGGATCTTTTTGCTTTCCTAACTTAGCCCACTGAACATCTGGTCTTCAGCAATTATTTCTTCTGGCAGAGCTGCCATTTGAAAATGCAAAACTCAGTCTCTACACTATCAATTATATCAAACGTTGATTCTGTTGAGTCTTTTTGCAGTATAGAGGGAAATGGGAAATCTGTCTATAAAAAATTTTATCGAGGAAATTTAACCTTTTCCCTCTGAGACACATCTGCGACTTCAGCATGATGTAAAACATCAGAGTTGAGTGGAAAGTTTCTGATAAAATAATTATATGTCATACAATAATAGTTTTTGACATACTTAAAAAACTGCTTTGTTTCATCAGAGTTTAACTTTTTCAGGCACTCTAACGTCTCTGATCCCACAAATATGTCTTCATTATCCTCATGATTTGTTGAATCTCTATAAGAGATATCGAAGACACATGTCGAAGTTTTCCCGACTTCAAGCTTTATGAATCTGACTAATATATTTGTAAAAAAACTTGAATTTGGGACTTTAGCTTATGGACTCTGGGGGTCTCTGATTGCAGACTCAGATTAAATTTTTCGAAAACACCAATTACATTTTTCAGAAAAAATGCAAGGGCATGGTACAGATTTTTCAAAATAGAAAAATTTGTATTATGCAAATATAATTAAAAAATTAACCTTAATAATTAGTCATAATATGAAAATAAACTAGTTTAGTCGATCTAATATGCAACATTTAAATGATGGAGATGGATGGAAAAAGATGCTAACGTACTCTCGGCAATTCACGCGATGTAACTGAATTGCGCAATCGCACTGTTTATGCGAAAATAATTAAGAAATTAACAGTAATAATTAATCAGAATATGAAAATATGCTAGTTTAGTCGATCTAATATGCAACATTTAAATGATGGAGATGGATGGGAAAAAGATGCTAACGTACTCTCGGCATTTCATGCGATGTAACTGAATTGCGCAATCGCACTGTTTATGCGGAAATAATTAAGAAATTAACAGTAATAATTAATCAGAATATGAAAATAAGCTAGTTTGGTCAATCAAAAATGCAATATGTAGAAGATTGAGATGGATGGAAAAAGATATTATTGCACTCTCGGCGATTCATGAGAACAAACTGAATTGCGCAATCGCAGTGTGCGAAATTAATGAACAAAATAACATTTTAGCGATTTATGCTGAATTAGACAAGCTTTGAAGAAGTATATTTATTACTTTCATAAAATAAGCGATTGAGATCTTAATTTACATTACACGCGGCCGTAAATCTACGTTAATTTGATTGGCATTACCCTGCATTTTATTATGGAGTTGCTACGATCCCGGGAATGGTAGAAATCAGTACTAAAAAAGCGGAAAATCGGCGTTTCCGAGGAATTATACCATGTCTGGTTAATTGATAAATTTCAAACAAGAAAAAGCCGGAGAATTTCGTTAGTAATCCGGAGGCCGGAGAAGTAATGAAACCTCCGGAGTTTCCGGCCTAAATCCAGAGAGTTTTTCACGTCTGATCTGTAATCTTATGAGCGTACTTTTGATCAAATAGAGAAAAATTTACAACTTAGATAAAAAAAACTCCCTTTTATAGGGAAAATTTTTGGGATATTACCCCTAAACATAGGAATTTTTTCAAAAAATCGTTAAAATCGGGAGATGTGTCTTCAAAAGCGGGAAATCAGGATAAACACTCAAAAATCGGGAGTCTCCCGCCAAATTCAGTAGAGTTGGCACATATGTAACTTTTATGGTCGCAGAGGGGGAAAAATGGAGAAAAACAGGAATATTTTCAAAAATTCGGATTTTGTGGAAAAAATTCGGATTTTCGGAACAGACGTAAAAATTCGGAACGAATCCGGAAAATCCGGAACGGTTGACAGCTATGCACATACACACATACATACTTTCACACACACACACACACACAGACATCACTTCAAAAATGTTTGATTCGTGATCAGGGATGCTTGAAACGTGCTGTGCCGTCGAAAACTCGAATTCGAATTTTCGACCTCGTCACAATACTTTCCTTATACATTATTATAAGGAAAGTAATAATAGTATCGATCGATTTCGAATGAAAAACATCCTAATTTTCCAGGATACACAAGAAGCGCAACCTTCATTTATGATAGGAAGATCGGCAACTGATGCACGTATTGTGACGCATTGAATCCCAACTGATGCATATTTTGAGTCGCATGTTTTCAGTCTCATTGAATCTCGACTGATGCATGTCTTGAGTCGCATTGAGTCGCGACTGATGCATATGTTGAGCCGCTAATCTTACTTTTATGAGTACAGGTTGTATTTCTTGTGTGTCTCTGACAAAATAGTCTGTGTTTTGGCTTTAAATCGGTCCATACTACATTCTTTTGGAAAAAAAAAAATGAAGCACCATGAAGAAAGTGGCTGTTTCTATTGAAATTAAATATGCGTACAGCTCATACACAGGTAATGAAATAATTACAAAATCAAGGCCGCAGGACCCATCAATGGTTAGCAATTGCACATTGAGTCTTCAAATCAGTAATTGGTGATCCCGGATTTGTAGAGCAAAAATCCCCGATTAACTCATCGAACATTGCGGGTAATTGCATGATTTTTTTTCTTAGATTAATTACTGTACAGCACAAAATTTTTAAATTGAACTTTTTTTGACAAGGGGAATAGCATGAAAATTTAGAACCCCCATTTTTATGAAAATACCACTCACTGGACAAGAAAAATTTATATAAAAGAATTTAACTTTTAATTGTCAATTTTAATAAACATTTAAATTAAAAGCGTCTAAAACCAATTGCCGAGGCTTGAAAAGCGAGCTGATTTATACAGAAACACTGTGTATGTGTTTATGCTTCAAGGCAGCATATAACCAATAAGTATAATACACTTTTGGCGAAAGATAAGAAAAATTTGAGCAACGTATAAAAGCACAACTAACACAATAATGCAGTATACACCTGTTTGCAGGATAACCGTTAGATCTATTTTGTCAATGTAAGAGGAGCAACAAACCCGAAATCCAAAAGAGGAACGACCATCCTTATTTTGAACTTTGGGTATATTGGTTCTTTTGCACTGGCAAAGAGGATCCTGCGTATCCTCGAAACATCTGTAGGCTGCATTATTGTGTTATTTGTTGCTTATTTATGTTTCTAAGTTTTCCTTATGCAGCATATAATGACTGGGCGTGGTAAATATATTATTATATTAAAGCGATATTTTGCCTCCAAAACCAGTTATTATTGTTATGAATTTGCTGTATGCTGTATTTTTAACAACATTTTCCCTTTACAGTTATTATTCACAGTTCAAGCGATTTAATAAAAATAATCTGATGTATACAACGCATGGCTTTCCTTAAAGGTTGACAAATTTCAGTATTATGCAAAATCAATAACGCACACTACAGATTTCTTATTACTAGATCTGGCTGAATATCAATATACACTTTGATATTATCTATGAACATTCATTTGTCTAATTATTTCGGATCAATGCTGGTGTGTCCATTAATTTTGAATGAAAACTGTTTACAAAGCATTTACGTATTGTTTAACATTAAAAACAAAAAACAAGAACATTTATTAATATAATTTTTTGTATTTTAGCTCTAAACGTGAAATAGCTCAAGAATGACGTATATTAGCATCTTCTAACTGATATCATTCGTTTTTAAAGGAAAAAATCACACATTCAGTAGTTATTTTTGTAACCTTTTGAAACATAATTTTTTTCATAATGTTTGTTCGAGTTTCAGAAACAAATGTTCGAAAAATTAAGAGCCTTCAATTGCAACCTTTGACCACGAAAATCAATAGGCTTCTGATGATTATCGATTGAAATGATTGTGTAATATTTGTAGATTTGCTCAATTTGTTCGAGAGATATTATTCAAACAGATAAATATACAGACATCCTTGAAAAAAATATTGACTAGTGTTCAGCGATGTTCAAAACGGGTTCATTTTTTTTTCTTCCGACCTACCCAAAAGTGTAAGCTATCTATTTGGACGGCCAGGACAGTGCCACATGATTTTGACCGGAACCCACTGGGTTGTGATATCCACAGGGACCGTACCCTCCTTCTTTTGTCCCCAACCTCATGGAAAGGCTTTCGGATCGAGAGATTTAATGTGCCTTTCTCGCGTAAACACGGGGATAGTTTGAGCTGAGCTGGAATAGAACTCGGGTCCACCGAGTGCAATCCCCGTGCCTTAAAACCACTGGTCTATCTTCCCCCTAAATAAATGAAAAATCAAGAAAGATCAATGATGCATAAAGCATTGATTATGAAACACTTTCCAACTTTAATGCAATTTTATTTAAACATCTCTAAATATTAATAATATTTAGTAATATTGGTAATATTTTTAATTATACTGGTAATTAATATATATTATTATTTATACTGGTAATATTTTTAAAATTATCACAATACTACATTAATTTATTATATTTGAAAACTTAAAACTTCATCGAAAACAATGAACTTCATTAAAATGACGGTATTGACATATAAATTGCCTGGTTTAAACATCTCTAAAATGCGATACATTCCTCGGTAATATTTTTAAAATTATCATAATACTACAATAATTTATTATATTTGAAAATTTCTTCGAAAACGAATGAAATTTATTCAAATGACGTCATCGAAATATAACACGTCTGGCTCTGTATATAAAAGCAGCATTTCATTCATAAACTTTTTCCATTTATTTCATTCATCACAATACTATAATAATTTATTTTATTTAGAAATTTAAAACCATAGAGGTGCAAGTAATTTAACTCTATGCTTGAAACTTCATCGAAAAAATCGTTTGCTTCTCTGTGTCAATGAATGTTTCATTTATATTAGCTGTATTGCAGACTCCATGAGCTATATAATTTTGCATTAAAGAAATTCAGCAATTCTTATACAACTCATTCTACATCTTTTGGTATTCACATTCTCCATAAGTGAAAATTAGGTTTCGTTGTAGAAATAATCAAAGTTTAATGATCATTTAAACTAAAATATATGTTAATTGCGTTGTTTCAGTATGTAGATGCACAGAATTTAAGCAAAAATAAAGCGGTTTTAGGACGGATACAACACTAAATATGAATTAAAAAGAACTTTAAAAATCACGATTTTGACACAAGATGGATGCCATATTTTATTTTGAAGTGGATCACGTGATCTCTTCATATAATGGTCACGTGATCTCTTCTTATAAAGGGTGTAATTATTATTTTAATTTTTATTTAAAAAACTACTGAATATATTTTGATGAAATTTTTTTATTTATTTTATGGGATAATTTGAATATTTCCTAAAGCTTTCGAAGCAATTTGTGAATTTTAAATCCGCTTAAAAAATATTTGAAAAATTAGGTCCCATAGGGTTCAATGTATTTCATTGGGTTCAATCCAAAACTAATTGGGTGACATTATTAATTTATATTCCCATAGGTCCCACAGACCGTCTGAACAACATACCAAAATTTCATTTTGATAAAGTCATTTTTACGGCAGTTTTCGTGCTGACGGGCAGACAGAATGATCAAAGTCATAAACACTTTTCAACTATGTTGTAAAGCGTTAAAAACGGATTTATTCATCGAAATCCGAGCGTCCAATTTTTGATTCCCATCACAATATGTTCCGTTAACGGAAACTATATTCAGGAAAAATAAAAATATGTCGCCTCATTGTATAATTCTATTAAAACTAAAAACTGAAACATCCATTGACCTAAAGGGAAATTTAAACATTACTTATACAAAGATTAGCTTGGACATCCGCCAAAAGTACCATCGAAATTCTTTTACGTGACAGGCTATCATAACGTTCCTTTTCTTCCGAACTGTGAATAATTGTAATTTATGTTACAAAGTGGATGTCAAATGAATTGAAATTTCTAAAGGAGGAAATTGATTTGATATTTCAAAATTTATAAGATAAGTTTCAAAAGTTTAATGAATCCATCCGTCTTTGAGCGTATATTGTGTGAATATTGAGAAACTTTTGTCGCCAATTTATCGAGCATATTAATCACTTCACCAATGTTTTACTTGAAGGAAAAATACAGTATTGCACTAGCAATTTGAACACTTCCATAGATCTTGTGGAACAACAGATTTAATTGGAGCTCAAAATACTAATTCCCTGGCGAAGGCAATCGAACATGAGCCTCTTAAACAGTGGCTAATGAGCCATCAGCATCACTACTTCGAGTATGTAAGAAATGATTTGAATTACATTAGAATTTTTATCCTCTATTGTGAGACCAGGAATTGATCTCACAATTTGGTGACACAGCTTTATGCCGTTTATTTACTGTGGCCAAAACGGCAAACAATACTGCCAGTCTGGATGGCACCGGGTTTTACAACCCATGAACCTAAAAGTCAGAAAACCATAAATTTAGGAGCGCCAAGACAAGGGGGCTGAGCTGGCCCGTACGAGGATGTGGAATGGTTCCATTGGTTAAAGGATTAACCAATGGAGAAAGTACTTGTTACGTCACATTCAATGCTTCAAATGAAAGCAAGGGGGGAAAATGACGGCCCCGAGAAAGAGGAGAGTCACAGCCTATGACCCGAGAATGAGATAAGATAGATATACTAACATGACTTGGAACAGATAACTGAAATCATGACTTGAGTAGATGTTGTTGTTGTTGAAACCCAGACCGTCCGACCTACCAGAAAGGTGTAAGGTAACAGTTTGGACGGTCGGGAAGTGCCACCCAATTCAGACCGGAACCCAGTGGGGGAGGCATCCACAGGGACCGTACCCTCCTTCCCCTACCACCAACCTCTCGGAAGGACTTTCGGACCCACATGTTTAACGTGATCGTACTCCGCATGAACACGGCGGCAGTTTTGGCAGTGACTGGAATCGAACCCGGGCCTACCGAGTGCAACTCCAGCGCGCTAACCAATGGGCTATCGCGCCCCTACTTGAGTAGATGTGTGCAACGACTGCGACGTTATGACTTATGCGGAGGCTTGCCTGCCATTATGATAGAACGACAATACTAAAGAAGCAGAGTATCGGGTAGAGGTTCCCAAATAAGGGAGATCTAGGATGTGTTCAGTGCAACCAAGTATTTGCAAGCATTATGGTTTATTGCAAAGGCCCAAATTTAAGGTATGTGTTCCTCAATCATCCACAGGTTAATAAATACGTTAGGTATAAGGTTAGGTATTAGGTTAAGGGTCGCACATGATCTCCTCTCACATGCTATCTTAATAAATAATTAATAAGCTGAGTAGTTAATGTATTTGAATTTAATAAGTATTTTACGTTTTTAATAAATATTATTGTTAATGTTAAATTGTTGTAATCCTTTTGGTAAAATATTAATTAATAATTCTTTTACAGGACTCACGCAGAGGTTAAATAATTGGAGGGTTATTGCAAACACAACGCACAACGTAATGATAAATAATGTTAATCATAATTTAAGTTCTTTTATTTTCTAAAATGTGTGCCACATTTGGTTTCCGTGATGCTTTTGTGTGAGTTCAAAATTTAAATGAAAATTTTAATAAATAATAGTATGATTGATAAAAATAATTTAAATAAGGAGAGGGATAAATTTAATGGAGGAGTAAGTGATGACCAGATTTTAGCATTGTTTAAATTAAATATGCACAGTCACCAAGGTAATGTGAAAGAAGTTGAATATATTTCAAATAATTGAAAATAATGTTTGAAAAATTGATTAATGTTAAGAATATTTAATTTGCATGCAGAAGTGTTTTATGTGCAGCATTTTTAAAGTGTATTGTATGCTGTTAATTTTAGTAGGATTTTGGAAGGGATAATTTTTGTTTAAATGCCTCAAAGAACCAATAGAAGTTCTAGACAAAAAAAATCAACGGAAATATCATAAAGAGGGGTTATTGAAAATCCGAGAGTAAAAATGGATGATTTTGGTTTGAATAATTTTTTGCCAGTGTTTAATGGAAGGAAAGACGAGGATATTGAATTTTTTATAGCGCAATTTGAAAATGCTTCAAAAATGGTCGAATGGTCAGAGGAAAATAAAGTAGTAATTTTAAAAACTAGGTTAAAAGATAAAGCGCTTGAATTTTTGTCAAAAAAAAGGGAACTCCAGAAAGCAGATAAAATGGGAGAGATAAAAGAAATACTACTGAAACAATTTAAAACATCTCTTACGATGCTGCAAAAGCAGACAAATTTAAATAAAATTAAAATGACGATAGGAATGAAAGTATCTGAGCTAGCGTTACAAATTTCAAATTCGACAAATGAATTTTTAGGAAATTACGCAAATAATGAAATGTGTGAAATAAAGAACAATTTAATGTTGACAGAATTTATAGAGTCTGTTAGACAAGATCTTTGCTTTTGAAATTAGAAAATTAAATATACAGGAGTTTGAAGAGGCAGTGGAATATGCGGAACATTTGGAGCAAATTTTTGAGGATTGCGACAATATAGAAGTTAATGCGATTTATAGTAATGAAAATATGGGCAGAAATTTTAATGATAGACAAATGGAAAGGCATTTACAAAATTCAAAATTTGAACCTCAGCAAGTAAAATATGAAAGTGTGAAAAATCAGAAAATGAAATGATATATTGCATAGGATGAGGAAAAAGAGGGCACTATTTTTCGACCTGTTGGCACAATAAAAATGCGCACAAGAATTATGGAGAAAATAAGTATGAGAGCAAAAGAAACGGTTTTAGAAATAAAAGAAGTGAATTTAGAAATGATCAAAATAACGGATTTAGAAAAGGGCAAAGTAACAGATTTAGTAATACGCAAAATAGCGGATTCAGAGTAAGAAATACGGAAAGAAATGAAAGGCATAATGCAAATAGTCAAACGTTTGCGAAAGAAAGGTTTCAGTGGCAAGAAAGAAACCGTAGCGTCAGTCAAAATCGCGGGCATTTAAACTGACCGAGGGGGTTTAGCCGAGTGAAAATTTAAAAAATAGACCAAAGTCCCAATCAAGAGAAAAAGAATCTCAAACTATAAATAAAATTTCTGCTGATAAAAATTATGAAGTCTTAAATAAGTACGAACACGATGAAAAAAATTATGAAAGGGAGGATCGCACGCGTAGCCCAGGTCCCAAATGTAAAGCAATGCAAAAATATATTCAAGAAAATATAAATGACAGTCAAAAAATAAATAGTACGGAAAGCATGCAAAAATATACCCATGTCCCCTGTCCGAAGGTCGAGATGTTGGATATTGCAGCTTTATTGGCGCAGCCTGGATGGGTGAGGTTCGATATAGGCACTTCGTCGAAAGTCTAAAATGTGAGGCAAATATTAATAAAAAGAAAATTGCTGAAAAAACATGTGTAGAAAATAATAAAATAAAAATCATGACAAATAATGAAAATACAGGAGTTAAAGAAATTATTAAAAATAAAAATGATGCGTTCTGATGAATAATAAAAACGTATGTCAGATGAATAATAAAAAGTATGATGAAATTAAGGAAACTAGTTACAAAGTTTCGCAAATTGATACACAAATTCTTGAAGGTAGCCATGTTAATGACTATACTTTTTCAAATGATGAAAATAATAAAAATGTTGATACAGAAAATGATTTTAAGATTGTGATTAGTGCGAAAAAGCCAATTGTCACACAAAATGAAGTAAAAGGCATATTTGAATTTGATGAAAATATTAAAAATGGTTATTATGACAGTTAAAAAATCGCACAGGTCGATAAGGCCAATTTTCCTAAAAATGAAAAGGTTAATGATTTTGCTGAAAAAGAATGTGTTAAGGAAAAGTCAAATCTTTACGTCCAGGTCTATGTCACGCTCGCACGCAGGATTGCTTTGCAGCCAGGTCAGTTGATTGCAGAACAATTCGATGTTGACCAAGAAATTCAGGATAGAGAGGTGATCTTTATCCCCTCAAAACAAGCAAAAGAACTTTTTTCATTTGGTGCAATTCGAACTGTAATAAAAAATAATAAAATTGATATTGTAATATGTAATCAAAAGAAGGTTAAAATTACGTTAAATAAAAATATGAGAGTAGGAGTGATTAAAAATTTCAAAACAATTACTAATGAAGAAATACAAATCGGAGATACCGTATTTTTGAAAGAGGAAAATAAATCCAATATGCTACAAGATAGATTTCAGGGACCCTTTCGAGTAATAAAACTTGGAGAAAAAAATAAATTGACCATTAGAAATAAATATAGCATGAAAGATGAACCAATTGAAATTCACGCTACCCAATGTTATATAGAAAAAAATATACAAAGTGCGGAAGAATTGATGGAAAAATATGATGAAGACAGTGAAATAAATGAGATTCACGCAAAAAAATGTCATATAGCACAGAAGGTACAAAAGGAAAATAAATATAACGGTAACGGTGAAATAATTGAAATTCAATCAAAAAATGTTATTCTGTACAAAGTGTACAAATTGAAAATGTTTAGAATACAAATGAAAATATGCAGTATAGAAGCGTAAATACGGATGTCAAAAATATGCAAAATCAAAAAGTTGATAAGAATTTTGAAAATATTGATCAGGAAAATATGCAAAATGAAAATGTTAAAATTCAAGGTTCATAGTGCAAATGAAAATAAAATGTTTGAAGAAATTCAAAGTCAAAATGAAAATCATAAAAAGGATAATACTCAAATTTCAAATGAGAATAAAATAATGAGTGTTTTGAATAATGAAAATGAAAATAATAATTTTCAAGAAATACTAAATACAAATGCTTGTAAAAATATTCAAAATGAAAATGAAAGTATTAATTTTCAAGAAATCTAAAATGAAAATAAAAATCATGATAATGAGAAGCAAAATTCAAACGAGGTTAAAATAATAGGTGTTTTGAATAATGAAAGTGAAAATGTTAATGTTCAGGAAAGTCAAAATGAAAATAAAAATCATGACAATGATAAGCAGAATTCAAATGACAATAAAATAATGGATGTTTTGGAGAATGAAAGTGAAAATGTTAATGTTCAAGAAATTCAAAAGGAAAATAAAAATCATGACAATGATAAGTAAAATTCAAATGACAATAAAATAATGGATGTTTTGGTTGATGAAAATAATAATTTTCAAGAAATGCAAAATTCAAATGATTGTAAAAATATTCAAAATGAAAATGAAAATGTTAATTTTCAAAAAATGCAAAATTCAAATAATGTTAGTAAAAGTATTCAAAATGAAAATAAAAATCATGATAATGATAAGCAAAATTCACTTGAAAGTAAAATAATGGGTGTTGTGCATAATGAAAGTCAAAATGTTAATGTTCAAAATATTCAAAATGAAAATGAAAATGTTAATTTTCAAAAACTGCAAAATTCAAGTAATGATAGTAAAAATATTCAAAATTAAATTGGTAATTTTCAAAAACTGCAAAATTCAAATAATGCTAATAAAAGTATTCAGAAGGAAAATGATAATATAATAAGGGATAATAATCAAATTGATAGTGAAGTTAATAATGTTCAAAAACCTTCAGAAGTAGATGAGAACCAAAACAAATGTAAAGAGTATGTTAGGCAAAAATTAGAGTTACTAAATGAAATACAAATTTATAACACAAATGAAATTGAAAACATTCATGAACAAAATGAAAGAAAACTTGATTCAAATTTTTTCACAAAATCAAAAAATTTTAGAAATTCAAAATTTTCTGATGATTGGTATTTAAAAATTTTTAAAATGAGAAAGAGATAAAAATAATAAATCAAAATGAATTCTATGGAAAATTATCTGGCAATGAATGAATTATAAAAATGAGAAAATGGATAATGATATGAAATGTTTAAAAGCAATAATGAAGGAATTATTTTAAAAATTAAAATGGTATAAATTTCAAAGAAATTAAAAGTAGTTGTACAAAAATTTGTTTTCAAAAAATTATATAATAATGATGCATAGAATATAAATTATAAATAAGTCAAAAATTGTCTCACATGAGATAAGCAGTATTTAGCAAAATTAGTTATGCAAATAAATCTACAAAAATTAAAGGTAAAATCAAATATGTTACCTAATTGGGTAGATGAACGGTCTGTAGCCAAATCCAGGCAAGGAAATGTTGCACAAGGACAGTCCAGTAGCATTGAATTTGTTTACAGGAGCAGGCAGGTAATGTTGAGTCTTGCGAAGAGTCTTGAAGCTTCAAAATTGTAAAACATAATTAAGTAAAGTGAAAAAATGGAAATAAGCTGAAATTGTGAATATTAAAGAATTGTCATTAGTGGTACAAATTTTATGTCAAAAAATTAAGTAAAGGCATAAATAAACGAAAATTTTAAATCAATTTGAATTTAAAATGTTAAACTATGAACAGTTAAAGTATCTGTAAATCGCCCGTTGCAATGAAGCAATCGAGGACACGATATCTCTTGCAGGAATTTTGAAATGTAAAGATGCATTGAAAATTGTTTAGGTAAATAAATGCTTGAGGAATAGTAAAGTGTATAAGCAAAGTAAATGACTAAATTAATTCTAAAGTAACAGGATGAAATGAAATAAATTTAGTTAAGATGTTGTTTAAGTGAATAAATAAATAAATTCACAGAAGGTGTAAAAAAAGGTTAAAAAAAGAAAAAAAAAAAAACTAATTGAAGAATATTGAGTGCTAAATAAAGCATTTTTGTTGTTGATTTACAACGCAAGGAAAGGTTAGGTAATCATGTAAATAAATAGGATATGGAAATAAAATGTAAATATTGATAAGAAAAATTGTACAACAATAAATAAATGTGAAATACATATGAAATGAATATACATAAATACGGAATGAATAAATAAATATGTTATAAAATAATAAAGAACTTAGATGTCAGTGGGGACTGTAAATAAAAAAATCTGATGTGGGCAGCACATGACTTTCCTTATATAATGCAATGAATTTACTACCTTTACAGTTAAAAAAATGTTATAGTAGATACTTATATTCTTTCCAAGATAATGAATTTTCTTCAATGAGTTGTCATTTTCATTGATTCAGCGTCATTTTTATCAATTTTGCGAGATTTTTGTTAATTTGGCAACAATTAAAAATGTCGCCAAGTTGGCGACATTTCGCCAAATTCGTCGCCAAAATCTCGACAAGCGTTATGGACGGAGAAATAAGTTATTCTTACAGCATATAAATGACTATTGGCGTTCAAATACAAAAGTATTAATCAAAGTATCTTTTTTCATGAATGGAACGAGCTAGATCCACGAGAATAATGTCACCCAATTTATCGCATGGTATTACATATGAAAAGTGAACCTGTTTCTCAATAGGAAATATATATTTTTTATTTTATATAACTTTCTGATAATTTTTTTGAAAAATGGGCAATATCTCGAAAACAGTTCATGTTAGCGTTCTAAAATTTATGTCAATCGTTTTCTAATGAAAAATGACATACGAAATGTCTATTTGCGTAACTTTATTGCCGGTTTTGATGTTTTGACGATTTTTTCAAAATTTCACTCGAAATTTTAGGGGGGTTTTGAACATTCGATTGTGTATAAAGACAATAAGCTTCCAGTGTTTACGGATTGTGATTTTTGTACCAAATTTTGTTCGAATCAGTCCATTCGTTCGTCAGTTATCGTCTCCACAGACTCACTGACACACACTCACACACATACTTTCACACACACACACAGATATCACTTCAAAAATGTTTGATTCGTGATCAGGGATGCTTGAAACGTGCTCTCCCGTCGAAAACTCGAATTCGAGTTTTCGATCCCGTCACAATACTTTCCTTATACATTATGTATATAAGGAAAGTAAAAATAAAAAGTTATCGATGAGATACGATTAAAACTGAAGGGCATTTGTAAACAAAGGTTATCTACGTAAAAAAGTATTCTGTTAGTAATGTCATATTAATTGTTGATTAGGTATTTTTAAATATGAAAAAAAATTGTGAAAAAGATATTTATAATTAGTTGTTGAGAAATGTCATGAAAATAATAGAAGTAAATTTGGATGCAATAAGTGTCAGGTATGATAATGTAATAATTAATATGTATTACGGCGATAAAAATGTTAGCCGCAGTTACTAAAAATGTCGAAATAAGTAATAATTAGATAAAAATGTGTGCGATAAATGATAAACAATCGCGCGTTATAAATGGTTATAAATGTCAAGTATTCAAAGTTATAAGGATTGAAATAAATTGAAATGCATAAATATGATAAATTTTGTAGGTACGGTGAGTAAATAAATCCGCGTTTAAAAAGGATAAATAAATAAATAAATAAAAAAGATTTCAATTCATAAGATGTTAAAAATATAAAATAAAAATTTTCAAGTAAGTAAATAATGCACGGAAGTCATTTAGTAAGAGTTAAGAAAAATAAACAAATACATAAAAAAGGTTTAAAATCATAAGATGTTAAACAAATTATATATCAAAAACTTTAAAATTTCAAAAAAAAAAAGAAAAAAAAATTCAAATTTTTGTTAAATTCATAAAGTCATAAGGAAGGTATAAAAAAAACAAATTACAAGAGAGAATCTCAATAAGAAATGGAAAGGTGAAATAAAATTTAAATAATATAATACAATAAAATAATTTCAAATAATTGAATAATGTTATTGTAAAAGGGGAAATGCAGTCAGGTAATAGAAGGCACCATAAAGCTGACTTTGATATTTAATACAAGTCAACCCAAAGGAACCAACTAAATAAGATTTAAATAGAGGACTATTAAATTTGAGTTTAAAAAGAAAAGTAAGAGAAAGTACGTTAAAAGCAGTGCAGTAAGGGGTTGTTCAAATACCATATGTATCTGCAGTAATAGAAAGTGGATTGCAGGAAAATAACATTAAAATAAAATGATGAGGAAGTATATATTTAAGGTAGACTAAGTGGACGTTTATATTTACACGTCGGGTGGGATAATAAAGATATTACAATACTTGAATTTGAATCCTTTGTGTAGAAAGCGCCATCCGCATGCTTCCTTGCGACGAACAAACGTAGTTCAAAATGCACGCTCATTCAAAGGTAAAGTTGAGTGGTACGCAGTTTGTAATCGGTCATTAGCAATAACGATTAAAAGAAGGAGACATGTTTAGTTGACTGGTCATACCTCTGGTCCGAAGGGAAATTTGTGCGTTTCTGGTTTCGAACTTCCGGTATCAAAAAAAGCAAGGGGTTCTCTAATGATCTTTTTTTCAACTCGATCAATCAATTGCTGTCATCGAGTCAGGAGATCCGTTGTTGTGTTTACTTAAGATGTTTTAAATGGAATTTAAAGGAAAAATGTCAAATGTGTTGTCATTCCCATTTGCAATGTTAAAGTTACATACAGAATCTGATGATAAAGCATATTGTAAATGGCTGCATGTAAAAGAAAGATTTCTTGTATTAATAATTATGTACCAATGTTTAAAGGCTAAGCAAAAATATTGTATTATGTGATGAAGCTATTACTTATGAAAATTGATTAAGGAGGAAAATTGTTGTCTTAAAAAAATATACTGTGTAATTTGTAAAGAAATGTGTAATTGTGTTAAAAGTATCAAGAGTTAGATGACTAGGTATGTTACATTTCAAAGTGATTGTGCATATGTTTAAAATAGATTTAAAATAATCAAAATTTAATTGTGCTTCAAGTGAAAGCTTAACCTGGTGGATTTGATGAATACATGACTTTTATATACTGTATTATATGTGTTAAAAAACTGTTGGTGATCAAAAAAGATTGTATTTGACTGCCATTATGAACGAACTTTGTCCCAAGAAAAAAAATGCCAATTACAAAGTTGAGATTCGAACAATTTTTTCGAACTTTACTGGTTTTTTTTTTTTTTTTTTTTTTGTCCGAGGGAAGATATGCGAGACCAGAAATTGATCTCACAATTTGGTGAGACAGCTTTATGCCGTTTACTTACTGTGGCCAAAACGGCTAACAATACTGCCAGTCTGGATAGCACCGGGTTTTGCAACCCATGAACCTAAAGGTCAGAAAACCATAAATTTAGGAGCGCCAAGACAAGGGGGCCGAGCCAACACCCTCTATATTCAAGGCCTCCACACCATCCCGTAATGGCCGACACCGTAGTCCAACGCAATACGAATTTGTACTGAAATTGTTTTTGGGCGAATTTTTTTTTCTTTTTTTTTTTTTTTAATTTAAATGTTCCAGCAGGATGAGGATTTTTTTTTCTTTAAAATATATCTGCTTTAATTTAAATTAGAATTTGTTGACATAAATAAGATTCTTTCTTTCTTTTTTTATGTGTGATTTGGAATGAAAGAATAATCTTAATAGAACCACTTTATAATTTGATAAGTTACTAAAAACTTTATAATTTAATAAGTAAAAAATCAAATCCTTACTGAAGATTAATTTAAATTCAATCGAAATAAATTAAAATTTACATGATTAAAAAGTATCAGAATGTAAAGGTCATATCTATCCTAACACAATTTAAAGAAGTATATAGATTGTACTATATAGTAAAGTATATACTAAAATAGATTGAAGTACATAATAAAATTGTACTTTAATTGCTAAAGATTGCATACTTCATTAATATATAATTAATATTGGTCTATTACTTAATTTTAATTTATTCGATCACAAGTAGTTAGCATTCTAAAATCAGACTTACCCTCCAAGATAGCTGAAAATCAAACATAATTATAATTAATTAATTCCAAAAGGCCTGGAGTCAAAAGAAGAGGCAGGTGTGGATCCAAAATAACATTTATTATATATACATATATATATTTTTATATGCATTGAGAAGTGAATATCTATCCATTTAAATTCTTGCACAGTTTTATACCAACAAATTAATGCATAATCATACACACCATTATCTAATGAAATTACTAACTCATATAGCATTTCTTAATATCCTTTAAGTAAGTTTCATCATTACAAATTTACCTTTCAATATTCATTACACAATTCTTATATTCATTCAAAATTACAGATTTAAATTAATATTCATCAAACTATTATTATCCTTCCCCTCTAGTCTCTATGTTGGGGTTCATTTAAATTTATTATATCAGTATTCGATAAGAGCATTGTAAATAAATGCTATCATAACAGATGGACTTAATTATAATAATAAGTTGATTTAGATTTCAACTATATATTAAATGGGCAAAAGTAAAATCTTTAAATTAAATCTCTCTTTACTATTTATTGTTACCCCAAATGATATAGTCTTTCATTGTAGTTTCTCAGGACAAATGTAGACTAGGACTTACGTGGTTGAGCAGTCGTGGATTCCTTTATGGATTGTTATTTTGACATCTGCATCTACGTAAACAGGTCTTTTATAGCACAGATTGTTCCTTGTTACACTGAATATGAGTTGTCGGCTTATACGACACCTTAGTTCTAGGAAGCATTTCTCCAAGAACACACCAGCACTTGATAAAGTATGCCGAATTAAGATGTACGACATAGTAGGACCCTTGTCCATAACTATCAGTCGTCCCATACTCTAACGACGTCAACATTGGAGTTTCAATATACCAGGCCATGATTATTCATTACGGATTAAGTTAATATGTGCACATTCTGTTTTTCTAGGCGCCTGTCTGTAGTTATTGCCTGCAGATGTGAAATGTGTGAAAATAGAATGAAATGACTCTTTGGCCATTGCATATGCCTTTAGAAGTCTTTTAAAGAAACTTGTAAAAATCCAATTTTGCAAAATATTGGATATTTAATATTAAGTTCATCATTAAAATTTAAATTCAAAAAAAGTTTAAAAGGTTCTGTGCATTAATTAGAATTGCACAAAATGTCTTTCATGACAAAAAGCATGTATGCAGCTAATAATTTCCAAGGTGAAAATAAAAATTTAAAACCCTAACATAAAATGAAACACATGTATGGAAAGTAATTCCAAGGTAAGTTTAAATATTTATATAAATAGGTTACATCAATACACTATATATATAATGTTTCAGTTAAATAAGTAGAAACTAATAATTATGTTTAAATTTAGTTTAAAGAAAAAATAATGCAGTGATGTATTAACATTTAGTTTAAATCAAACTATAGTATTTATATTAACTTCATGAATATTAAATTTATTTTTTATTTAATTTATTTTAATTTTTTAACTCAACTACACTCATTCTATACTCTCTAAAAGCCAATACTTTGCCATTTTCTATCTCGGAAAGGTGAGTACTTTTTGGCATTTTGAAAATTAAACAAACATGCAATACAATGGTATAAACATTAGCGATACACCTACAGCTATCTTATAAAGATAAGGGATGAAATATGCTCAGCATTAAAATCTTTGTGAAAACAAGCTGTAAAAATATAGTTATAGTTTATTTTGTTGCAATCCTATTAGGCTTTACATATATAGAAAATTCGAAAAAGTTTTTTTTTTAAGGACAGCACTATTACTGTACATGTTTGAAAAATAGGCTATCACTTTTTTAATGTTGCAAGTTTACGTTTCTTATTTTCTGGTTTTTTCACATCATTTCTCTCTTTGCAATAGTTTTTTAAAAATGTATTCGTGGCAGCCATGATAATATACCTGGTAATGACAGTAGAGGAATGACCACCAGGACAATTGCCTTTCATAAAAATTTCTTTTTCGGTTAAAATAAAAACTGCTAAACTGATAACCAATTGTCGTTGATTGTTTACATTCAAGAAAAGATGTTCGAAATCAATGGAAACTAATTTTTGTACAATTATAAATACATGAATTACAATTTCAAGAACTTCGGGCTGCGGATACATCAAACCACCCCTATCCAACTTTTCTATAACAGAACTTTCAATCAGAGGAGACTCTTTAACAGTTGCAATAGTTAAGTTTATCTTACAAAAAGTACAGTTATGAAGTTTTTTAACAGTGGCAAATGCACAATATCCTGCTACGTAAGATATCACAGGGATCATATCAGATACATTAGAAACATCATCATCCAAAACGGAAATGCTTTGAGCAAAGGTAGGAAGATCATCAGTCTGAGAGGTTTCTAAGTCTCCTATTTCGTTATTCTCTACATCTACAGACAATTCACCATATTTACAAGATTTGATCTTTAAAGGACCGATACTTTGTAGTCGTAATTTACTTTCAGTTTCAAACACCTGTCGCAAAGATATCAAATATTGTGAACCTGCAAGTTGTCTGAATTTCCCAAACCTTTGCTCTAAAGCATCCGTTTGAATTTTTCCAGTTAGGATATACGAAAACCCTAATTCATTTACACAGTATGATAAAAGATCCAACACACCATGTGTTGTATGCGTTAAAGCAGCATGAGTTTCTCTGGTCAATATACCAGTCGTGTATTTCAAATTTTTCCAATTCTCTAACCAGATTAGGAACTTATTTAAAAATTTAGTCTTTTCATCTGTTTCAGACAAAGTAAGTGGCTCTTGAAAAACATCTCTTTTACATTGTCCTTTAAATAAACTTTTAACATTCATTATCGACCACCAGGTATATATTAGGCGAACATAATCAGCTGTATCCTGGCAATGTTGTAAGTCATTACTTTCATCAAACTGGCGTAGGCCCTCAATAACATGATTGTTAAAAATTTGCAGAACAAACTTTACATTTTGTCGCTCAAGATTTGTTGGTATCAATGCTTTTAATGTTACCCCATATGCAAATTTCAATATATTTCCTGCTTCAATAGAATGAAGTTTTTTTATCGTTCCAAAACAAGCAGTTTTTGTGACGCCAGGTTTTTCAAAATCAGGATAAAACATACATTGTCCTGCATTCTTTTGATTCAGCCAGTTGTTCCTTATACATTTTAAGATGTGCACGGGATCATAAATAAAATATAGAGGTCTATTTAAATCTGACGGATGTTTATATATAATGCTTTGCTTTGGAGGAACATTAAAGAAAGACATAGCTCTGCCGTTAATGGCATTATTGTCAGAACTTATGCATATCACCTTAAATCCAATTTCCTCCAAACCTACTGTTACTTTTTTAATTATAGTAAACAGACTTTCTGCGTTTATTTTTTGAACTGGCACTATATGTGCAACATCTTTATATGTCGATAAAAAGCTTTGAACCATAAAAACATATGCACTTGTTGCACATTTTACATTATCATATGCATGGCCAACAATGCTCCCTCCCTTAAAATCCATGACAGGTTTAATGTGGATTTCGTCCATCATTAAACACACTGTACAGTCTTCAGACTGTAAAGTTTGATAGCGTTGTTTAATATAAGACAAAAAGTTATCTTCAAATTGTTCATTGACAGGGTTTAAGTGAAAGGAAGAACATATTCTGTAAATTGTATAGGGATGTGGTAAAATAAAATGATGAGAGTTTCGTAAAAACTTATAAGCATGGGGAGATATTGAGAACAGCAAACTACAGAAAATCAAAAATTCAGTATTATATTTAAAATGGTGTTTTCCATTAACGATTAAAGAGAACTGTTCAAGCAAGAAATCCAAATTTTTGTTTGAAGATGGTAACAAAGTTTTCAACAAATTTACCGAATCACTTATTACATTAAAGATTGATTTGCTCGAATTTGTTTCAACATTTTGATTAAGCAACTCAACCTCTTGCAGTATCTCTGTAGCATCATTAACATTGCATAATAAGAAAGGAAAAATAAACTTCTTTACCTTTGATAATGGTATATTCCTAAAATAAGCAGTAGTATTCATCGAGGAGTTTATTAAGATGCATTTATGAATAACTGGTACTGGAGTCACTTGTATTAATAAAAACATCACACTGTCAGATGTTACTGTTACTGTCCATTCTTTTGGTATGCAGACAAGATTAATTTTGCTTTTAAAGTCTTCAAAACTTTTGCACAATCGTTCCTCATCATATGAAGACTTGCTATCGATGCTTTGCTGAATAACTTTTTCTAAATTTTGCATTTCTAACCTTAGGCGTTTCTCATCTGGGGCTTCACGTGAAGTAGTTGGTTTTGAAAAATACTCTGGACAACCTGGTAAGCAAGATGGAACTGCGCCTTTTCTTAACTTTGGTGCAGATAGCGGAATCGTTACCGATGTGCCAGTTTTCTCATCGTAGTGTACAGTCTCTCGAATAATATCACCAGATGTAAAATGTTGCTCACAAAGCTAAAAAAAATTAAAAAATATACATTAGTCCTTATGCATATATGCACTGTTTAATGAAAGAAGTGCATGTTTTGCTCTTTCGATGTATTTTACTTAATAAATAAATCCTGTGGGAAATTAAAGAGCTTCGAACATAACAGAATCAGGGGTACCACAGAATCAGCTAAATTACCACTACTTTACTTCTAAATAGTTAAACAATATCTCATGACTAATCATTGCTTCGAGATGTTTCACTGTATAATAATATTCCTTAGAATTATATTAAATAATCAAATATAATTATTTGAACACTTAGAAATTAAAAATATCTAGGCACCAGCTAGAAATCGAACCCGGATCATTATCATGCTATATTAAATCAAATATAGGTTCATAAATTCCTAAACTAATATAATTTCCCAAACTCATATACATAAATTAAACCTTTAAGTACATAAATTCAATTAGAATTTAATAAGTTTAACGACATAATCTTATTTTTTCAAATTACAATATCTTTCTATACTTCCCTTGTACATTAAATTAAAACACATGGGAGGAACCAAATTATATATATGTTCTAGGTTAGCTTATTTAAAATCCTGCATACGCATATACATTTTTTATCAATGTGTTTTGCTCTTTCGATGTATTTTACTTATTAAAATAAATCCTGTGGGAAATTAAAGAGCTTCGAACATAACAGAATCAGGGGTACCACAGAATCAGCTAAATTACCACTACTTTACTTCTAAATAGTTAAACAATATCTCATGACTAATCATTGCTTCGAGATGTTTCACTGTATAATAATATTCCTTATAATTATATTAAATAATCAAATATAATTATTTGAACATTTAGAAATTAAAACTATCTAGGCACCAGCCAGAAATCGAACCCGGATCATTATCATGCTATATTAAATCAAATATAGGTTCATAAACTTTAATATAATTTCATAAATTCCTAAACTAATATAATTTCCCAAACTCATATACATAAATTAAACCTTTAAGTACATAAATTCAATTAGAATTTAATAAGTTTAACGACATAATCTTATTTTTTCAAATTACAATATCTTTCTATACTTCCCTTGTACATTAAATTAAAACACATGGGAGGAACCTAATTATATATATGTTCTAGGTTAGCTTATTTAAAATCCTGCATACGCATATACATTTTTTATCAATGTGTACATATGTATTTAAAAAGAACAGTACTTACCCTAGAATTTTTAGTAACTTCGAATCCATCTCTTCTAAGGAAAAAAATCCATTTTTTTCTTACTTCAGGATCTTTTTGAAAATTGAAAACAGCAGAACGTGGGCCGTTATTGTAGTTCCCACGACAGCCGACTGCCGAACAACGATACGGCATTACACAATTAAATCTTCGAAAAAATGGTAAAAAAAATAGCTGTAATTAACAGCTCATATAAAATATAAATAAAGAAACGTTAAAACGAATTCAATATTCGATCACACTGAATATAGAGGGTGTTGAATGGGGACGGCTGGCTAGACTACACGACGCTACCCATGCGTTGTCAGTTCTTCTGGATATACCTTTGGACTACGAAGTCGGCCATCTTGCCACTTCCGGTTTTCTCTGTGGGGGCCTTGAATATAGAGGGTGTTGGCCGAGCTGGCCCGTACGAGGATGTGGAATGGTTCCATTGGTTAAAGGATTAACCAATGGAGAAAGTACTTGTTACGTCACATTCAATGCTTCAAATGAAAGCAAGGGAGGAAAATGACGGCCCCGAGAAAGGGGAGAGTCACAGCCTGTGACCCGAGAATGAGATAGATATACTGACATGACTTGGAACAAATAACTGAAATCATGACTTGAGTAGATGTGTGCAACTGCGACGTTATGACTTATGCGGAGGCTTGCCTGCCATTATGATAGAACGACAATACTAAAGAAGCAGAGTATCGGGTAGAGGTTCCCAAATAAGGGAGATCTAGGATGTGTTCCGTGCAACCAAGTATTTGCAAGCATTATGGTCTATTGCAAAGGCCCAAATTTAAGGTATATGTTCCTCAATCATCCACAGGTTAATAAATACGTTAGGTATATGGTTAAGGGTCGCACATGATCTCCTCTCACATGCTATCTTAATAAATAATTAATAAGCAGAGTAGTTAATGTATTTGAATTTAAGAAGTATTTTATGTTTTTAATAAATATTATTGTTAATGTTAAATTGGTGTAATCCTTTTGGTAAAATATTAATTAATAATTCCTTTACAGGACTCACGCAGAGGTTAAATAATTGGAGGGTTATTGCAAACAAAACGCACAACGTAATGATAAATAATGTTAATCATAATTTAAGTTCTTTTATTTTCTAAATGTGTGCCACATCTATCATGACCTTATGCAGTGCTTGTGAGACCAAATATGAAATATTTAATTCAGGTAATACACCAGCGAAAACAAGCTGAACAAAATGGTCAGATAAGTGGCACGAGGGTTGACCGTTGCATTGAGAGAGGTTTATGTGCCATAAATTCAAAAATTAGCGATGAAATGCATCAGATGGGAAAGTCACGATGTCTACATGGACGTAACCTACACTTTCGGGCTGGCAAGACTCGAACAAGCTCCATCAAAAAGAGGTTCCAATCAGGATTGACCCCCAAGCTATCATAAAAAGCAAGGCCAATCAAACAGGGGAAGGCATATTTCCTCGAAACGAGATATAAAAATAATTAAGATTGCCGAATGAGAGGACCACAGTAGTTCTAAAAGAGTACGCGAGCTACAAAAACGGCATCGTGGGGGGGGGGGAGGCATTCCAGTGGTTAGTGCTCAGGGATTGAACTCGGGCGATCCGGGTTCGATTCTCGGCTCTTCCCAAACTATCCCCGAATTCACGCGGAGTGAGGGCAAGTTAAATATGTGGGTTTGTAAGTCCTTCCGAAAAGCTGGTGGTAGGGGAGGGAGGGTAGGTCCCTGTGGATGCCTCCCCCCACTGGGTTTCTATCTAAATTGTTTGTCACTTCTCGGCTGTCCAAACAGATCCTTTTTACCGTCGGGTGGTTCCAAGGGTCTGGGTCGAAGGAGAAGAAGAAGAGGAAGGACGACAGCAGTTGAAAAAGATTCGTCGAACTACGCAGACGATGAGCAACAAAAATAAATGACTCTTCCAAATGGAGAGAAATAAGATGTTTGCTGTGACAAAGTTAAAATTTATGACATACATACCAACTCAAATCGATGAGTGGCATATACCCCAAGCAAAGCCAGTGATCGTTAATAGAGTGTAAAAGCATAAAAAGGTACATTCCAGCAAGATGCATTTACCATAAGGTCGAGCGTAGATCCTTTTGATGTTTCAGTAATTATTGCCGGTCTCGCATCTCCTCCTAGATCTATTGTCAGAAGAATACAAATGAATGATCATTGTGCAAAGTAATAGTTGAAAATTTATTTCCAACTATTGAGTTTTAATAATTGAGTGCTACATAAATAAATATATAATTCAAAACAAAAACTTTGGTTAATGACCAAAGTTTTGCCTTTCAGATACTGTAAGTGGACTTGCACTGTTGATATTTATTACATTTGGAATTTACATTTGGAAGGTCATATTTGGTTTATACATTTGGAAGGTCATTGCGAACACATGCATGCCATGCACATAGTTGTCACTATACGCACGGATATACACTATATGATCAAAAATATCCTGTCACTTTTGATGCTAGAATGTTTTTCGAATTTCTAAACAAATACTTGGCGAAGTGTTCTGTAACTTTGGCGATGGAAAGAACATGCTTGAACGCACAATTTCTAGTAAAGTTTAGGTGACTTGTGCATTTAGGGGACCACCAAGATATTGAAAAAGGGGAAACATATATTTGATCACCTTGTATCATAAAAAGCTGGAAATGATTTGTAACTTTCACAAAATAGTTAATTAGCTGTGTTCATTGTGTATAAACATTTTCGTAAAACAAAAACGTATCCAGACATCCCTGTACGTGGTGATCATTATTTGTATAAAATTGGACTAGTTCATTTTCAGAACAGGGGGTGTCCGATGAATTTGTAAAATGTCAATTTGTGTAAACCCCCTTATCATCCAGGTATTTTCAGAGAGTCAGAGAAAAACTGATAACTGTATCGTCGATATCTTTGTGAATTGCCACGATATTCCAGTGGATTTTTTTATAACAGTTGTCCTACATTATTCACTACAAAATTATGAAAGAAAACTATTGTTTTGTTTCGCGCCTGCGCAGTAAAAACTTAGTTTCTTCAAATGCTTATATCTCATCGTATATTCAATGCTTTAATTTTCAATTGAAGTAAAATGTTCTCCTTCGACGTTGGCAAATGTTCTGCAAGTTTCGTGAAATTTGATTGAAACCTATGGATATTGTAAGCAAAAAACCTGTAACAAAATTTGTTTTTTTTAAAGAAGCGTTTATAACTTCATGAATACACGTTTTTGTTTTACGAAAATACTTATACACATTGAACAAAGCTATTTTGTGAAAGTTGCAAATCATTTCCAACTTTTTATGATACAGGGTGATCAAATATATTTTCCCCTTTTTTCAATATCTTAGTGGTCCTCTAAATGCACAAGTCACCGAAATTTTGCTGGAAAATATGCGTTCAAGAATGTTCTTTACATCGCCAAAATTACAGTACCCTTCGCCAAGTATTTGTTTAGAAATTCGAAAAAAATTCTAATATCCAAAGTGTCCGGATACTTTTGATCATATAGTGTTGTATTTAAAAGCTTTCAAAATAAATATTATCATTTAAAATCTAAATTTAGACATTTAATTTACATTACTTCACAGTGTTTGTCCTTTATTAAAGTTCTTGAAAATTATTTCATCGTACCGGGATTTTAAATGCGGACTAGTCAAATCAGATTTACACGAACTAATGTTGAAAAAGGTGATGGGGGAATAAGATCAAGACAATGGATATGTTGGGAAAATACGTTATGTTTTTTTTTTTTGAAAAATGGCCAGCAAAATCTTTAAAATATGAAATAAAAGCTAAGTATACATAAAAGTATTAATTAAATGCTTGTTTTGTATGTTATTTTTGACGATAATATGAATAAAATCAACCCTACTTCTCTAGGATGAACTGTCCTGGAGATATTTTTTTAATTTTGCGGAGCTGACGACGTTTTGCGATGTAGCTCAGAAACTATCACATGAAAAAAAAAGTTCTTAATTAAGTCGGCTCATATTATTGTATTCTCATAATACTGTTGACTCATATAATTGTTAATTGTTACCTTGCTGCGGATTAAATTTGGGTTTGATTTGAAAACATAGAACTCACCGTTTTAGAGAAATGACTAGCAAAATTCAACACAATCTGTAATTAAAGACACAATATTTTTTAAAGTATTAATTAATTGTTTGTTTTATACTTAATATATAACGATAAACTTTCATTCCTCTAGAGTAGACCATCTTTTATTTCTCTAGGATGAACTGTTTGTTCTCAAGATATTAAAGATTTTAGCTATTTTGAAAGCTGGTAACGTTTTAAAATGCGTTAAATTAACAAATGAAGAAATCACATGCATTAAAACCAAAAATAGGATATGATTCCAAATAGATATCCGTGCCATTTTGATCAAATAAACTCAATTTAATGGATTATGAATTTGAGTCTGTAGGAAAAAATCATGCGCTGTTCACTTCAGATTTTTCTCTTTATTACTTTCCTTATATATATAATGTATAAGGAAAATATTGTGACGGGGTCGAAAATTCGAATTTGAGTTTTCGACGGGAGAGCACGTTTCAAGCATTCCTGATCACGAATCAAACATTTTTGAAGTGATGTCTGTGTGTGTGTGTGTGTGTGTGTGTGTGTGTGTGTGTGTGTGTCAGTGGGCCTGTGGAGACGATAACCAACGAACGAATGGACCGATTAGAACGAAATTTGGTACAAAAATCACAATCTGTAAGCACTGGAAGCCTATTGTTTTTATACGCAATCGAATGTACAGAACCCCCCTAAATTTTCAAATGAAATTTTGAATAAATCGTCAAAAAATCAAAACCACTAATAAAGTTACGCAAATAGACATTTCTTATGTAATTTTTCATTAAAAAACGATTGGCATAAATTTTAGAACGCTAACATGAACCGTTCTCGAGATATTGTACATTAAAAAAAAAAAAATATCAAAAAGTCATATAAAATAAAAATATATATTTCCTATTGAGAAACATGTTCACTTTTCATATGTAATACCATGCGATAAATTGAGTGACATCATTCTCGTGGATCTAGCTCGTTCCATTCATGAAAAAAGATACTTTGAATAATACTTTTGTATTTGAACGCCAATAGTCATTTATTTATCTGCTGTAAGAATAACTTATTTCTTAGTGCATAACGCTTGGCGAGATTTTGGCGACGAATTTGGCGGAATGTCGCCAACTTGGCGACTTTTTTGAAATGTTGCCAAATTAACGAAAATCTCGCCAAATGGATAAAAATGACGCTAAATCAATGAAAATGACGATTAATTGCCGAAAATTCAATATCTTGGAAAGAATATTAGTATCTACTATAAGAAAAACCTATTTTTTTACTGTAAAAGTAGCAAATTCATTACATTATATAAGGAAAGTCATGTGTTGCCCACATCAGATTTTGTGGATTTGTTGTACAAATATGAAAAATGGAATATGGATAAATATGTAATATGAATGTATGAGACAGTCGAGTGGAGATTTACATTAGAGATATTTTTAGCACCATATTATGCCACATAGACTGAAATGTGTCGCGTTTGTCAGTTTCCTCCCGAAATCTGCTCCGAACTGGCAGGTGCATTCCATATCATATCCACACACGCAAGGCTCATGTGAAAGTCTTTGAAATAGCGTGTTCCGTTCTACTCCAAGGATTTCTTCTATTGCTCTGAGAAAGGTAGATGCGAGTTATAATTTGTATAGTTACTAGAGATGAACGAATAGCACTTTTCTCGAATTCGAATATTAACCAGATCTCGAATATTCGAATACCTAAAAAAAAACTTGTTATTAAATAATATTTTTTTATTAATTATTAATAAAAATATTAATAAAGTGAAATAATAACAGTAAAATGTATAATAAACCACAGTAATTTAGAAATGGAACTTTTTATTTCAATCTTTAATTATTTTTACAGTGGCTTTTTATTTAAGACAATCCTGATAATTGAATAATTGTAAATGCTCACTTACTGCAGATTTTATTTTTAAAAAGAAAAGCAATCGAGCACGTTTGGAATCTAATCTGCTTTATTTTTTGCCACAAATTAAACCATTGGTGCTACAGAATCGCTCTGAAAAAACTATTGACTGCGCCAGGGTTAAGTACTTCAAAAGTAATTCAAGCGAGGATGCAAATTGTTATTTTTTCGTTGCTGAAAATGTTTTCATTTTGTGGAATCAAACTTTCTTCTAGGTATCATAAATAAAATATTTTGGGAATTCTGGACTTTTTATTCCAGAATCTGCTGTTAAATATTGCACGGTATTCGAAGCATTCAAATTTCCTCTAATGACGTTATATTCCATATCTCGAATCTAGAAAATACATTCTAGCATTCGAGGTATTCTTGTATTCGCGGACAGTATTCACCTATATCTAGTATTTATAAAACTCACCGTTAGAATGCGTTCCATAGCTGGAATTCATGTTCTCAGTATAGCAATCAGTACAGGCGCATTGTTTTTGTTCTTCTGTGAACTCATCACCGCCTAGCGAGAGCAAAACCCTTTTACTAATGTCATTTGATTCCTTACCCAGAAAAATGTTCTCTACAATTTATATATCTGAATTATAATCTATAACTGAAATATAGTGTGATAGCTCAGGTTTTTTTTTTAAAAGGAAATTTCGTACTACACAAGCGGACACGATTAGTAACATGTAAATTTTGTGAGGAGGGGGGAGGGAAGGGTGTTTCTCTGCTGGAAAATTTTGGAAATATCAAAGTTCAAAATATGGCTATTGTAGTATTTTTTTTTTAAATATCCTGAATGTTGGATCGCGGAAGGACGGGAGGGGTACCGCCCTTCCTTAGATAACTCGACCATGAAATATCTCTAATTCAGAATTGTTGAATTTGCTGCCCTCAAACAAGGTTAATGTTTAGATAACATATTTAATATGGACTGTATTGCTGAAATTGTAACGATCCTTGCTGCCCTAATCGGGAATCGAACTTTGGATCTCCGAACTGGCCAGCCGATGCTCTACCGTTGAGCTATTGGGACGAAATTGCAAGCTCTTATTGAAGTAGACTTTGCATTCTCCACCCTCTAATGTCAGATTGGCGGGCAACTGACAATCTGTCTGACTACCTCGTGCTATTTTTACCCCAGGTTAGCCACTTGCTACTACTATTTTTATCCAGGTTATTATCTTGCGTGGTCGTTATTCTTTCAATTTGAAATCGGCGCTCAATCTTCCAGAGTCCACTGAATCCATACTAGACTTATTAGAGTCACTTTCAGACCTCCGACAGCTTTCTACTAGCCTACAGGGTTGGTTTGTTCGGGCACCATTGTAAAGATCCTTGGTGCTCCAACCGAGAATCGAACCCTAGATCTTCGAACTGGCCAGCCGACGCTCTGCCGTTGAGTTATTAGGACCAAATTGCAAGCTCATATCGTCAAAGTGGACTTTGCAAAATGTATTTAAAAATAAACACATATTGATATCTAATGTTATACGTAGCTATAATAAAATGTGGTCTATGATAATACTAAACAATTCTCAAAGGCCACAAAAATATATTGATCGAAAATATTACTCAGTTTTTTTATAGAAATTTAAACAGTCTCGCACAAAGCGTAAAACATTAGAATGAAAAATAAAATGTTAAATATGTGTTTATGCATACCTGCCAACTTTTACGCATTATGCGTAAAATTTACGCATTTTAACTGCTCTTTACGCTTTTACGCATATATTGCTATATTTTACGCATTTCCGTATTTATTTGAATTTTTTAACATACTAGGAAATCAATCTCCGGCGAAATTCTCCGGCTTTTTTTGTTTGAAATTTATCAATTAACCAGACATGGTATAATTCCTCGGAAACACCGATTTTCCGCTTTTTTAGCACTGATATCTACCATTCCGGGGATCGTAGCAAATCCATAATAAAATGCAGGGTAATGCCAATCAAATTAACGGAGATTTACGGCCGCGTGTAATGTAAATTAAGATCTCGATCGTTTATTTTATGAAAGTAATAAATATACTTCTTTAAAGGTTGCCTAATCAGCATAAATCGCTAAAATGTTATTTTGTTCATTAATTTCCCATAAACACTGCGATTTCGCAATTCAGTTTGTTCTCATGAATTGCCGAGAGTACAATAGTATCTTTTTCCAACCATCTCAATCTTCTAAATATTGCATTTTTGATTGACTAAACTAGCTTATTTTCACATTCTAATTAATTATTACGATTAATTTCTTAATTATTTTCGCATAAACAGTGCGATTGCGCAATTCAGTTACATCGCGTGAATTGCCGAGAGTACGTTAGTATCTTTTTCCATCCATCTCCATCATTTAAATGTTGCATATTAGATCGACTAAACTAGCTTATTTTCATATTCTGATTAATTACTACGGTTAATTTCTTAATTATTTTCGCATAATATAAAATTTTCTATTTAAAAAATGGGTATGAACTCTGTGAAGAGATATTTTCCAAAAAGTGGTATTAAAGTAATGATTTAGGCAAATAAAAAGGAAACCATTTTGGCAGGAATATAATTCAGTGCTATATATATATATATATATATATATATATATATATTTTCTTTTTATTAAAGATCAATATTTGTTATTCTCTTTAGTGAAAACCTGTGTTTTGCCAAACATAAATATTTGTTTTCATTATAAAGTAATTCTCACCGGATAAAACCTTTATATATTTTTTGTTTTATAATTTATTGTCCTGAAATTTTATAAAATTGGTGTCCTGAATTTTCATATTCTACCAGTACTATGCCTGATATTTAATGCAGGATTTTTTTAATGCAGGTACTTGTACATAGGTAATTCATTAGAAATGTCGTTTGCTCGTGTAGTTTAAAAAAAATCATTATAAATGTCATTCACGCAAAATTTTACACATTCCAGTTTTCCCAGGTTGGCAGGTATGTATTATGTCATCCTTTTTTTTCTTTTTGGAGATAAATCATTATTTTATACACACAAAACGTATTCTGTGACCCAGACCGCACGTACGGCTTGCCAAATTGGTTTTGAGTATCTATATGTGCAACCGGACACACAGAGCTTATTGTACACTTTTCACTAATTAAAATAATTTAATTTACAAGAAAAGTTTTTCAACCCGAACTTTTAAATTTAAAAAGACATCTATGGCTTTTACAATAAACAAATTTAATCAGTAGGAAAAATAGCGGTGGTTACCGGATGTAAGATTATTTTTAGACGGTAAAATATGAATAAAGAGTTAGACAGTTTTAGCTCTCATTTTTAGAATAGTTTCAAACAAACTCAAATTTGCGATAAAAAAGTTATTGTAGTGCATACTATAATAAATTATTATCACAAATTTGGGTATTTCTTTTATTTTATTAGACCTGGGTAATAAAATAAAAAGAAATCCCAAATTTTTGAGGAAAGTTATTGTGATGCATACTGTTGCGACGTATCCTCTCAAACCGTGGGTGTACTCTCAGAACACAAAAAATAAGTCCGAATTTCTGGATAACTAACGCTTCTATTTAAAAGCACCAGTAAGCGTAAACAATAAGAATTTACAACTAATAACACTAAAGCTATTTTACAAGATCATGAAACAATTGCTAGATTCGATGAAAAGCAACGAAATGCTAAACTATTTCACAAAATAGCGTAATCTGCTCTCAACACACTGACGTATCTCACAATTCAATTTGGCTCATATTACTTCAACTCTGTTCAAATGAACGAATACTCCCTTATGTATCCTCCATAAAAATCTCTACAAAGAGGTCATGCCTTGGAAACGAATTTATAAATCAAGAAAATTCCAATGGTTTCAGAAACTCCCCAAGTCATCAAGTTGGCTATGTATTGCTAAATCTGGAGTAGCTGCAGTTAACTTTCACACACATTCATCCAAATAGCTGCTCTATCCTGAGGATGAGTCGGACGGTCTGGGTCTTCAACACATTCATATTAATGATTGCTTAAACACACTTTTATTATAATCCCTATTATTATACTTACTTTTAGTAGATTTCACTTGTATTCTTTAATATTATAAAAAGTTATATCTTCTTATGAGCATTCATTCGCAAGTTATTCTGTAAAAAATTGTGACAAATTGTTAAAATTTTAATGTTTAGGGTTCAATAGTAATAGACTACAAATATTTCAAATTCCGAGGAGGTGGGGGAGGTAAAAAGAAGTTGGTCAAAAAATAATTTACATTCAAACAAATGGAATGAGATATTAAACGAAAGGGCACATCAAGATATTACACGAACGGGCAACCAATATTTTAGTTTTTAACTTCACTGTGCGAAATAGGGATGTTAAAACTCCAGGTTTCTAAGTTTACTAATTTTAAAGAAAAAATCTGATGTGGGCAGCACATGATTTTCCTTATATAATAAATTTACTTTTTTAACGGTGAAAAAGTGATGAAGAGACCCACGGCACAGGGTTTGTAACCTTAAATTGTAGATTTGGCGCTTTTCCAAATGACAACATGTAAAACTATTTCATACCCAATTAACTTATATTTTACTCAACTCTAAATTAACTATTATCAATATTGATATCATCCTCAATGAGCAATATAGTCCATATATTTAAATATTTCAATAATAAATTCATCAATTAGGCGTCATTTTAATTAACTTGGCGCCATTTTTCAATTTTGACGATATTTTCGTAAATGTGGGGATAAATATCGCCAAGTTGGTGATATTTAGAAGAGCATTTATTATATGATAAAAGGTATACCCATCATACGACGGAATTAAAATTTTGCAAAACATTGTATTCCATTTGGCGACAGTTTTATTAATCAGGCGACATTTTTATCAATTCGATAATATTTTTATCAATTTGGCAACAGTTTCGTCCATTTGACAACATTTAAAAATGTCACCAAGTTGGCGATATGCCGCCAAAATTCGTCGCCAGAATTTCGCCAACAGACGGAAAAATAGGTTATTCTTATAGTAAAGTCTTATATTATTTCCAAAATATTGAATCTTCATTAATTAGTAGTAATTTTCATTGATTTAAAGTCATTCTTATGAATTTGGCGACATTTTTATCAATTTGGTAGCTTTTGAAAAACTTGCCAAGTTAGCGATAGTCTTTCAAATTCGTCGCCAAAATTTCGTCAAGCATTATGGTCGGAGACATAGGTTATTCTTATACGAGTAGATAAACGACTAATGGCGTCCAAATACAAAACTATTACCCAAAGTATCTTCTCTTATAGTAGTTTCTTATATTCTTTCCAAGATATTGAATTTTCATCAGTCTTCATTTTCATTGATTTAGCGTCGTTTTTATCAATTTGGTGACATTTTTATCAATTTGGCGATATTTTCGTCAATTTAGCAACATTTAAAAAACTCTCCAAGTAGGCGATATGCAGCCAAATGCATCGCCAAAATCTCGCCAAGCATTGTGGATGGAGAAATAGGTTATTCATATAGTAGATAAATGACTAATGGCATTAAATTACAAAGCTATTACCCAAAGTGTCTTCTCTCGTGAATCACGAGCTAGATCTACGAAGCTAATAATAATAAATTGTATTGCGTAATATTACATATGAAAAGTGAACAGATTTCACAATAGTTAAAACTTTTTTTTAATTTTACGTAATTTTTTGATAAATTTATTTGAAAAATGTGCAATATCTCGAGAACGGTTCATGCTAGCGTTCTAAAGATTATGTTAATCGTTTTTTAGTGAACAATTACATAAGAAATGATTATTTACGTAACTTTATGGAATGTTTTATTTTTTGACGATTTTTCAAAATTTCATTTTAAAATTTAGGGGAGTTCTGAACATTCGATTGCGTGTAAAAACAATAGGCTTCCGGTATTCGCTGATCGTGATTTTTGTATCAAATTTTGCTAGAATAGCTTTATTTGTTCATGCTATATCGTCCCCCCCCTACACACACAGACATCACCTCAAATACGGCTGATTCATGTTCAGGGATGCTTGAAACGTGCTCTCCCGTCGAAAATTCTAATTCGAATTTTAGACCCTGTCACAATACTTTCCTTATATATTATACTATGTATATAAGGAAAGTAACTATGAGAGAAAATAATCTAAATTAATTTTCAGAGTTATCTCATCCAAACCCAATTGCAGGGTAAAAAAAATCTGATGTGGGGAGCACATGACTTTCCTTATATAATACAATGAATTTATTACTTTTACAGTAAAAAAATAATGCATAAGATCCACCGCACTGTGTTTTTATCGTTGAATTGTACATTTGGCCAATTGTACATTTTCGGATGACAATATGTAAAGCTATTTCGTACCCAATTGACTTATATTTCACGCAACTCTAAATTAACAATTATCAATATTGATATCACTATAGCATCCTCAGTAAGCAATATAGTTTATACATTAATATATTTTAATAATTAATTCATCATTTATAGGCGTCATTTCCATTAACTAATCTATTTCATTAACTAAGTTATTTCCATTAACATTATTGTAATCTTGATGATATTTTAGTCAATCTGTTGCGAAATATTGCCAAATTGGTGATACTTTGTTAAATTATTCACCAAGTTCGCCAAATGCATCACCAAGTTTTACAAACAAACATAGAGAAGGGCATTTCTTATATACTAGAAGGTACCCCCGTCATATGAGGGAAATCAGAATTTGCGAACCATTACTTCCCATTTGGCAACATTTAAAATAGTCGCCAAGTTGGCGACGTCCGGTAAATTTCTCGCCAAGCTTTACGGACGGACGAAGAAATGGGTTATTCTTATAGTTATTTTTATGTTCTTTCCAATATATTGAACTTTCATCAATTAGGCGGCATTTTCATTGATTCAGCATCATTTTTATCAATTTGGCGACATTTTTGTTAATTTGGCAACATTTAAAAAATCGTCAAGTTGGCTACATTTCGTTAAAATTTCGCAAAGCGCTATGGAAGGAGAAATAAACTATTCTTATAGCAGATAAATGACTATTGGCACTCAAATACAAAAGTATTACCCAAAGTATCTTTTCTCATGCATGGAATGAGCCAGGTCCACGGGAATTATGTCACCAAATGTATCGCATGATATTACTTATGAAAAGTGAACATATTTCACAATAGTTAATATTTTCTTTATTTTATATGATTTTTTGATAATTTTTTTTTTAAGAAATGTGCATTATCAGACATGCGTTCATGCTAGCATTCTAAAATTTGTGTCATCGTTTTCTAATGAAAAATTACATAAGAAATCACTATTTATGTAACTTTATTAAAGGTTTTGATTTTTTGATGATTTTTTCAAAATTTCACTCGAAAATTTAGGGGGGTTCTGAGCTTTCAATTGCGTATAAAAACAATAGGCTTCCAGTATTCACGGATTGTAATTTTTGTATTAAATTTCGTTCGAATCGCTCCATTCGTTCGAAAGATATCGTCTCCACAGACTCACTGACACACACACACACACACACACACACACACACACACACTCACACACACAGACATCATCTCAAAAACGTTTGATTCGTGTTCTGGCATGCTTGAAACGTGTTTCCCCGTCGAAAACTCGAATTCGAATTTTCGACCCCTTGACAATACTTTCTTTATACATTATAGAACTATGTATATAAGAAAAGTAATAACGGAGCCACTTCAAATTGATCAGAAAAAGAGGAGTTGATAAAATTCGGGAGCTTAAAAATTAAAATGAAAGAAAAATATTCAAATAAGATGTAAAAAAATAGAGCATATCGAGAATAACAGAAATAAGACATTTCTTTTTACTTTTAGAATAAAAATTAAATAGTAGTAAGGTATGTTGAAAGCACCAGAAGCATAAACATAGGGGTAGCCATAAACAAAAACTACGATAATATGAAGTGCAGGGTGAGCCATAATTAAAGTAGAGGTGTTTAGAGCCCGATAGTGAGAAAACTGTTTGGCCAAACTCAACCAAATTTGCAGGAAATATTATTTAGACCATGGGGTTTTGATTTTTAAAAGAAAAAAAATAGTTCGGATTTTTGCTACCGCGGTCCAAAGTGGAGCTGTAAGGTGCATTTTCGGAGTAAAATAGGCATATAAAGTACAGAAAGTTCCGTCAATGCTGAGAGGTACGGAACAATGCTGCTGAATTTTGTTATTCCGCAACTTCAACAGCGTGGATGTCTTGAATTTACGATATTTATGCAGGATGAAATACCCCCTCATATTAGATTGCGCGTATAAAAGGACCTACGACAGCATTTTCCCAACAACCAAATAATTAGTCGAGCGTTTCCTATAAAGTGGCCATCCCGTTCGCCTGATCCGACCCCTTGTGACTTTTGGTTGTGGGGTCATGTAAAGCGCTTAGTATACCAAGGGAATGTGAATAATTTAGTCACTTTGAAGGACCGAATAACATTGCACGTCAAGCAAATCGATGGAGATCTGCTGCATTCTGCAGTAGAGAATGCTGTTCAGAGAATGCACTTTTTGGAACATATGCAAGGAAAACATATTGGAAACATAGGAACATAGGAAAACATATACATGCCAATAGGAAAACATATACATGCCAATAGGAAAACATATACATGCCAATAGGAAAACATATACATGCCAATAGGAAAACATATACATGCCAATATAAAAATTAATGTCATACGTATGTAAATGTAAGATGCAAATGTAAATATAAAATGTACTAAATACGTATAAAATGTAAATGTGATGTCCTTTTCAAAATGTTAGTTGTTGAATGAAAGGTAACATAAAATGTTAACTTTCTGTGCTTTCTATGCCTATTTTACTCCAAAAATGGACCTTACAGCGCCACTTTGGTCTGTGGTGGCAAAAATCCAGACTATATTTTTTCTTTTAAAAATCAAAATCCCATGGTTTAAATAGTATTTACCGCAAATTTGGTTGAGTTTGTCCCTACAGTTTTCTCCCTATTGGACTTTAAACATCTCTACTTTAATTATGGCCACCCTGTACGCAACAAAGTGAAAAAAAAGCTGTTTGGAGCTAAATAAGCTACTTTATTAAACATATTTATTCAAATTATTGTAAAAATATCAGTTAATAAAAATACAACTAAATAAACAGACAACGAACGTAGTCTGTCTTATGTAGTTTTGACAAAGCTACATTAGGTGCTTCATCTGCTTTAAATAAATTTCGCACTTTATAGATAAATAGCAATGAATCATACTGGAAATAAGGAGACTGTAACCAGAAGTTAAGTAAGTAACCGGTTTCAAAAGCTATATGATCTTACTTTATTAACTAAATTCAAAATCCATCAGTCAAATTACTTCAAAAATACCAGTGAATAATTACTGCTCTGAGGTTGGAATTAGGAAGAATATATCAAAGTGAAGAAATCAACCGGTTTTGGAAGCTGTACAAGATGATTAAAGAAAGATGATCCAAACTTTATGTACGAAGTGGTAGTACTCACCAAACCAAGCATTTTTTGTCCTAGTTTACTGGGTCGGAAATGAAGCGTAAAGGCGTTAGAGGGCATAGCTTGGCCCCCACAATTGCCTGATCTGTCGTGTCTTGACTTCTTTTGTGAGGATATTTCAAGAGTCTCATCTATGACACTCCCCTTGAATCTGAAGAGGAACTCGTCGGCTGAATTTCGGCCGCTGCTGCCGAAGTGCGCGACATGCCTGGTCTGTTTGAGAGAATTAGCCAATCCCTCCATCGCCATTGTGAACCGTGTATTCAGGTTGGCGGTCGCTCTTTTAAGCCATTATTGCAATTATTGTTTATTAAATGCCATTTTATAACTTCTAAGTCATTCTTGTGTTTTCGTCTCACCTCATCGAGCCCACTGGCGCCTTTATGTTTCATTTCCGACTCTGTAAACTATGATGAAAAATGCTTGGTTTGGTGTATACTACCACCTCGTAAAGTTTGGCCCATCTTTTTTTAATCACTCTGTATAAGCTAAAGTCATCAACTAAATTTAAATTACATACATATTTTTGATTTAGTTGAACATTTAGGAAGATTTTCATTATCAAAACTACTAAAAGCAGTAATGTTGATTGTATCATAAATGCTTACGAAAATGTACTTTAAAGAGGATTCATCATTTGGAAATAAACCTGTTAAACAATTCTTATTTCCTCTGCCAGAAGGCGGAACCGTTTACTGTAAAAGGGAAAGATAGAAAAACTGAAAAAAGGAATTGATTATGAAGAAATAATTACTCCTCTGAGAATGATCTGCATAATAACGAGGCGCATTGTAGAGAACACTAAACTGTAATATACATCTCATTTTCGTTTCATTCAAAATCGAATATTTTCAGAATGCGTTTATTATTATAGTTCAGTTGTTACATCAGAAACTTTCATTCACCTTACTTGTGTTGTACTATTTTCATTCCCCTTTCTTGTGTTATACTATTTTCATTCCCCCTATTTGTGTTGTACTATTTATTTCACCTTACTTGTGTTGTACTATTTTCATTCACCCCTTATTTGTTTTGTACTATATTCACCCCTTATTTGTTTTGTACTGGCAGGTTTAATGAGTTCAGTATAAATTATTTTTCCGAATTTTATATGTTGAAGGAAATATTGGCCATTAGATATTTGTAACATGCTTTGAAATCTTTTGGAATTGTGCTTGTTTCTGTATGTCTTTAGATCCCTAAAAAATACTCTTTTATTTTTTATTCACCTCAATGAAAAAAATGTCTTTAAATTTATTTATTGGAGTCGGGGTTTTGATTTTTCTTCGGGGGGGGGGGGGACATAAAGTTTTCAAAGATCAAAATTATCTTGAGTTTTGCTACACATGTAAAACAAACAATCAATCTATAGATTTTTGTGAGCTGCAGGGATACCTGTTACCGAACAGTTCACTCATTGGAATATGATATATGTTGATACATCTGGTACAGCTGGTATATGTTGAGAACCTTATGGGTGCACACAAGATAGTAGTGGTCCAAAAATGATTTTAAACTGTAGTTATTGGTTAAAATAGCTAGTTCACATGTGCACGAATATGAGCACTAGAACGCCAAAATAATTTCATTTGCTACAATCTGAGTTCTTCAAATAAAAATCAAAAGCAGTATTCTTGTTGTTGTTGTTGAAACCCAGACCGTCCGACCTACCAGAAAGGTGTAAGGTAACTGTTTGGACGGTCGGGAAGTGCCACCCAATTTAGACCGGAACCCAGTAGGGGAGGCATCCACAGGGACCGTACCCTCCTTCCCCTACCACCAACCTCTCGGAAGGACTTTCGGACCCACATGTTTAACGTGATCGTACTCCGCATGAACACGACGGCAGTTTTGGCAGTGGCTGGAATCGAACCTGGGCTTACCGAGTGCAACTCCAGCGCGCTAACCAATGGGCTACCGCGCCCCAGCAGTATTCTTGTTGTAATTCTTTAAGTAAAAAAAAAAATTCTGCTTCTCACAAGTCAGTTTGACTTTTATTAACACTTTCCAACCTAGTTGTAAAGTGGTTATGACTTTGTTCATCCTGTTTGTCTTTCTGTCTGTCCGTTTGCACGATAACTGCCGTAAAAATGACTTTATCAAAATGACATTTTAGTATGTTGTGGAGGCGGTCTGAGGGAAATATGGGAATATAAAAGAATAATATCGCCCAATTAGTTTTGGATTTCACCCGGGTTAAACAAACGAAATACATTGAACCCTATGAGACCTAATTTTTCAAACATTTTTTAAGCGGAGTTAAAATTCACAAATTTGCTTTGAAAATTTTAGGAAGTATTCAAATTATCACGTAAAATGCGTAAATTTTTTTTTATCAAAATGAGGCTATACTCGAATCTCATACCACAATTCATTTTTAGGTAACAATATTTTCCCAAATTTTACAAGAAAATTTTGGAAAATCGGTATCAAGGGTCAAATGACTACAATTATAGCGTGTTAGCCTTCACTTTAAAGAGATTGAAAATATTTATTCGATTGATACGATACTTGATAATGCGCACCCTCGGGGTGGGGGGTGGGGAACTATTTTGCCTATGCTGCCATAATTTATCCTATGCAGCCATATTAAAAAAATATAAAATTTCGAATAAATTTCGAAGTTTTCAGTCGAATTAAAAAAACATTTCTATCTTGTTCTAGATTTTTCGATAACAAAGCCGGATAAAGTTTCATGAAAATCCATTAATATTTGTGGCAGTTATAGTGTACACAAGAAATCAGACATACATACATATAGACATACATACAGACAGACTTACATACATACCAACAGACGGACATCACTCCGAAAATAGTAAAAACGTGTTCATAGGGTTCTAAAACATACATTGATTTCTTCAAAATGTTAAATTCGAAAATTTTCGTGAAAACAAATATGCTGGAATGCCAAGTTTCATAAATTTATCAGAATGACTAAGGATTATAGTTTTCACATTCATTTATTGTTTCTTTATTCAACCCAGCCGTTTGATTTATCAAAAGGTGTAAGTTTTGGTCGGCTGGGACAGTGCCATCCAATTTAGATTGAAAACTCTGTGGGGGCGGATTCCACAATGACCACACCCTCCTTCTCCTACTACTAACGTCTCGAAAGGAGTTACGGACCGACATATTTAACGTGACCTTACTCCGCATGAACACGGGGACCATTTGTCAGAGCCGACAATAGAGATCGGGTCGTCCAACCTCCGTATCTTGGCTGGACTGCCCTACGATCACTTATTACATTTATATACATTGTGATAAATCTGAGAAATACAAAGATCCAAAGATAAATAGATCAAGAATTTAAATTGTACAAGTAGTTAGGCCTGTCAAAGACAGGGGAATTAATACTCTTAAACATTTAATTTCCATTTTTTTTCCTAATAAGGCTTATCCTCTTATATTGTATAACAACGTATGGCGTTTAATGCCAAAAATAATCATTTGAATCAAACATTGGTTCAATTACGTTCTGCCCCATGGTCGATAATATAAATGTGCAAAGTTTCAGTCTTCTAGCTCACCGTGGGACTTATTGAGGGAGAGGGTTGTGAGACCAGAAATTGATCTCACACTTTGGTGAGACAGCTTTATGCCGTTTATTTATTATGGTCAAAACGGCAAACAATACTTGTAGTCTGGATGGCACCGAGTTTTACAACCCGTGAACCTAAAGGTCAGAAAACCATAAATTTAGGGGTGCCATGACAGAGGGGGCCGAGCTGGCCCTTACGAGGATGTGGAATGGTTCCATTGGTTAAATAAGTAACCAATGGAAAAATGAGCTTGTGGCGTCACACTGAATGCGGCAAATGAAAGTAAGGGGGAAATGACACCCCCGAAAAAGAGGGAACCACAACCTGTGACCCGAGAACGACGAACGATATAACTTGTACAATATGACTTGAGAGAGTACACTAAATCAGATAACTGAAATCATGACTTGAGTAGATGTGTGCAACGACTGCGACGTTATGACTTATGCGGAGGCTTGCCTGCCATTATGATAGAACGACAATACTAAAGAAGCAGAGTATTGCGTAGAAGTTCCCAAATAAGGGAGATCTAGGATGCGTTCAGTGCAACCAAGTATTTGCAAGCATTATGGTATATTGCAGGGGTCGGCAACCTATTGAAACGGAAGAGCCAACAGTTACAATTTACAAAATTTTCCAGTTTTTAAAGAGCCACTAAAACTTTTCGTTTCAATATCATAGTATTTGCTTATATATATTTGATTTTTTGATTTAAAATAAACGGCTTTAAATAAGGAATAATATTTATTCATATAAAAACAAAAATATAGATAGTTACATCAATGGGAGCATTGGCTTTGCGTGCCTTTTGAAAGTTTGATTAAATCTGGCTTATAACTTGTTGTTTTAAGTTTTAAGCACGACTCTAGATTTTTATTTGTTAGTTGACTTCTAACTTTACTTTTTATTATATTCATGCAAGAGAACGCTTGCTCGCACGAATATGTCGACCCGATGATCGTCAGCACTCCATATGCCAACTTCTTCACCTCACTGTAGCATTCTGGAAGACTATTCCATGCGCCGAATATGAGGGCCTCAACTCGCGGAATTCATTTCTGGACTTCCAACTCTTCCAACTGGCTCTTGAGTTCTGTGAACTTGCCACTCCACAAGTCTTTGCTTTTCAAATCTAGCAATTGCATTTGGAGCGATCCAGCATCAATTCCAAATGGCTCAATGTTGATCTATCTCATTTGTATTTGTGTTGAGAGGATTTATTATGAACGCGAGAGTACTTTTGTTTGTTTGGAATTGCTCGAATCTCTCAGCGAATCCATCCTTCATGTTTTTTAAAGCTATGATAATAAATTGTTAATTTTTTCGTATGGAACTGGAGAGCCGCAACTTTACATCAAAAGAGCCGCATGTGGCTCGCGAGCCGCAGGTTGCCGACCCCTGGTCTATTGCAAAGTGTGTGCAACGACTGCGGCGTTATGACTTATGCGGAGACTTGCCTGCCATTATGATAGAACGACAATACTAAAGAAGCAGAGTATTGCGTAGAGGTTCCCAAATACGGGAGATCTAGGATGCGTTCAGTGCAACCAAGTATTTGCAAGCATTATGGTCTATTGCAAAGTGTGTGCAACGACTGCGACGTTATGACTTATGCGGAGGCTTGCCTGCCATTATGATAGAACGACAATACTAAAGAAGCAGAGTATTGCGTAGAGGTTCCCAAATAAGGGAGATCTAGGATGTGTTCAGTGCAACCAAGTATTTGCAAGCATTATGGTCTATTGCAAAGGCCCAAATTGAAGGTATGTGTTCCTCAAATATCCATAGGTTATTAAATACGTTAGGTATATGGTTAAGGGTCTCACATGCTATCTTCCTAAATGATTAATAAGCATGTAATTATCGTAATTGAATTTAATAAGTATTTTATGTTTTTAATAAATGCTTTTGTTAAAGTTAAATTGATGCAATCCTTTTGGTAAAATAGTAATTAATAATTCCTTTACAGGACTCACGCAAAGGTAAATAATTGGAGGGTTATTGCAAACACAAAGCACAACGTAATGATAAATAATGTTAATCATAATTTAAGTTCTTGTATTTCAAAATCTTTCCCACAAGGATATTGAAGGACTTTTTGATACCCCCTCTTTTTATCCATGCTATGGGGAGAAATCAAAAATCTTGTTTTATTAGGTTCTGTACCATGATCGATACAAGTGAGCAAAAATTAAGGTTTCTAAGTGGAGGGGCTTCAGAAAGGCCTGGAAAGCCTTTCAGAAAGAAAAAAACTATTTTCTCCACCTTTGAGTAGGCAAATAAAAATCTGGCTCCCTTAGGTTCTATTCCGTGATCGATACTATAAGTGTACAAAGATTCGACATTCTAGGTCACCAAAAAGGATTTTAAAGGGTCTGAAAAATTTACGAAGAATAAATATCCTTTTTCTTCGTTCCTGATGGTTATATCGAAAACCTGGTTCCATTAGGTTCTGTCCCGTGGTTGATACTATAAGCGTGCAAAGATTCAGTCTTCTAGACCGCCGGGCGATTTCTCTGGGTGTTCTGGAAATTCACAAATATATTAGACAATTGTATATATCTTTAAGCCAAGTTTCTTCATCAAGCAAAGTTATCAATGACAAAAATCGAAACAAATGATGTTGCAATAATGCTTTAGGGTAAAGATATTTTTGGTTCCTTGCATGAATAATAGTTGGGCTAATGAGAAGCAAAAAGAATACGTTACGTGTCAGCCCGCAAGAGAATTCTTGGGCGTGGGCAGTTGTGATAATATGTGGAGGGGCGATGATATGTCTTGTTTTCTACCCTTGTAATTTATGTGTAAGCATTAATAATTCATAAGGTACATTGAAAGACTCATTATTAACGAGTACCACGCTGATAAGCGTAATCAAACAAATACTTAAACCGGGAGTATTTAAATTCTTGATTTACCGAAGAAAAATGGATTTTGTGGCACATCTGTAATCTATATAATACTTGTCCAACGTTTTTGACCCTCTAGAAATCTCCCAGTGACCTATAGAAGGCTGGAATTTTGTACACTTATAATATCGATCATGGAACAGAGCCTAACGGAGTCGGATTTACGATTTCCCCTAGGAGTGGAGCAATTCCCTAGTAGCATTTAATATGGGTTTAATGTTGGACCAATATCTTGGAATTATATTGGAAATTTTTCTAATATAATCCCAATATTGGGCTTACATAGGTCTCCAATATTAGCTAAATGTTTTCATTACAATATTACGCCAATATTGGTGTTACATTGGTAATATTTCCAATGAAACGCCAATATTGGCGTAATATTGTTCCAATATTTTTCACACTCATAGTGTCTTCGACGGAAAAGTATCTCCGTCGGAAACATGATTTTGATTCGTGATTTCGATTTATCTCTCGGATGCAAACAAAATGGGGGATGGGTGTCGAAAACTCTTTCTAGACTCCTCTGTCCCCATGTGACCTAGAAGGCTGAAACTGTGCACACTTGCAGCACCGGCCATGGGATAGAACTAAACTGTGTCAGGTTTTGACTAAGAGGTATTTTTGAGGCTAATCGCCATACGTTGTTAAACAAAATAAAACAAAATAGGATGTGACTACATTTTTTAAGAGCGTTAGTTTCGCTGTCTTTGATAGGCTTAAATACTGGTTGTGATAATACATTTGATAGAGATTGTGCATTTTTCAGAGGTTTGTTGGTTAAAAAAAATGAAAAATATTTTTTTATATAAATGAATTTTATTTTCTCAAACTATTGTATTCCATTAACAACATGACGATATTGTTTCTTCACAATCATTTATAGGGTTGCACTTTTGTAAAGCTTCAGAATTTGGCTTTAATTTTTTACAAATTTAATTTGATGGGATGTCAATCCTTTTTAAGGACAGGTTTTTATTTTTCCAGCACACTTAGAGCAATCTTTATCGTAAAGATAATGTTACCCACGAATATGGAATTCTAATTGACATTTCAAATCACAGGCTACAGTGTCTCATACATTTTCTGGAAAATAATTTACACCTTTTTTCAATTTCTTCTGGTAATTTCTGAAATTCTCTAAAGTTTACTATATATATATTTCTTTGGTCACATGAATAAATATCGTGTTTATCTTGAAATCTTGAATTTTTATCAATACTATCTTGAATTTCAACTGTTTATCTTAAGATTTTATATACGAACCAACTCAAAAATTAAAGAAGATATTACATGTGAATGAAAAGTGTGGTTATCAACCTCCGAAGATCCAGATAATAAATAATTATTGAATTTGAATAAATTATTTAATTTTACATTTGTACCAACTCCCAAATAAAACTACATCAGTGTAGATATATACTAAGATCATAAAATTCACATTTAGATTATTAATGAAAAGTTTTTTATACAAAATAAAAATAAATATTCTATAACTAAGAAGATTCAATAAGTTCGCATTAAAATTAATAGAAAGGCAACACGTAATAGATTCACTCACATTAAATGTGTAGATAAATAAATTCACTCACATAAAAACAATAAATAAATTCACTCACATTAAATGTGTAGAACTGACGCATTCTAAAAAGATTGGATAAAAAATACTGTATAAACCTTAATCCAAGAATAACGTTTTTTTCCATATCAGAACTTTGTTTCAAAGCACGGGAAAATCTAAAATATGTTGCCACAAAATATAATTCATGAGTAAATGGAATAAGTTAAGACATAATTGAGATATTTAATTTAAAAAGCAGACGATAAAGCATAAAGCTCGGATAAATGTCTCAAAGACTTAAATTTCAAATGTTAATTCGTTAAACCGATTTTACTTTTGTCTCAACCTTTGAAAGACTTTTAACTTCAAAAATAAAAAATAAATATTCTGCATTTAAGTTTTATTTATTAAACATTTTGAGAATTTTAATTTCCAACTGCATATTTTAGGAATGGAGCAATGCATTCTATATATCTCCAGATATGAAATTCAATATTCATCATTGGCGAGATTACCAATTTTTAAAATTTCAATAATCGTAACATAACATTACAAATAGTTTCTTCTGAATCTCAGAAATGGTTACATTTTATTTCTCATGCGAAATTACATAAGAAAGGAAATCAAATATTGTATTTTACAAAATTTCTACAAAATAAAAGAGAATTAGAATTTTTGACTCTTATTTTCAATCTAGATTAAAAAAAAAATGGCATTTTTCTGTATCCTCCACGAAGCGTCGATTTCAAAAAATAAATGTTGAAGGTTGTGCCTTTAGCAGGGAAAAGACTGGTTGGGTAATGGTCAGGCCACTTCTGAAATTCACAGAAGTTGCAATGTAAATGTGCTGTAAATGTGCAATGCAAAGTTCATTCATCATGTGGAACAACTTTAATAAAAGTCGTTTTACGTGATGAATATTATTTTCTTCTTTTTAACACTTTACAACATAGTTGAAAAGTGTTTATAACTTTGTTCATTTTGTCGGTCTGTCTGTCCCTTAGCTCGATAACCGCTGTAAAAAGGACTTTATCAAAATGAAATTTTAGGATGTTGTTCAGACTGTCTGTGGGACCTATGGGAATATAAATGAATAATATCACCCAGTTAGTTTTGGATTGAACCCGGGTTGAAAAAATGAAATACATTGAATCCTATGGAACCTCATTTTTCAAACATTTTTTAAGCGAATTTAAAGTTCACAAATTGCTTCGAAGGTTTTAGGAAATATTCAAATTATTCCATAAAATATATAAAAAAATTTCAGCAAAATATATTCAGTAGTTTTTTAAATAAAAATTAAAATAATAATTACACCCTTTATATGAAGATATCACGTGACCATTCTATGAAGAGATCACGTGACCCACTTCAAAATGAAATATGACATCTATCTTGTGTCAAAATCATGATTTTTAAAGCTCTTTTTAATTCATATTGAGTGTCGTATCCGTCCTAAAACCGCTTTATATTTGCTTAAATTCTGTGCATCTACACACTGAAACAACGTAATTGCAATATATGTGAGTTTAAATGAGCATCAAACTTCGATTATTTCTACAACGAAGCTTAATTTTCACTTATGGAGAACGTAAGCACCAAAAGATGCAGAATGAGTTGTATAAGAATTACTTCATTTTTTTAACGCAAAATTATTTAGCTCATGCAGTCTGCAATATATAGCTGATATGAATGAAACATTCATTGATTTTACACAGGAAACTAGACAATTTTTTGATGAAGTTTTAAACATAGAATTAAATAACTTGTACCTCCATGGTTTTAAGTTTTTAAACAAAATAAATTATTATAGTATTGTGATGAATGAATGGAATGGAAAAACGTTAATTAATGAAATGCTGCTTTTATAGAGAGAGCCAGGCGATTTATATTTCGATGACGTCATTTGAATAAAGTACATTTGTCTTCGATGAAGTTTTCAAATATAATAAATTATTGTAGTATTATGATAATTTTAAAAATATTTCAGAGGAATGTATCGCATTTTAGGGATGTTAAACCAGGCAATTTATATTTCAATGCCGTCATTTGAATGAAGTTCATTTTTTTTCGATAAAGTTCTAAGTTTCCAAATATAATAAATTAATGTAGTATTGTGATAATTTTAAAAATATTACCAAGGAATGTATCGTATTTTAGATTCATAATCAATGCTTTATGCATGATTGATCTTTTTTGTTTTTATAAAAATTAAAATGCAAGGAGGCAAAGAAAGAACACGTCACAAAAGTGATCGTACACCGAATTTTGAGTGATCGACATTTTCGGATAAATTTATAACTAAAATTATTGTCTGTCGCTTTTTTAACACTTTACAACAAAGTTGAAAAGTGTTTATGACTTTGTTCATTCTGTCTGTCTGTCTGTCTGTCTGTCCGTCTATCTGTCCGTTAGCACGATAACTGCCGTAAAAATGACTTAATCAAAATGAAATTTTAGTATGTTGTTCAGACGGTCTGTAGGACCTATGGGAATATAAATGAATAATATCACCCAATTAGTTTTGGATTGAACCCGGGTTGAAAAAATGAAATACATTGAGTCCTACGGGACCTAATTTTTCAAACATTTTTTAAGCGGATTTAAAATTCACAAATTGCTTCGAAAATTTTAGGTAATAGTCAAATTGTTCCATAAAATATATAAGAAAAAATTCAGCGAAATATATTCAGTAGTTTTTTAAATAAAAATTAAAATAATAATTACACATCTTATATGAAACGATCACGTGACCATGATATGAAACGCTCACATGACCCACTTCAAAATGATATATGGCATCCATCTTGCTTCAAAATCGTGATTTTTAAAGTTCTTTTTAATTCATATTGAGTGTTGAATCCGTCCTAAAACTAATTTATTTTTGCTTAAATTCTGTGCATCTACATACTAAAACAACACAATGACAATATATTTGAGTTTAAATTCTCATTCAAATTTGATTATTTCTTCAACTAAGCCTATTTTTCACCTATGTAAAATGTAAACAGCAAAATATGTAGAATGAGTTGTATTAGAATTACTGTATTTCTTTAACACAAAATAATTCAGTCCATGGAGTCTGCATGGCTGATATGAATGAAATATTAATTGATTTTATAAACAGAAGGACGATTTTTTTCGATGAAGTTTTAAGCATAGAGTTTATGAATTGTAGCTCCATGGTCTTAATTTTTAAATAAAATAAATTATTATAGTATTGTGATGAATGAAATGAATGGGAGAAAGTTATGAATAAAATCCTGCTTTTATAGAGAGATCCAGGCGTGTTATTTTTTCTATGACGTCATTTGAATTTATTTCAGTTGTTTTCGATGAAGTTTTCAAATATAATAAATTATCGTAGTATTATGATAGTTTTAAAAATATTACCGTGGAATGTATTGCATTTTAGAGATATTTAAACCAGGCAATTTATATTTCAATGCCGTCATTTGAATGAAGTTCATTTTTTTCAATGAAGCTTTAAGTTTTCAAATATAATAAATCAATGTATTATTGTGATAAGTTTTAAAATATTACCGAGGAATGTATTGAATTTTCGACTTTTTTAAATAAAATTGCATTGAAGTTGGAAAGTGTTTCATAATCAATGCTTTAAGCATGATTGATCTTTCTTGTTTTATTTTTGCATTATGGTGACATTCAAAAAAGCGTTTGACTTTAATCTTTGCTTGTTTACTTCGTAATATTTATAATATTATTTAAAAATGTTTCGTAGTCGTAAGGACACAACGAACAGCATTCGAAAATTGATTACTTTTCTTCATAGTAGTGATAAATTAGTTCGAAATATTGCCAAATTACTAAATTTATCCCATTCTACGGTGCAGTATGTGATAGAATGCTTTAAAAAAGAAAATCGGATTGAAAACAAGGTAAGAAAATGTCGTCTTGCAAAGTTAATCAACGTGATCAGAGATTAGTAGTTCGAAAATTTATGAAAAATCCACGTTTGAGTGCTGTAAAAATTTCTACAGAATTTATTGAAAATTTTTCTATTTCAATTTCACCTGAAACTGTTCGATGAGTGCTCAGATCAGATGAATTACATGGGCATTCTGCCAGAAGAAAATTTCTTTCCAGAAAGTGCGAAAAATAGAAAGCTTAGGCTTTCCTTCACAAAATCAATTATAAATAAGCCCGAAGCGTATTGGAACCACATTTTATTTGCAGATGAAAGCAAGTTTAACATTTTTGGTTCCGATAGATGTATAATTGTATGGAGAAGAAAAAATGAGGAACTTAATCCCAAGAACTTAGTTGGAACTGTAAAGCAAGGCGGTAGAAGTGTCCTTGTGTGGGGATGCATGTCAGTATCAGGAGTAGGTAATTTGGTATTTATTGATGGTATAATGAATCATGCTCTTTATTTAAATATTTAAAAAAACAATTTAAAATTATCAGTCCAAAATTTGGGTATTGGAAACAACTTTGTTTTTTGTCAAGATAACGATCCTAAGCACACGGCTCTCAATGTTCGCCTCTGGTGTCCCCATAATTGTCCACAAGTTCTGAAAACACTAACTCAGTCGCCGGATTTAAACCTAATAGAACACATTCGGAGAGAACTGGGGGTTACAGTACGAAGACACGACATTAAAATGAAAAGCGAACTAAAAACAGCAATGAACGAAGAATTGGAGAACATTGACGCTAAAATTACAAAAAAACAAGTAAACTCTATTCACAGACGTTTAAAAGCTCTTATGGATGCTAGAGGATATCCTACTAAGTACTAATTTATCGAAATATTACAATATTTATTGCATGTAGAGATTTTTTTAAATTGTACGAAGACTTTTGTGACGTAACATTGTGGTTACTTACATATAATTAATTTTTCAAAAAAAAAAGTTTTACTATGTTTTTAAAATATTACTTTCCTTATATACATAATGTATAAGGAAAGTATTGTGACGGGGTTGAAAATTCGAATTCGAGTTTTCGACGGGAGAGCACGTTTCAAGCATCCCTGATCACGAATCAAACATTTTTGAAGTGATCTGTGTGTGTGTCAGTGGGTCTGTGGAGACGATAACTGACGAACGAATGGACCGATTTGAACCAAATTTGGTACAAAAATGACAATCCGCAAACACTGGAAGCCTATTGTTTTTATACGCAATCGAATGTTCAGAACCCCCCCCTAAATTTTCGAATGAAATTTTGAAAAAATCGTCAAAAAATCAAAACCACTAATAAAGTTACGCAAATAGACATTTCTTATGTAATTTTTCATTAGAAAACGATTGACATAAATTTTAGAACACGAGCCGTTTTTGAGATGTTGTACATTTTTTAAAAAAAATATCAAAAAGTCATATAAAATAAAAAAAAAATTTCCTATTGAGAAACATGTTCACTTTTCATATGTAATACCATGCGATAAATTGGGTGACATCATTCTCGAGGATCTAGCTCGTTCCATTCATGAAAAAAGATACTCTGAGTAACACTTTTGTATTTGGACGCCAATAGTCATTTTTCGGCTGTAAGAAGAACTTATTTCTTAGTGCATAACGCTTGGCGATATTTTGGCGACGAATTTGGCGGAATGTCGCCAACTTGGCGACTTTTTGAAATGTTGCAAATTAACGAAAATCTCGCCAAATGGAAAAAATGACGCTAAATCAATGAAAATGACGACTAATTGTCGAAAATTCAATGTCTTGGAATGAATATTCGTGTCTACTATAAGAAAAACCTATCTTTTACTGTAAAAGTAGTAAATTCATTACATTATATAAGGAAAGTCATGTGTTGCCCACATCAGATTTTTTTAACTGTAAAAATAGTAAATTCATTGCATTATATAAGGAAAGTCATGTGCTGCCCACATCAGATTTTTTTATGTAGTTATGTTAAGAACATGTTATAGATATTATTAAAAAAGTCCCATTCTGAAATATTAATTTTTATTAATGGATAGAGCAGTATTTCATTGAAATTCGTTAGTGTGCGAACACTTTTGGGAGCCATTGTATAACTGCATGAAAACAACAGAAAGTTGCTAGATAAGTACTTCAGTTCCAGAAATCAAGGTGAGATTTTTAGAAAATTTAGAATGTTTTCAGTGCTTATTTTCATTTTTACTTTCCTTATATACATAGTATAATGTATAATAAAAGTATTGTGATGGGTTCGAAAAATCGAATTTGAGTTTTCGACGGGAGTGCACTTTTCAAGCATCCCTGATGACGAATCGAACATTTTTGAGGTGATGTCTGTGTATGTGTGTGAAAGTGTGTATGTGTGTGTGTGTGTGTGTGTTAGTGAGTCTGTGGAGACGATATCTCACGAACGAATGGGGCGATTCGAATGAAATTTGGTACAAAAATTACAATCCGTGAATACTGGAAGCCTATTGTTTTTAAATACAATCGAATGTTCAGAACTTCCCTAAATTTTAGAGTGAAATTTTGAAAAAATCATCAAAAGAACAAAGCCATTAATAAAGTTACGCAAATAGACATTTCTTATGTAATTTTTCCATAGAAAAAGATGGACCTAAACTTTAGAACTAAAAAATGTTTGAAAAATTATTTGTCATAGGGTTCAATGTATTTCATTTTTTCAACCCGGGTTCAGTCCAAAACTAATTGGGTGATATTATTCATTTATATTTCCCACAGACAGTCTGAACAACATACTAAAATTTCATTTTGATAAAGTCATTTTTACTGCAGTTATCGTGCGGACAGACAGACAAACAGAAAAAACAAAGTCATAAACACTTTTCAACTATATTGTAAAGTGTTAACAATGCAATTACAATATATTTGAGTTTAAATGATCATCAATCTTTGATAATTTCTGCAACGAAGCCTAATTTTCACTGATGGAAAATGTAAACACATAAAGATGTAGGATGAGTTGTATAAGAATTGCCGAATTTCTTAAATACAAAATTATTTAGCTCTGGAGTCTGCAATATAGCTGATATGAATGAAACATTCATTGATTTTACATAGAGAACAGACGATTTTATAGCAGACTTTTTCGATGAAGTTTTAAGCATAGAGTTAAATTTCTTGTACCTCCATGGTTTTAAGTTTTTTAATGGAATAAAAGTGTATGAATGAAATATTTACAGCTGTTACATAGGGAGGAAGGGGCGATTTATATTTCAATGACGTCATTTGAATAAAGTCCATTTTTTTCGATGAAGTTCTAAGTTTTCAAATATAATAAATTAATATAGTATTGTGATAATTTTAAATATATTACCCATGAATATATCGCATTTTAGGGATGGTTAAATAAAATTGCATTGCAGTTGGAAAGTGTTTCATAATCAATGCTTTATGCACGATTGATCTTTCTTGTTTTAATCTTCATATTGTTCTAGCTGTTTCCGTAGATGGTGGTACTTAACATATTTTGTAGGTGTATTGTGTTTCCACTTTTCAATATCTAAATCGAAATGTTTATTCATGATTGAAATACGTTTGGCAATATTTTGTAGCAGCGTTACCCAGAGATAGATAGACAGATAAATCAAGGTGATATGATGGAATTCAAAATTTGCAAAATATTACCCATTTGCTGTCCTTTTTATCAGTTTGACGTCATTTGCGACATTGCCCCAAATTCTTTGCTAAGTTTTTTTCTAAATTTCACGGACGGACGAACAGGATTTTTCTTATAGTAGATGTTTGTATTATTTCCGCAATATTGGATTTTCATCAATTTTTTGAAACTTGCGTTAATTTTTGTGATATTTTGTTCAATTTTGAGACATTTTAAAAACTCGCTAAAATTGTCGGCAAGTGGGACTGTTGGACTGACAGACAAACGCTGCCGAAACATCATTACAATACTATTCCCTTTCAAAATACAATTAATTTATTGATTTGGCTTCATTTTTATCAATTTAGCGACATTTTTATCGAATTGCCAATATTGTCATTAATTTGATGATATTGTAATCAATTTGGCGACATTTTAAAATGTCGCCAAATTTGGCGCCAAGTTGGACAATTATACTGATAGGCAAACGCTACCGCGACATATATATTACAATACTATCCCCTTTTAAAACACAATTAATTTCATTAATTTTGCGTCATATTTATCGTTTGTCGACATTTTTATCGATTGGTGACATTTTCGTGAATTTGGCGATATTTTGATAAATTTGGCGACATTTGAAAAACTCGCCAAATTTGTCGCCAAGTGGAATGGTTGGACTGACAGGCAAGCTTTACCGAAATATCATTACAATACTATCCCATAATTATTCCCATATTACAATACTATCCCAGTCATATTTATCGATTTGGCGATATTTTTATCGACTTGGAGATATTTTTATCGATTTAGCGACATTTTAAAAAGCCGCCAAGTTGGATGGTTTGACTTAACAAACGCTCTCGAAACATCATTACAATATTATTCCCTTTCAAAACACAATTAATTTCATTGATTTGGCGTCATTTTTATCAATTTGACGAGAATCGATTTGGCGACATTTTAGTCAATTTGGCGATATTTTGATAAATATGTCGCCAAGTTGAACTGACAGATAAATGCTTCCGAAACATCATTACAATATTATCTCCTTTCAAAATAGAATCAATTTCATCGATGTGGCGATATTTTTATCAATTTGGCGACCTTTTTATCGATTTGGCGACATTTTTAGCGATTTGGTGACATTTTAAAATGTCGCCAAATTTCTCGCCATGTGGAATGGTTGGACTTGATAGACAAACGCTATCGAAACATCAGTACAATTCTATTCCATTTCAAAACGCAATTAATTTCATTGATTTAGCTTCATTTTTATCAATTTGACGTCATTTTTATAGATTTGTCGATACTTTCGTCAATTTCACAACATTTAAAACAAGTCGCCGAGTTGGCGATATCTCGCCAAATTCGTTGCTAAAAATTTCGCCAAGCGTTACTCAGGATAGATAGATAGATAGAGAGAGAGATAAATCAAGGTGTTTATATTATAAATAATCTTTCAATGCATCTTTCAATGCAGTCTTTCAATATTTTAGACATGATTGTGTAGTTGTATTTTCCACAATTAAAAATACAGAGGGTTAAAATAATTGCACGGCTAAATATTTCTATAACGATTGGTCGCAGACCTTTCGTTCCAATTTAAGAAATACTTGAAATAAAATAACTTTCAGACTACAACAGGTTAGGTCACGTGACACGCTTTAGTGAAAAAAAAAGTACAAGCATTTTACTGTTCATACGGCCCCTCTACAAAAGAAGTGTCAATTAGCAAATCATTTCATTTAAAGATCTTTTGAGAAAGAAAACCGGTTCTGTAATATTCAGAATCGGCCTGGAAAAAAATTGTCAACAATCTTGCACTTAAACCACTTTGGCTCCATGAAAAGAAACAGCGAAAACACAGATTTCAGGGGTAGTACAAAAATTGGATTTCGTCGACAAATCTATAAAAATGACACCAAATTGATAAAAATGGCGCTAAATCAATGAAATTACATGCGTACCTATCTTTAGCAAAAGTTTTATACGATCCCAATTATCTGTCAAAAATTTTAATTAACGATATCTCGAATAATTTAGATTGTATATGACAATGGAACTTTTTTGTTTGATTGATTAAGTTATGGAAAATGTTTTCGTAGTTGAAAAAAAATTCTCGTATAAAAAGTTACTAAAAGGTGTCACTTGATCAAAATTTGCATACGATAATAGTCTACTTTAATAAAAGTATTTTTTAAATTAGAACTATGGATCTACGACTAATCGTTCTGAGATATTTTGTCGTACAATCCTTTTTAAACACTTTATAGATGCATGTTAATTGTTTCCATATAAAATACAGGGTGATTCAAAAAAGATGGGCCAAACTTTAGGAGGTGGTAGTACACATTAAGTCAAGGCCGGCTGTCCACCTTGCTGCTCAATGTCCTAGGATGAGCCGGACGGTCTGGGTTTTCGACATCAAGCCAAGCATTTATCGTCTTAATTTACAGGGTCGAAAATGAAACGGAAAGGCTTAACATGGCGCCTACTCATTGGAAAGCGGCTGCTCCGCAAATTTAAAAGCGTCATTCTGATTTTTATTTTCAAGTTGAAGAAGAAAATTACATATGTAAATTTCACGTAGGAAGAAGAACCTTCATGCAAAATTTCCTAACACCGGATGTACGGTCTTATCAATTTGCAGCAATTATTCGCCGTTCCATCTTTTGAGAGGCCGATCGCCCTATCTGACGTGTCTTGACTTCTTTTTGTGGGGATATCTCAAAAATCTCGTCTACGACACTCCCCTTGAATCTAAAGAGGAACTCGTCTCCAGAATTTCGGCCGCTGCTGCCAGAGTTCGCGACATGCCTGGTCTGTTCGAGAGAGTTCGCCAATCCCTCCATCGCCGCTGTAAGACATGCATTCAGGTTGGCGGGCACTTTTTTGAGCCATTTTTGTAATTATTGTTTATTAAATGTCATTTTATAATTTATAAGTCATTCTCGTGTTATTCCCCACCTCATCGGTGTCACCACTAAGCTCCCACTGGCGACTTTACGTTTCATTTCCGACCCAGTAAACTTTAACGAAAAATTCTTGGTTTGGTGTATACTACCACGTCGTAAAGTTTGGACCACCTTTCTTGAATCACCCTGTAGAAACAAACACGGTATAACTGCGAAAATAATAAGTATTATCTTTTGCGTCTAATCGGTGAGACTTCGGTATTCCACAAAATTTGCACAATGATTTCTTACCTTTTAATTCATTCTTGTACTGTCAACATCAAGTTTTATTACCATAATGTACACGAATTGAGAACCAAGATACGGATTGAGTTTTATATTAATATCTTGGCATGTGATTTTGATATTATTTGTCTACATGAAACCAGACTAAGGTATTGATATCTGTGAAATTTTTGATGAAAATCATATTGATTTTAGATCTGATAGGCTAACGCAGTGGCTGAGCAGCCAGGGCAAGCGTTTTCTCGTGCTCGCTCGGCTGCCGGGTTCTGGGTTCGAGTCCCACCTATGGCCATGGATGTCGTGTTGTTGGGTGTAGTGAGTTCCTCCCCCACTGGTACGCCAAGAGAGAATTAGAATACCCCACTGGTGCACCTGGTGTACAGAAGAATGATTGAATATATCAAGTGCCTGACCATTAGCAAATAAAATAAATAGATGTGATAGAGATCCAATTGTCAAAGTGAGGGTGTATTTATTGCCATAATTTTGAGAAGGAATGCTTATTACTTTGTGCCAATGTTTCATTTTATGTACTTTCAAATTATATATTTGTATTTTTATCTCGTACCCAGTATTGCTGTTGATGATTATGAAAGATTTTTTAAAAGCGCCGAAGAAAAATTTTGTTAACCCTCTTACTATATCTTTATATTTGGCGATATTAATCTTCCACCTGTAAAATTTAACCATCCCACTACTGGCACTTCAGCTGGTCATATTTAAGTTGAATCTTCCTTTATTAACTTTGACGTTCTAATCCGATCAACACTATTTGTAATGAATATGGTAAGACTTTCGATCTTTTTTAAAAACAAGACAATTTGTATTGAATCTGCCTTCAGTTTCGTGAAAGAGGATCAATATCATCCTGGTGATAAAGAAATCCATGATGGACAAATTCATCTAGATTGAAAAGGTGAGCGAGAATTCACCGATTAATTGTAGTATGAAATATAACTGTAAGAAAGCTAATTATCCTATGCTGTAAGACTACTGTAATACCGATTGAAACTTTTTAAACGTTTCCATTAATGATGCTGCTGTTGTATCGCGTTTTATGATTGTATCTATAAAATGGTTGACTTATGTATCCCTAAATACATTCCTACAAAGGGTAAATAAAAAATTGTGGTACTTTTCTGAGATTATTCATATTATTAAATTAAAAAATCTGATGTGGGCAACACATGACTTTCCTTATATAATGCAATAAATTTACTACTTTTACAGTTAAAAATTTTTTTATTCTTATAGTAGATACTTATATTCTTTCCAAGATATTGAATTTTCTTCAATTAGTCGTCATTTTCATTGATTAACGTCATTTTTATCAATTTGGCGAGATTTTTGTTAATTTGGCAACAATTAAAAATGTCGCCAAGTTGGCGACATTCCGCCAAATTAGTCGCCAAAACCTCGCCAAGCGTTATAGACGGAGAAATAAGTTATTCTTACAGCAGATAAATGACTATTGGCGTTCAAATACAAAAGTATTACTCAAAGTATCTTTTTTCGTGAATGGAACGAGCTAGATACACGAGAATGATGTCACCAAATTTATCGTATAGTATTACATATGGAAAGTGAACATGTTTCTCAATAGGAAATATTTTTTTATTTTATATAACTTTTTGATAATTTTTTTGAAAAATGTGCAATATCTCGAAAACGGTTCATTTAGCGATCTAAAATTTATGTCAATCGTTTTCTAATGAAACATTACATAAGAAATGTCTATTTGCGTAACTTGACTATTTGCGTAACTTGTCTATTTGCGTAGCGGTTTTGATTTTTTGACGATTTTTTCAAAATTTCACTCGAAAATTTAGAGGGGTTCTGAACATTCGATTGCGTATAAAAACAATAGGCTTCCAGCGTTTATGGATTGTGATTTTTGTACCAAATTTCGTTCGAATCGGTCCATTCGTTCGTCAGTTATCGTCTCCACAGACTCACTGACGCACACATACACACACATACTTTCACACACAGACATCACTTCAAAAATGTTTGATTCGTGATCAGGGATGCTTGAAACGTGCTCTCCCGTCGAAAACTCAAATTCGAATTTTCGACCCCGTCACAATACTTTCCTTATACATTATGTATATAAGGAAAGTAAAAATAAGTTTCGTAATAAATCTATTAGAGTTGGGAGATGAAAGTAACTTACTTGAATTTCGTGGAAAATGCAAACTGGAATCGAAGCAATCATATTGCTAAAATCGAACAAGGGCCTAATAAAAATTATAAAGTTTTTTGGAGTTATTACAAAGGTGATCCTCCTGGTCATCAATATTCCAAACATCATCATCATCAGACCATCTAATGTTTTTGTCAGGGTTGATACTATTATTTGTCTTAATTACTTTTGTTTAATTTATTTTAAAATATTCTTCTATGATTTTGGATGCGATTTACCATCTGCATTCTCAACAAATTAAAATGGTCCAGTATACATTTTTACGTACTATTAATTACAAAATTTCTGACCATTATCCATATGATATGCAAACTAGTCAACTTAAGGCAAAAATTTAATTGAATGTCTCTCAAGAAAATAAAATGGTCTTGCCTCTTGTTCTAAACAGAAATTTTAAATAACATCGTTGATTCTTTTATTTCACTTTATTGCTTAGAGTTCCATATCCGTGTTACCAATACAAAGCAGAAAAGAATATTTCACATTACTATTAAACGAAATTTTGTGAAAAGCTTTTTTGTCTAAATTTTGTGATCTCTTTAATATATATTGGGCTGATATTAATATTTTTACTTTTCTTATATACATAATGTATAAAGAAAGTATTGTGACGGGGTTGAACATTCGAATTCGAGTTTTCGACGGGAGAGCACGTTTCAAGCATCCCTCATCACGAATCAAACATTTTTGAAGTGATGTCTGTGTGTGTGTGTGTGTGTGTGAAAGTATGTGTGTGTGTGTGTGTGTGTATGTGTTGTGTGTGTGTGTGTGTGTGTCAGTGAGTCTGTGGAGACGATATCTCACGAACGAATGAAGCATTTCGAATGAAATTTGGTACAAAAATCACAATCCATGAATACTGGAAGCTTATTGTTTTTAAACGCAATCGAATGTTCAGAACCTCCCTAAATTTTCGAGTGAAATTTTGAAAAAATCATCAAAAAATCAAAACCTTTAATAAAGTTACGAAAATAGATATTTCTTATGCAATTTTCCCTTAGAAAACGATTGACATAAACTCTAGAACGCTAACATGAACCGTTCTCGAGATATTTCACATTTGTCAAATGAATTTATGAAATATCCCATAAATTAAGAAAAATATATTAACTGTTGAAAAATATGTTCACTTTTCATATGCAATATCCTGCGATAAATTTGGTGACATCATTCTCATGGATCTAGCTCGTTCCATGCATAAGAAAAGATACTTTGAGTAATACATTTGTATTTGAACGCCAATAGTCATTTATCTGCTATAAGAATAACTTATCTCTCTCCATAACGCTTGGCGAGATTTTGGCGATGAATTTGGCTGAATGTCGCCAACTTGGCGATTTTTTTTTAAATGTTGCCAAATTAACAAAAATCTCGCCAAGTGGATAAAAATGAAGCTAAATCGATGAAAATGACGACTAATTAACGAAAATTCAATATCTTGGAAAGAATATAAGTATCTACTATAAGAATAACCTATTTTTTTTGCTGTAAAAGTAGTAAATTCATTGCATTATATAAGGAAAGTCATGTGCTGCCCACATCAGATTTTTTATTTTGACTCCTACCAATTCTAAAAAAGTCTGTTTTAATGTAGTTAATATGTTTACTGTTTAGTATTCTGGTATTTTATGTTCTATATATTTTATATTTTGCGGTTAATGTAATTTGATTTTATCTGTTGTTGTCACTTAAATTGAATAAATAAATGAATAAATAAATAATCGTGAATCAAACGCGGCCTTCTCACTAAGAGGTGCTGTTCTACTCATTTAGTGGTTACCATATTAAGATCATTGTTCTAAAATATAAACTGAAAATGAGAAATCTGTCATGAAAATAGTAATGAATATTTTATAAGCACTAATTAAATTATTCATGTCTGAGGCGTATTTTGCATTGACCAACATCAATTTCATCATGTAAGGTGATATCACTTTAAGTTACCTTTTTCCTCATGCAAAGTGTTCATTTTAAGTTACGTTATTTTTATAACCTCTTTTCCGACAGAAAGCACTTTCTACATTAGATCCATGTCAGAAGTATCGAAGATAATCCAAAATAAAAGTATTAATCAAAGAGGGCGATTCTTGCATTTCTCTAAAAAGTGCGATTGGAACCTTTAGTCGTAACCTCACCGGATGAAGGGCGGGTTCGGTTGCCATAGCAACAAGAAGCGACACCCAGGAATTCTAAGTATAATTACAGTTTCCTGATTTACCGCAAGTCCATTAATAGGCAACGCTATTTCCCTACTGAACATTTTTTCCCGGCGGTTCTTAGCTGAAATATTTCATTTTATATAAAAGTGCACTTTTTCACAATGGGAGGGTGTTTAAATGGGGAAAATGAATGAGAAGAGAAATTAGTTTAAATTATAGGTATGTATACAGGACAAACGATTAGGAAATGCAACAGTGGAGCTTCATATGAAACTTTTGTGGGATGGGTTTTTGAATGAAATGCCATGTGATTTTGTAACGCTGTGCGGTAATATTAGGATTACCAAACGTAATAATTTGACTTTACATCCCATGGAGTCTGTCTTAATCGTCTTAGTCGTCTCTTTGTCGTGGTTACATACAAAATCGAAAAAAATAAAAACAAGAAAGATCAATCATGCTTAAAGCATTGATTATGAAACACTTTCCAACTTCAATGCAATTTTATTTAAACATGTCTAAAATGCAATACAGTCCTCGATAATATTTTAAAACTTATCACAATACTACATTAATTTATTATATTTGAAACCTTAAACCTTCATCGAAAAAAATTAACTTCATTCAAATGACGGCATTAAAGTATAAATTGCCTGGTTTAAATATTTCTAAAATGTGATACATTCCTCGGTAATAATTTTAGAATTATCATAATACTACGATAATTTATTATATTTGAAAACTTCATCGAAAACAATTGAAATTCATTCAAATGACGTCATAAAAAAATAACACGCCTGGCTCTCTCTATAAAAGCAACATTTCATTCATAAATAATTCCCCCATTCATGTCATTCATCACAATACTATAATAATTTATTTTATTTAAAAATTAAGACCATTGAGCTACAAGTAAGTAATCTCTATGCGTAAAACTTCATCGAAAAATATCGTCCTTCTCTTTCTAAAATCAATAAATATTTCATTCATATCAGCTAAGCAGACTCCATGGACTAAATTATTTTGTGTTAAAGAATTACAGCGATTCTAATACAACTCATTCTATATATTTTGCTGTTTACATTTTACATAGGTGAAAAATAGGCTTAATAGTAGAAATAATCATATTTGGATGAGCATTTAAACTGAAATATATTGTCATTGCGTTGTTTTAGTATGTAGATGCACAGAATTTAGGCAAAAATAAAGTAGTTTTAAGACGGATACAACACTCAATATGAATTAAAAAGAACTTTAAAAATCACGATTTTGACACAAGATGGATGCCATATATCATTTTGAAGTGGGTCATGTGATCGTTTCATATCATGGACACGTGATCGCTTCATATAAGAGGTGTTATTATTATTTTAATTTTTATTTAAAAAACTACTGAATATATTTCGCTGAATTTTTTTTTATATATTTTATGGAACAATTTGAATATTGCCTAAAATTTTCGAAGCAATTTGTGAATTTTAAATCCGCTTAAAAAATGCTTGAAAAATTAGGTCCCATAGGGCTCAATGTATTCCATTTTTTCAACCCGGGTTCAATCCAAAACTAATTGTGTGATATTATTCATTTATATTCCCATAGGTCCTATAGATCGTCTGAACAACATACTAAAATTTCATTTTGATTAAGTCATTTTTACGGCAGTTATCGTGCTAACGGACAGACAGACAGACAGACAGACAGATAGACAGACAGACAGAATGAACAAAGTCATAAACACTTTTCAACTTTGTTGTAAAGTGTTAATAAGTCATTTTTACGGCAGTTATCGTGCTAACGGACAGACAGACAGACAGACAGACAGACAGACAGAACGAACAAAGTCATAAACACTTTTCAACTTTGTTGTAAAGTGTTAATAAAAATGATTTAGGAAATTAGCAAGTGTATTTTTACTGTTCATTTAAAGTTCTGTAGGCAAATTACTTTACTCATACTGATTGGAAAATTCTGTCCAATAAATGCAAAAATTTGAATTATTTTTTTAATTTGGATTTTTTTTTTCGCTTGCGTAAGTCTTGATTTTTGATATCCTACACAAATGAATTTTTTTATATATATAACTCCTCCCCCTTTCTCAGGTATTCCATTAAATTTTTGTTTTTTTAATCACTAAGTTATTTTGGTTAGACAAATAAAACAATAAAGCAAAAATAATAAATGTTGTAAGGTTAAAGCATAAAGTTATTTTGTTTAGGTAAATATATATTATACCTGCATATTTTTTCTGGTGTTTTCGTTCATAACTTTTTTCCAAAACTATTTTTTACTTTCCTTAAATATATAATGCATAAGGAAAGTATTGCGACGGCATTGAAAATTTGAATTCGAGTTTTCGACGGGAGAGCACGTTTCAAACATCTCAGATCACGAATCAAACATTTTTGAGGTGAGTCTGTGAAGACGATATCTCACGAACGAATGGAACGATTTGAATGAAATTTGATACAAAAATCACAATCCGTAAATACTGGAAGCTTATCGTTTTTAAACGTAATCGAATGTTCAGAACCCTTGTAAATTTTCGAGTGAAATTTTGAAAAAAATATCAAAAAATCAAACCCTTCTATAAAGTTACGCAAATAGACATTTCTTATGTAATTTTTCCTTAGAAAGCGATTGACATAAACTTTAGAACGTTAGCATGAACCGTTCTCGAGATATTGCACATTTTTCAAATAAATTTATCAAAATATCCCATAAATTAAAAAAAAATATTTCCTATTGAGAAACATGTTCAATTTCCATATGTAATACCATTCGATAAATTCTGTGACATCATTCTTGTGGATCTAGCTCGTTCCATTCATAAAAAAAGATACTTTGAGTAATATTTTTGTATTTGAACGCCAGTAGTCATTTATCTGCTATAAGAATAACTTATTTCTCCGTCTATAACGCTTGGCGAGATTTTGGCGTCGAATTTGGCGGAATGTCACCAACTTGGCGAGTTTTTGAAATGTTGCCAAATTAACGAAAATCTCGCCAAATGGATAAAAATGACGCCAAATCAATGAAAATGACGACTAATTGTCGAAAATTCAATATCTTGGAAAGAATATAAGTATCTACTATAAGAAAAACCTATCTTTTTTGTAAAAGTAGTAAATTCATTGCATTATATAAGGAAAATCATGTGTTGCCCACATCAGATTTTTTTTTTTTTAAATCACCCTTTTGTCACCTTCTCCCAGTGAATGTAAAAATAAAAATTATTATTGTACGTAGTATTCTAGTATTATTGTATTGTAGTAGTGTATTTTTCATAGTTTAAATCCTACGGTTGTTGTGACAAATAGCTACAGTAAAAAAACAAACAAAAAACAAAAACAAAAAACAAAAACAAAAAAAAAACATACTGACTTCTTTGCTTCTCAATCCTTCGACAATTTAAATTTGCAGTTTTATGTCATAGTATATATAACCAGCAAACCCTAAGTCCTGAATGAGCAATAGCCTATTCATCTTTTGGATTTCGGGTTTGGTCTTTCTCTTGCACTGACGGAAGGGATACAGCCTATCCTCAGAACAGCTGTATGTCACATTATTGTGTCATTAATTTATGGGATTTTTTGATAAATGTATTAGAAAAATGTCCAATATTTCGAGAACGGTTCATGTTAGCGTTCTAAAGTTTATGCCAATCGTTTTCTAAGAAAAATTACATAAGAAATGTCTATTTGCGTAACTTTATTAAAAGTTTTGATTTTTTGATGATTTTTTCAAAATTTCACTCGAAAATTTAGGGGGGTTCTGAACATTAGATTGTGTTTAAAAACAATAGGCTTCCAGTATTCACGGATTGTGATTTTTGTACCAAATTTCATTCGAATCGCTCCATTCGTTCGTGAGATATCGTCTCCACAGGCTCACTGACACACACACACACACACACACACACAGACATCACCTCAAAAATGTTTGATTCGTGATCAGGGATGTTTGAAACGTGCTCTATCGTCGAAAAATCGAATTCGAATTTTCGACCCCGTCACAATACTTTCCTTATACATTACGTATATAAGGAAAGTAAAAAAAAATCGGCCGAATACTGTGATTTGTATACGGAGCACACAAACAAACAGTCAAATAAACAGATATATAAACAAATAAACATACTTTTATTTTATATATATATTTTTTTACCTTCTCATACTGTAGAATATAGTGTAGAGAAATTATTACTTTTACGAAATTTTTTCATTTCGAGATTTTGATGTCAATATATATTTAAGACTTTCTTTATTGTACACTATAGCTGTCACAATTATGAATTTTCTCGAAGCTTTATATCCGGCTTTATTATTGAAAAATCTATAGCTAGATAGAATTTTTTGAAATTCGAGCGAAAACATACAAATTTATTCAAAATTTTTTATTTTCTTAACCTGCCAGCATAGGACAAAATTAGTCATAATTATGCATTAAAGTGGTTATTTATAGATCAACGATTACGAAACTTGACAGTTTTGATCATACTTTTAGGTTCGTGACGTCATTATCCCCCTCAGAGCGAAAGTTACCTCACAGAGGGATACATTGTCAAACTTTGTATAATTCGAAAGATTTGTTTTCATGTCCTTTATAATGAAGGGTAACATGCTATATTTGTGATTCTTTAGACCCACAATACATATTTTTAAATTTTTTTTTACAAAATTTGCAAAAGATAAATAAATAAATAAAGCTACTTTAAAATGGAGTTCAGCTACTAAAAATCGAGTTGAGTCACACTTCAGTTTATTTAACCTTTTGCCTACGGGTGGGGTAACGTCAATTCCAAACGAACAACCCCTCAAAAAGACAGATATTCGACATACCCTATCCCAAACAGTTGGATCCTCCTTCGCAGACATTGGCGTCCATGGAAGCCAATGCCTGCAAAGGGGAATCGAACTGTTTGCGTAGGGTATGCCAAGCACCTGTCTTTTTGAGAGGTTCTTTGTTTGGGATGGACGCTGTCCAACCTATAAGCAAAAGGTTAAGTATGACTATGTTCAGAAATCAAGCCCGGTCGCCCCGGGCGGACAGTTGAGTCAGGACTAGACAATTGAATTCCCAGAAATAATCCATTTTGTGACATTTCAATCGCCCAATCGCCTCGGTCGTCAATTCTGAACATGGCCTAGGTTCAGTGCGTATGTAATAAAATTGCATGGATAAAGAGAACGATCTTAATATCAATAAATTTCAAATTGAAATCACAATTTTAAGCCTTAACGTCTTTCAAGAATATTATTCTTGGACGGATGTGTTTCCGTATAGCATAATAAATTTTAATCTCATTTCTATTCTGTTATCTCTTCCGAGTTGTTTGTATGTGTTCTATTAAAACTTTTCTATAAATAATTTGTTATGAAATCCCATCTTCCACTGGAAGGGTACACCCACCCATCTTATCGCCTCCGAACCGATTTGGGTTTCTTAGATTAAGGACTTCCTGCCATCATTCGGAATATTATCTGGAATGTATTGCCTTCCTTCCTTCGCTTTGATTCAGATGTCTTGTGACCGATTAAATTTTCGGGTGCCACAAATATGTTTAATAGACAAACATTTAGCACTGAAACTGTATTTGTTGGATATAGACCAGTGGTTCATAAAGGGCAAGCCGTGAAATCCAAGGGCAGTGGCATCCAGTGAGGTATGCATACCTCAGGGGTATGCAAGTCGATACGTGGGGTGTGCCATGAAGAGCTAATATTTTATTTTTGTATTTTTCTCACTTGAAATATGTTTTATATTGACATAAAAAATAAGAAAATTATAGAATATCAAATATTAACTTGTATTCATAAATTACACGATTATGAAGATAATAATACACTCTGTTGCAAAAGAAGATACGCACCCATAAAAAAAAATTGAGTTGCTGTTGTAACTGATCAGTTGTAACATTTGTGACAGAATCTTCCGAAGAGGGACATAAGCAACTGAATTGACTCTATGCCACACCGAATATCGGTTTGTAAAGCTACCAGGGGTGGATTTACCACTTGCTAAAATGCCATCGTCTTCTTGCCACCATTTCTTAATAAAACGTTTTTTTGCTCCCAAATTCTAATCATTTGCATATTTCTTCAAACGATGCATACACGCCGAGTTTTGCGACTGTAGCTCAATTTCTTATAGGTGCATTTTTTTATTTGTAGCAGAGTGTGATTTCTCACCAAAACCCCACGCAATTTTTACTTTCCTTATATACATAATGTATAAGGAAAGTATTGTGACGGGGTCGAAAATTCGAATTCGAGTTTTCGACGGGAGAGCACGTTTCAAGCATCCCTGATCACGAATCAAACATTTTTGAAGTGATGTCTGTGTGTGTGTGTGTGAAAGTATGTGTGTGTGTGTGTCAGTGGGTCTGTGGAGACGATAACTGACGAACGAATGGACCGATTTGAACAAAATTTGGAACAAAAATCACAATCCGTAAACACTGGAAGCCTATTGTTTTTAAACGTAATCGAATGTTCAGAACCCCCCTAAATTTTGGAATGAAATTTTGAAAAAATCGTTAAAAAATCAAAACCGCTAATAAAGTTACGAAAATAGACATTTCTTATGTAATTTTTCATTAGAAAACGATTGACATAAAATTTAGAACGCTAACATGAACCGTTCTCGAGATATTTCACATTTTTCAAAAAAAAAATTATCAAAAAGTCATATAAAATAAAAATATATATTTCCTATTGAGAAACATGTTCACTTTTCATATGTAATACCATGCGATAAATTGGGTGACATCCTTCTCGCGGATCTAGCTCGTTCCATTCATGGGAAAAGATACTTCGAGTAATACTTTTGTATTTGAACGCCAATAGCCATTTATCTGTTATAAGAATAACTTATTTCTCCGTCAGTAAAGTTTGGCGAGATTTTGGCGACTAATTTGGCGGAATGTCGCCAACTTGGCGACTTTTTGAAATGTTGTCAAATTAGCGAAAATCTCGCCAAATGGATTAAAATGACGCTAAATCAATGAAAATGACGACTCATTGTCGAAAATTCAATATCTTGGAAAGAATATAAGTATTTACTATAAGAAAAACCTATTTTTTTATTGTAAAAGTAATAAATCCATTTCATTATATAAGGAAAGTCATGTGTTGGCCACATCAGATTTTTTTTCTGGAAACGCTACTGGTATTAATAATTTAAATGGCTGCTAACGAATATAACGCATACGGTACAAGCTCAGAAATGCATGCTTAGAAGCTTAACAGATAACGGATATGAAACGCGTAGCGAACGATTTCTGGGAGCGGAATTCATTCTTAAATCGAGAGCTGTCTGTATTATTCATCCTAACTAAAGAACAATTATTAAAATTTAAAGACATTTTATAAAATCTGGGCACGCTGGTAAAGTTTCTCGATGTATCATTGGAAGAATATTTGTTGCCACATCATTCCACCTGCAAAAGAATAAAGGCCATCGCTCGAAAGCCCAGCATCATTGTAAAGGTTAAAAGACGTGCCATAACAACACTTTTCCTTAAAAGCTAGGTCCAAATTCCCAAATTAGTCCACTCATCAAAGTCAGGCATCCACCCAGCATTCCCCTCGCCACCCCTGGGCGTTTTCAATCGTTAACTAATCGCCTCGCTAAAAAGATTACGATGCCTCTTACCCACTCGCCAGCACACGCATCCAGGAAAGGGTGATTGCGGAACACAAAAAAGAAAAACCCTCCGAAATTCTTCTGGATTTGATAATTGCCGCCATCGACTGGTGGGTGCGGCCTAGGTTTACTAACATCAGAAATCGCGTGCCTAGCTGGTGTGGGTGGACCACACCTAGATCACGTGACGTCGCCGTAAATATTCCTTTCCCACAAAAGGACCCCTGTCAGGTTTAAAAAAAAAAGTCCACTTTCTTACGATTTTTCGAGTAGTCATGACCTTCTTTTTGTCCGTTTTTTCCTGAATGCCCCTCAAGGATCGTTAAACGCTCTTTCGTGATCGCGACGTGTTCATGGTACGTGAACCCAGGCAGCGTGGCCCGGTCATCCGAGTGGGGGAATGCTTAATTGATTTCTGTTAGCGATCTGGTTTTTGTGCGGAATGATACGGTTGGGGTGTCCGCAAGGAGAATGAAATATGTGTAGTGGAGTTGTACATCCCTTAGATAATACAAATTGCATTGTGTTGGAAGTCGGAAGTGATGAATAAATCAGGGGTCACGTCCAGCTCTCAGTAGCGTATGTTTAATTCTACGAAGTCGCAGTTATAGGATAAATGACTTTCTGCACAGCAAAAACCGCTTAATGAAATATCGATTAATGGAATATCCTTTTAATGGAATAATATTTATCATCTGCTGTCCATTATATGTATCATTGCAATGAACAGCAGCCATTCATTATAATGATAGAACTTTCCGGTTGAATGTTGAGAAAAGCCTGTTTTGTGATTAAATGTGTGTCGTCATAGTTAGAAATTTGTATCCATATCATTCCTTATTGTATCGATACTGTATCGCTTTGACGTCATTCATATTCTGACCTAGATATTTAAATTTTTCGGAATTTTGAGTTTTGCTTTTAAAGGAGTAGGTGTAAAAACCATGTAGGTGCAACATGCCAAGAAAATTCTTAGAAAAATATGAAAATAGAACCTATAGCCTATTACGTACTTACTTTCACCTACACGTTATTTATTGCCTGTAAGAAAAAAAGAAAATATTTTTTCTTTGCATACTTTAGTTTTAGGAAGAGCAAAAAAAAACAAAAACAGGATGGATTTACAGTAAAAATAAACTACTGCTTGTAAGATAACTTACAACTCCTTAGAACTTACAACTTGTAGAAACAGTCATAAGTTAGCTAGGTGACTACAATTGTTTTGAGGGCGCCATAAGTGCCCCTCTTCAGTTTAAAACAGAACAGCTAGAACAAACAGCATGCGCCCTTAATAAAAGCTGAGAGCGAACTACGAAGAAGCAAGCGATGAACAAACAAATCAAAAGAGCTTGGACACACACAATGAGAAATTCGCATGTGGGTGGTATCAGAATTGAAAAACGCCCATACACGTATCACCACGGACGATAAAAGGTCTCTCTCCAGCCCACGAAACAAGGTGAGTTGACACTGAAAATGAAATTTTAAACATTAATATGAGACCGAATTTCATGAAAATTCGTAGGTAGTCTTGAGATAGCTTCACTTAAAATTTAGTCTATGTTTCCAGTTTCTAAGAGCAGCGATGTTCCAGATTTTAATAAAAAACGAATTTTCCATAGATACAGCATTATGAAAATGATATATTTTTCGTACATTTATTATTGTAAAATTATATCAGCAATGGAATTAAATCAAATGTGTTTACACTACAGACGATTTTTATTTAATTTTTCCAATTTAAATAATAAAGATAGTGATATTTTCAATATTTTACGTCATCTGTTTTATTTCAAATATTTTTCAACTCATATATAATGTTTAGCCAATAACTCATACATTGTGTTTGGTTAATTGCTGAAACAGAATATAAGTAGTACGGTTAATGCAATTTAGTATTTCTAATTAGCACTTCCAATGAAATTTTACCGGTTTTATTTTTGGAATATATTGATCCAATTTCATATATTTTGTAAATTTGTTCACAAACGAGACCAGAATGTTTTATTTTTCAGATCTTCCTATGAAGGTAATTTTGTATATATAATCCTTTTTCGCAGAAATTGACAAAATCGTTTTACAAACTTAGCAAATAAGTGGACTTTTATCCAGATATTTTGAACGTATTTCTCGAAGATGCAGTTATTTTCAAAATTCGAGATGCAGCTATTGTAGTTATTTTACACCATTTTTTGCGTGCCTGTTATGAAATAACAGGTTAAAAATTTTCTATGGTCAATTCATTTTAGTATAAACATTTTTTCTATTCCTGAAAAAATATAGGACCATGAATTTACAAAATTGTATCCAAAGCTATTGAATAGACACACACTGAGTGTCATATACAATTTTATCAATGTGAAATTTACTGATGTATCGTAACGTCATGTATATTGATACATCTATACAGTTGTATCGATACGTTCATCAGTATTTAAGATAGGGAATTCACTTTCCTATCGATTGGAATTTTCATTGAATTTCGTGTTATAGATAACACCATAAATAGGCATACAATGTTAACAATTCATGATTTAACAATAGAAGTGATGGATTTTGCAAGAACGCTGGTATCTATCTAATCTACACTGAAGAAAAGTTGCTGTTAAATGTTAACGAAATAAGTCGTTTTACTTTTGTATATAGGTCAGTCATATTGTAGAAGGTTGGTTTACTCTTTGCAGTCATTCAAATGATGCAGTCTGAGTGTTCTTTATTGCAGAGTTAGAAAAGGATCAATTGGCTCAAAAGCTTTACGTACAGCATGGTTAATCACTCCATGGAAACAAATCTAAATAATTGTCTAATGTGTTTTTATCTTTCGTGACCCTCCAGAAGCCACCCGGTAATCTAGAAGGCGGAATCGTTGCATACTTATAGTATCAACTACACAGTAGAACCTAATGGAACCCGAATTTCGATTCCCTTCGGAGGTACATGAAATTGAGGAGGAGATTTAAAAAGTCTTTCCAGACCTTCCAGATGCCCACCGGTGATGCAGAAGATTAAAACTTTGCACACTTATAGTATAGTTTTTCGAGACAGGGTTTAATGGAACCGGATTTTCGATTTCCCTCCCTAGGAGGTGAAGAAAGTGGGGGTTTCAAAAAGTATTTCCAGACCCTCTAGAAGCCCTTTGGTGGCAGAAGTCTGAAATTTAGCACACTTATATGACGGCCACACTGAAATTTTTGAGACAGGAGCAGACGATGTGCGCTAGAAAAAAATTATTGATCGGATATACACATTTGAAATCTGTTATGTCAGCAAACGATTATTTGTGGCAACAATTACAATTTAGCTATCGTAGAATAAATTTTGAAAGAAAAGAAAATGGAGTTGACGCGAGAGCATTGCAGAGCTATAATTTTCTATGATTTTAAAGTGGGGCTAAATCAAGAAGAATGTCTTCAACGTCTGCAATTAGCATATAGAAATGATGCTCCATCTCGCGCCACTGTATTCATATGGTTTATAGAGTTTAGAAGAGGTCGAAATTATCTCCTGGATGAAGAACACACAGTAAGATCTTTGTCAGCTGTCGTCCCAGAAAATGTGTCGGCCATTCGAAAAATGTTAATCGACGATAATCGCTGTTCCTACCAAATGATACAGAAGGAACTTAACATTGGATCCGCAGCTATACATAAAATTATTCATGAAGAACTGCATATATGAAAAACTTTGTTTGTCCTTGGATTCCCCCATAATTTAACAGAACACTAAAAATCGGAGCGTGTCAGAATCAGTAAAAAAACCCTAAATCAGTAAAAAAACCCTAAAAACCCTAAATAGTTATTTCTACATAAGTGGTGATGAAATATACATACCGTTTTCTGACGTTTCAACACGTCATGAAAGTAAAGTAAGAGTCTTTAAAGATGACTCCAAATCAACAATGGTGCAAAGACAACGAGCAATGAAAAATATAATGTATGCCATGTTCTTCAGAAGTATAGGTATGGTCAAAGCCATAAAGCTGGAGAGACAGAAGACAAATAAAGCTAACTGGTACACTACTAAGTGTCTTTCAGAAATTCTTCAGGAAGTGATGTTAGGGGACTCATGCTTCACCATGACAATGCATCTTCTCATTCAGCAAGGACAGCCGAATTTCTTGAACAAAAACCATCAAAGTGCAACATCCACCCTATTCTCTCCTGATCTTGATATGTGTGACTTTTGGCTACATTTTAGTCTAAAAAATTTACGTAGGCGTCGTTTTTATTCTGAAGATGAGATTGATGACGCTATAAAAGCATATTTTTCATCGATTCCAAGAAATGGATGGCTTGAAGCATTTAATCTTTGGAAAATTCGCCTACAAAAGTGCATTGATGTTGGAGGGGAGTACTTTGAACACTCCTAAGAGTTGGTAAGTTTAACTTGTACCACTTAGCCGTATCTAAAAAATTTCAGTGTGATCCTTGTAGTATCCACTACGAAACAAAACTGGGCTAATTTTCGATAAAAACGATTATATTCTAGGGGTAATCTCGTCCCAGGCATGACTGCATTTTTCTTTATCTAGCTCTGCGCAAAAGATGTCAGTGGGATAGAAGACGCGCGCAGTTTGATCTAGGGCTCTCCAGAGAGACTGAACTTAAACGGTGACTGTCATCTTACCCCACTGACTTCACTAAATCCTTTTGGACGTCGCTGGGTAAAGTGTGCACAGCACAATTAAAAATCTCCGTGCGTCTGGATATTGCCATTTCAAAATTAACAACCAATTTTTTAACTGTAATAATCTGAAAATTTACTGCGTTTTGTCAGCTTTTTTCAAAGACCTCCCTGAACCATGACATCACGAATGATGAAATTTTATGCCACTGAAACAACTTTTTTATTCATTGTCGATCTGACGGCCCAACCGTATATTAAGGAACCTTGCATATTTTCGATACTAAGCGCCATATATTGTTAAACAAAATAAAACTTATTTTAAAAAAGTTAGAATTTGGCATTTCAAGCGTTTCAGTTTTCCGTCTTTAACAGGCCTAGGTACAGTCTATATAATAATTAACTTGTATTTGTCTTCTCAGACTCTCCAAAAGTCCCCCGCTGACTTTGCAGACTGAAACTTTGTCTTCAATTTATAGACCTCGGTACAAAACCTAACGGAACCGAATCCTCGATTCCTTTTCCCCCGTCCCCCCCCGGAGGGCTATGTGGAAGAAAATGGGGTTCTTCAAAAAGAAACAAGCCCTCCAAAAACCCCTCGTTGACCTAGAAGGCTCAATATGGGCACACTTATAGAACAATTTACACAATAGATCCTAAAGGTGTTGGATTTCTAATTACTTTCTTTATATACATATAATGTATAAGGAAAGTATTATGACGGGATCGAAAATTCGAATTCGAGTTTTTTCAACGGGAGAGCACGTTTCAAGCATCCCTGAACACAAATCAGGCGTTTTTGAGGTGATGTTTGTATGTGTGTGTGAAAGTATGTGTGTGTGTGTGTGTGTGTGTCGGTGAGCCTGTGGAGACGTTAACTGACGAACGAATGGACCGATTCGAACGAAATTTAGTACGAAAATTACAATCCGTAAATACTGGAAGCCTATTGTTTTAAAAACGCAATCGAATGTTCAGAACTCCCTAAATTTTCGAGTGAAATTTTGAAAAAATCATCAAAATTAAAACTTTTAATAAAGTTACGCAAATAGACATTTTGCATGCAATTTTTCCGTAGAAAGTGATTAACATAAACTTTAGAACGCTAGCACGAACCGTTCTCGAGATATTGCACATTTTTCAAATAAATTTATCAAAATATCCCCTAAATTAAAAAAAATTATTAACTGTTGAGAAACATGTTCACTTTTCATATGTAATATCATGCGATAAATTTGGTGGATTTAGCTCGTTCCATTCATGAGAAAAGATACTTTGAGTAATACTTTTGTATTTGAACGCCAATAATGATATATCTGCTATAAGAATAACTTATTTCTCCGTCCATAGCGCTTGGTGATTTTGGCGACGAATTTGGCTGAATGTTGCCAACTTGGCGACTTTTTTAAATGTTGCCAAATTAATGAAAATCTCGCCAAATGGATAAAAATGATGCTAAATCAATGAAAATGACGCCTAATTGACGAAAATTCAATATCTTGGAGAGAATATAAGTATCTACTATAAGAATAACTTATTTTTTTTAACTGTAAAAGTAGTAAATTCATTGCATTATGAAAGGAAAGTCATGTGCTGCCCACATCAATTTTTTTTTACTCAAGACGGGTAAATTGGGGAGTTTGAATTTTGTTTCCAGATCGCCCAGAACCTCACGGTGATATTGAAGGCTGAAATTTTGAACACTTATACTATTGATAACAGAACAACACCTAACTAGGACAATTTTGGATTTAGATGACTTTTTTCGACGCTAAGTATCATTTATTATTAAACAACAGAAATGCAATATAAAAGGTGCAACTAATTTCTTTAAGAGAGTTAGTTTATCTGTCTTTACCAGGTTTAAATACCAGTGAGCAAATAAAAGAACAATGTGTGGACGAAAGAAATAATTGCGGAATATAAAGTTAGAAGAGATATGAGAGTGAGGGAGATGGGGGGGGGGGGACCTGCATCCGCAATGTTTTCAATATGGCAAAATCTGCAGGGACCGAAGCAAGTAATATAAAAAATGACGCAAAAAGAAGGTAAGTACATTGCAGGTACTATTAATAGGTTGTAGTGGATAATATGTCGCAGGAAGAAGTAGTAAAATGAGAAAAGTTATCAAAAAATTATAGAAGCATAATAAACTTAGCAATAAATAAAATAAATTAAATCCCTTAAACAAAACAAATAAGAAAAGTAGGGAAATTCACAAGGGAAATAGTATATACATTTATACTAATATTAACATTATTAATTAAACAGTAATAAAATGTGCGTATAAATGCGATAATAAAATGTTTGTCAAATGTTGAAAACTATAAATACATGCAATTTAGAACAGTGTATTTTATTTTTAGAATTGCCCATCCTTTTCGAAACATTTTAATTGCTAAGCTTAAAAAGGAATATGTTAATGAGATGGAATAGTTGATTTCTATCTGGTACATTGTACCCTGCTCAACCGTTACTGGCAGCTAAACAAACATTCATGTTATTTCCAAATGTCCTCTTCGTTATTTCGCTTTTATGTATTCATCTGAATAGAAATCTCATTTTACGACAGAGCATGAAGAAGTCTGAGTTATACGTTAAAACCATAGAAATATAAACAGTTAGTAATGCACATTGTGCTAAATTTATATTAACATAGTTATTAATGCTACCGAAGTTTAATTTCGAAATTTAATGTCTGAAGTGTCCGTCATTCATGTTAAAACCATAGAAATGTAAACAGTTAGTAATACACATTTTGCTCTACTTATATTAATATAGTTGCTAATGCTACCGAAGTCTCCTTTCGAAATCTAATGTCTGACGTGTCCGTCATTCATATTAAAACCATGGAAATGTAAACAGTTAGTAATGCATAGTTTGCTCTACTTATATGAACAGAGTTGCTAATGCTACCGAAGTCTCATTTCGAAATCAAATACCTGAAGTATCCATCATTCGTATTAAAACCATAGAAATGTAAACAGTTAGTAATGCACATTTTTCTCAACTTATATTAACGCAGTTATTAATGCTACCGTAGTTTAATTTTCAAATTTAATGTCTAAAATGTCAGTCATTTATGTTCCTTTTTTGTTAGACTGATTGATTGCTATCCAAAACAGTATTAGGAAATTTTAATAAACATCATTGGATGAATTTTAGATCGCAGTACTTCTTAAAATTCGTTAAAAAAATCGCTTTTCAAGTTGGTTAATTGGATACATTAGTGTGATTTGTGATACTACATTACTCTACTAAAATGCGCCTGACCACGCTATCTAGTATGCATGTACGTGTGTATGTACATCCTCCGATTTATAAAGCTAATTCTTGACCAAGAAACTCACCCTTTTTTGTTTTTAATGAGGTAATAATCTGGAGATTTGCAGAAAACACTAAAAAATAAATAATTATTTATTAAAAACTTACAAAAATGCCATACATTTAATTTCTTTTCAATACTATTAAAATTACCTTAATTCTTGACCTAAATAACTCTTCATTTTACAAAAGGGAAGATAAATTATGTGGGCAGTTACAAAATACAGTCGAAAATTAAAAAAATGTTACTAGATTTATTAATATATACTTTAATTTATTACTAAAAGAATGGGAGATTAAAGAAACATTTATTGTTTATTAAATTTCCGTATTGACGAAAGTCGACACAATTCAATAACGAAAATATGCTAACATTTTTTTAATTCTCTGTGAAAATAAAAATTTTGTTTCTAAGTTCACTTGGTGGATTTTAGTTTAGGTACTGACGATTTTCGTTTCAAACGTTTCATGGAATCATTTCATTTCTACCCTTTTCTTCCGTAGATCTTCCTGGCGTCAAGTAAGCATGCGCGGCACATGGACCGCGTGTGAGCGTCAGTAAATCTTTTGCCCTATTCGCGCTTTGTTAACTTTCGCAGAACACATTTTTTGCCGAAATTCTGCTCAAACAGTTGCGAAATATTTTCTGAAAAATAAAATGCAATGCTCAGATTATATTAAAACTAAATTTTTCATATTCAATAAAATATGGTATATGTATTTTATTTTAATCCAAAATATTTTTGGTGCTGCCATGTGTTGTCGTAATTTAATTCATACCCGACTATTTTCATTTTTTAATGAACATTTTTAAATGTTTATTCCTTCTAATACAGTATTAAATACAACAACAGATCATATATAATAATACCACAATCACGGAAAGGTAATTTCTCATTCTATAAATTTGATAAAGGGATCTGAATGTACATCACTGAGGACTGTAGCCTTGTCCTCAAATTCCTTTATCTTGAAGTCCAAGTTCAATGACCTTTTCGTGATTGTGGCATTATTATATATGATATGTTGTATTTGATAGCGTATTAGAAGGAATAGACATTTAAAAATGTTCATTAAAAAATAAAAATAGTCGGTATGAATTAAATTACAACAGATGGCAGCACCAAAAATATTTTGGATTAAAATAAAAAATATATTCTATATTTTATTGAGTATTAAATTTAGTTTTAATATAATCTAAGCATTGCATTTTATTTTTTAGAAAATATTTCATTACTGTTTGAGCAGAATTTCGGCAAAAAAAAAAAAAAAAAAACGGGTTCTGCGACAGTTAAGAAAGTGCGGATAGGGCAGAAGATTTACTGACGCTCACGCTTAAGTACATTTGTAGAAACGGGTGTTCACTATGGCGTATATATTCGGTTGCAAGTTAGGAGTTTTTTCAAAAGGCGACCTGCTCGGGTATGTAGAAAGAATGGTCTGTAGAACTAAGCAGTCTGTAGAACTAACCGGTCTATAAGAAATGATCTGTAGGAAACCGGTTTGTTGAACAATTTAAATAAGGAACATAAGGAGCGACAGCGCGAGTGCAATTTGGAAAAATTAAAAAAAAAAAAAAACTTTAAATAATAGAAAATTAGGCAATTTATTTCGTATTTTTTGTTAATTACTTTTAAAAACTTGTTAATTACTAGTCTATATATTAGGGTTGGGCATTTTCTTCGATAAGAAAAGCCACATGGAACGTTTTCATATATTTTTTATTGAAGAGTCACAGAAAATATTACTTTAAAATTATTGTATTTATAAATAACAATAAATACAACTATATAACAGTCCTACTCACCAAAGGAAAATATGTTTAATCTTTGTTCATTGAAGACTTCGATTGAGGCTTCATTTTCGCAGTTGATAGTTTAAAATCTGGCTGGTAGTATGTCAAACTGCTCTAAAAAGCTCACTGAAGTAGCTGTTAGTGAGGATGGCACGATATTTTGATTTGACAAATTCCATTACAGAGAAGAGAAATCTATAGCAATGAGTTGTACCAGAAACAAATGATATATTTCAGTTTGAAAATTCAAGTTCTAAATTTTATACCGCTTGGGTTTATAGGAAACTTACTCTAGATCTTAATGGGTTGATATAAAATATAAATGAAACTCAATATTGCTTCGGGAGCTCAAGGGTCGTATGTGATTCGAGAGCCGTAGTTTGCCCACTTTTACTATATATTAATAATCGTAGATGGAGTGGTTTCTGCACTCTAAAGTTGTACTGTTTCGGTTACAGGGACGAATTAGATATGAAACTGTCGGTCGTCATAGTGTGCAGAAGATATGAAATAGGTACATTTGAGGGTGTGACTTTTGACAGAAGCACATGCCTTCAACCACAATCCCAAACGCTGATTCGTCTGGCAGCGCATCGACCAAGAAGTGTCGACTTCGGAAAATCATTAGAATACTTGTAAAATATATTTCGGACATTTTTACATGCATTTAACATAGTTAGACATGCGTAGTCGAAGGACAAATGTGATGTATAAAACCGGTACCGAAACACTGTGTATAAAATGTTCAATGTATAAAATATTCGTGTGAGATAGAACCGGAGCATTGAAGGTATCCAATGATGATCTCGGATAGCCAGAGATTGCGGTTATAGTCGTAAGGCGCAATTCATTCATCATCGACATGCGTCACGACATGCGTAGACGAAGGTATTGTCCTCTGATAATCAGTGCAGCATTGAGCTCTGATGATCAGCGCAGTCCTCTGATAATCAGCGCAGTCCTCTGATAATCAGCGCAGCATTGATCTCTGATAATCAGCGCAGCATTGATCTCTGATAATCAGCGCAGCATTGACCTCTGATAATCAGCAAAACATTGCCCTCTGATAATTAGCGTGATGCAGAATAATAGTGATGCAAAAAACGTCCCTGTGATATGGAACGCGAAGCGCTCCATACTTCCGGCGACAACTTCCAATACATCAGACGAAACCGGGCAAGTGTAAAGTATAAAATACTATTTATTTTATGTTAAAATGTGCTAAATATATTTTACATGCATTCTAGTGATTTTTTCGAGGTCGACGTCCAGACATCCGTACCTTCGCTTAATGAATCTGAACTTGGGATTGTGGCTACAGCTAGGGCATTTTGATTTTTTACTGAATGGTATTCTACATTTTGATACAACAAAGTGTATTTTCTTTTGACACATTGGTACATGGCATAAATTTGGAACATGTAACTCTTTCTTGAAGGTGCTGTTTAGTACGCGCGTTTTGTCAAAGAGACGTATTGAAATGGCGTTTTGTCAAAGAGACGTATTGAAATGGCGTTTTGTCAAAGAGACGTATTGAAATGGCGTTTTGTCAAAGAGACGTATTGAAATGGCGTTTTGTCAAAGAGACGTATTGAAATGGCGTTTTGTCAAAGAGACGTATTGAAATGGCGTTTTGTCAAAGAGACGTATTGAAATGGCGTTTTGTCAAAGAGACGTATTGAAATGGCGTTTTGTCAAAGAGACGTATTGAAATGGCGTTTTGTCAAAGAGAGGTATTGAAATGGCGTTTTGTCAAAGAGACGTATTGAAATGGCGTTTTGTCAAAGAGACGTATTGAAATGGCGTTTTGTCAAAGAGACGTATTGAAATGGCGTTTTGTCAAAGAGACGTATTGAAATGGCGTTTTGTCAAAGAGACGTATTGAAATGGCGTTTTGTCAAAGAGACGTATTGAAATGGCGTTTTGTCAAAGAGAGGTATTGAAATGGCGTTTTGTCAAAGAGACGTATTGAAATGGCGTTTTGTCAAAGAGACGTATTGAAATGGCGTTTTGTCAAAGAGACGTATTGAAATGGCGTTTTGTCAAAGAGACGTACTGAAATGGCGTTTTGTAAGGAGGTACAAGAAGTTGTATAGTAATTGTATACATTATTAGGGGGCATAAGAAGTCACATAACAATCTCGCTTTCAAAGGGACTGTATAGTAAGTAATAATATCGATCAAGAGAGATAGGTGATCCGTGAATTTATTTTATGAGAGTCAGCGTTACAGGCTGCTGTATAGGAGACAATACTTTAACTTTACCCTACATCATAGGACGGACTCAACCACTAGTACTATTTCAACTATTTAAATACCCGTTAATCCACAGCACAGTTCAAACTGTCGTTTTTCCTTATAGACTATCACGCCACTGTTGCTCCTAGAGTTATCATTGTTTGAGTATAGAGAATCTAATAATTGTTTAATGTGCTTATGTCTTTCCAAATACCCCTCAAAAGGCCCTCGGTGACCTACAAGACCATTTGAACACACTTATAGTAGTATGCACGTGACAAACCTTGATGATGCCATATTTTTGATTTCGAGGGGGGTTTCTGTAAAGTCTTTCTAGACCCTCCCTTACTCGATGACCTAGAATGCCAAATATTTACACAATTGTACTACAGGGCGCGGTAGCCCATTGGTTAGCGCGCTGGAGTTGCACTCGGTAGGCTCGGGTTCGATTCCAGCCGCTGCCAAAACTGCCGCCGTGTTCACGCGGAGTACGATCACGTTAAACATGTGGGTCCGTGTGTCCTTCCGAGAGGTTGGTGGTAATGGAAGGAGGGTACGGTCCCTGTGGATGCCTCCCCCACTGGGTTCCAGTCTAAATTGGGTGGCACTTCCCGGCCGTCCAAACAGTTACCTTACACCTTTCTGGTAGGTCGGACGGTCTGGGTCTCAACAACAACAATTGTAGTACAGACCACGGAACAGAACCGAACGAAACAAAATTTTCGATTTTTTTACCACTGTGGGCTGAGAAAAAGGGGTGGTTCGAAAATTCTTTCCAGACCCTTCCAGACTGTTCAGGTCGAAGACCCTTCTCCCCTGCTTTTTGGGAGAAAATCCAGTCTTTCACCAGAAGTCCAAATCTTTGTACACTTATAGTATCGTCCACGGGATAGAACCTAATGAAGACGGATTTTCGATTTCACTCCTGGGCGGGGAAATGGGGGAGGGGGCAGGTCTGAAGGTTTATTCAGACCCTTTAGAAGCCTCTTGGTGATCTAGAAGGTTTGCACACTTTAAGCACCAAGCCCGCGATCTAAAAGTGAACCGGTTTTCAATTAAGATGAATACTTTCAGTATACTGTGCATTTTTAAATAAAATAAACCCTATTAAAATAACTTCAGCTTAATTTTTTAAGAGTGTTAGTTTCTTTGCCCTTGACACCATTAAATACTAGTAATATTATGAAAATCATGCGTTACTATCTTACTTGTTCTAAGTAAATACAAAAATAGCTATCTAATTATAGCTTTTTTGACATAAAGTGTGCATACATGACATTTGCTGACGACACATGCAATCGTTTTCAAGTGTTCACAGCGTTCGCGTGCACATACACTCACACACGCACGCACACGTGTGAACATTATTCTGAAATCGTTTGCTATGTCTTGAAATGTATAATCCCATCAAAATCTCTGCGAAAAAAATGATATTTCATCTGTACTATAGTCTATACTGTAGATATATATACTGTAGTCTATACTGTGTACTGTAGTCTATAGTCTATACTGTAGTCTATACTATCTATATGGTAGTCTGTACTGTAGTCTATACAGTAGCATCTATACTGTAGATAGACTTTGCCTTCTTGAAAATGATATTTTATTTATACTGTAGTAGCCGAGGGGGCTCCTGATGGATCTAATGATGTCACGAACGCAAAAATTGTATCACTGCTATTTTTTACTACAATCATTGAAACTGTTAAGTTTCAAGGCCATTGAGACATAAGTAACCCCTTTTATTATGCCAAATATTGTCCTATGTTACCATGTTAAGTAAATATAAAGCTTTTGCTCGAAGTTCAAAATATTATAATTCTAGATTTTTCGTTAACAAAGCTGGTAAAAAAGTTTCGTAAAACTTTTTTCACAGACAGACAGAGGGACGGATATTACTGTAAAAATAGCTAAAACATATTCAGGAGGTCCTAATACATGTATTGGCATCGAAATCTCGAAATCGAAAATTTTCTTGAAAACAATACTTTCTCTATATTCGATAGTATGAGAAAAGTAAAAACCAAACAGACTGTTGAAGTGATTTTCATATTTCAGTAAGTGAAAGCATATTTTCAAGACAGGAATCAAACATTCTATTGTATTTTCCCCATTTATTTTTAATTAAAATTCTACCTTTCCATCGGCATCTTCTTGAAGATAGACTGGACAGGGAGTCACCTCTATCGATAATTTTCTTCCATCACGCGATCTGCCAATCACTGAGCGACAATGCCTCGCGACACACTTTATGACTCCTACCGCAGGGGCGTAGTGACTTATATAGAGGAAAAGAGGGGGCGCACACACCACATTGGATATGGCCAGATAGACTTTGCGGGGGCTAAACAGCGGTAATGGATGAGCTAAGATTTGGCTTTAGAGAGAGAGAGAGATGTTTGATTGCTAGAAATATTTTAGCAAAATTATTTTGCTTCTTAGAAATAATGATTTGGAATAAACGGAAGTATTTTTATTTTAATGAAACTCCCGTGTATCTTAAATGTGCACATATGTGGGCACATTTATTAGATAGACTCAAGATAATATAAGACAACTAATACTATACGGTTTCCGGAAAAATATGTTAAATTGGAAATGACACAAATGTAATGTTGTATATTAATTAATTGCAATCCATGCTTGGAAAATTTCTTATGTTATTCAAAAGAGGTTCTCTCGCTTTTCTGGTTGCACCTTTATCCGCAATATCGTTCCTTACTTTGAAAAGTAAGTCATGTCATTCTTGAACATCAAACCATTTTTACTTTCCTTATATACATAATATATAAGGAAAGTATCGTGACGAAGTCGAAAATTCGAATTCGTGTTTTCGACGGGAGAGAACGTTTCAAGCATCTCTGATTACGAATCAAACATTTTTGAAGTGATGTCTGTGTGTGTGTCAGTGAGTCTGTGGAGACGATAACTGACGAACGAATGGGCCGATTCAAACGAAATTTGGTACAAAAATCACAATCCGTAAACACTGGAAGCCTGTTTTTTTTATACGCAATCGAATGTTCAGAATCCCCCTAAATTTTCGAGTGAAATTTTGAAAAAATCGTCAAAAAATCAAAACTGCTTATAAAGTTACGCAAATAGACATTTCTTATGTAATTTTTCATTAGAAAACGATTGACATAAATTTTAGAACGCTAACTCGAACCGTTCTTGAGATATTGCATATTTTTCAAAAAAAATTATCAAAAAATCATATAAAATAAAAGAAAATATTTCCTATTGAGAAACATGTTCACTTTTCATATGTAATACCATGCGATAAATTGGGTGACATCATTCTCGTGGATCTAGCTCGTTCCATTCATGAAAAAAGATACTTTGAGTAATACTTTTGTATTTGAACTCCAATAGTCATTTATCTGCTGTAAGAATAACTTATTTCTTCGTCTATAACGCTTGACGAGAGTTTGACGACGAATTTGGTGGAATATCGCCAACTTGGCAACTTTTTTCAATGTTGCTAAATTAACGAAAAACTCGCCAAATGGATAAAAATGACGCTAAATCAATGAAAATGACGACTCATTGACGAAAATTCAATATCTTGGAAAGAATACAAATATCTACTATAATAATAATCTATTTTTTTTTTTACTGTAAAAGTAGTAAATTCATTGCATTATATAAGGAAAGTCATGTGTTGCCCACATCAGATTTTTTAATTTCAAATTATAACGCTGTTAGGATAGTAAAACTTTCATAATTGCATCACGAATAAGTATAAAATTTTTCTCCGATTGCTAGGGGGAGTGTTTGATAGGTATTATATAACTTAAATATGCGCCTGCTTTTAGTTGAATAGCTCTTCCAGAACAGCTGAGCCTATATTTAGCGGAAACGAAGGGACCAGCTCTTCTTCGTCCTGCATGAAAACGTATATGAAAGAATTAATCTGATCAGCCTGCAACGAGTCCATGTTTCAGCAAAGCCTTTAAAAAATAAAAATAAATCAAACTCGTCTTTTAGGTGATTTGTCATTCTTCAATAGTAGTAGTGCAGATTCAAACCAGTATCATGTATGTTGTTGTTGAGACCCAGACCGTCCGACCTACCAGAAAGGTGTAAGGTAACTGTTTGGACGGCCGGGAAGTGCCACCCAATTTAGACCGGAACCCAGTGGGGGAGGCATCCACAGGGACCGTACCCTACCACCAATCTCTCGGAAGGACTTAGTATCATGTATGTTGTATACTCTCAATCAAAAATCCTCTTTTCAAACTATATCTTTTAAAAAGTAAACAGTACAAGGAGGAACCCCCCTTCGATTTCCCCGTGGTACTCCATAACACATATTAATTTCCAGAGCATAGCGAATTGTGTAGAAAAAGAAATGCCGACCACAGAATATAGTGATGAAATTACCGAGACAGAGCTTTACATGGACTAAGGTAAGAAAATGGAATACATAACGAGAATAGGGACTAACACACCACAGTGGATTTAACCAGATAGACATTTGCCGGAATTATTGAGCGATAAAGGAATGAGCTGGGATGGGATATGGCTTTAGTACAGCGAATTGATTGAATACATTTTAGATATTTGTGCATGGTGAAGATAATCTTGCTCCTCTGATAAATATTGTGGATAATAGAAATGGGTGTCCCATTTAATGAAGTTTCAAGATACACCTTAAAAACATATTATATAAGTTTATTCGGATACAAAAGAATATTAAAAATTACTAATACGTTTAAAGAATATATTTAATGTGAAATGCAGCAGATATGAATGAAAGTCCAAAATAAGAAATAAACATCTTACCGTATTTTTTCCACATATATTTTCCATAAAAGTTCTCCCTTTCCATCGAAATCTTCTTTAAGATGATGATGGTAAAGTGAAACTGCATTGAGGAGTCACCTCTACTGGTATTTTCTTTTATCACGCAATTTGCCAATCACCGAGTGACGTTATAGTGCCTGGTGACATACTCTAACTCTTCCGCCGGGGCTTGTGGGTTACATAAAGGAAAATAGGGCCTAACATACCACAGTGGATTTGACCAGACAGACATTTGTGGGGGCTCCGGAGCGATAAAGGAATGAACAGGGGGAGAGATAGTCCATTGGTTAGAGTACGGGGATTGCACTCTGAGGACCCCAGTTCGATTCCCAGCGTTTTAAAAACTATCCCCGTTTCTACGTCGAGTACGAGCGCTTTAAATCTGTGGGTTCAAAAGTATTTTTGAAAGGTTGGGAGCAGGGGAGAGAGGGTAAGGTCCATGTGGAAATCATCCTCACTGAGTTCCAGTCTAAATTAGATGACACTGTTCCAACCGTCCAAACCGATACCTTACACCTTTTGGAAGGTCGGACGATCTGGTTCGAAAGAAAGGCAGGAATAAGCAGGGACTTGGTTTAGCTGAGAGCTTTTTGGTTGCTAAAGATGATTCAAAGAAATATTTTTGTTTCTTTAAAATAATCTTTAACAAAAGAAAGTATTATTTTTGATGTGAATAATATCAATGCCTGGGGTTTCTGTGGCGGAAATTAGAGCGCTACGAAAAATGTAAACTCTTTGGAAACTTATACTTCCGAACCTAATAGATAACAAGAAAGATCAATCATGCATAAGCATTGATTATGAAACACTTTCCAACTGAAATGCAATTTCATTTAAAAATTTCTAAAATGTGATACATTCAGTGGTGATATCTTTTACATTATCACAGTACTACAGTAATTTATAATACTTAAATATTTAAAACTGTATCGAAATATAAATCATCTGATTCTCTATGCAAAATCAATGAATATTTCATTCATGTAACTTGTATTCCAGACTCCAGAGCTAAATAATTTTGTGTGAAAAAAATTCAGCAATTCTTATGTAACTCACCTTACAATCGCGTGACAAATTTGCATTCTGCATAAGTTAAAATTAGGCTTCGTTGAAGAAATAATAAAAGTTTAGGGATCATTTAAAATCACAACTATTGTAATTACGTAGGCACGGAATTTAGATACACAGATAATACACAGATACACAGATAATATGTGTGTGTGTATATGTGTGTATGTATTCAAAGTATTGGAATTGTGCCGAAGATCGGAACTCGAATTTTCGAAGGATCTACACGTTTTGGGACTTCTAGAACACGGAAAAACTATTTTTAGGAAGACTATTTTTGCAAAATGGCTCGCAAAAATCGTTAAATATAAAAAAAAAGACTACGTGTGCTCAATTATATCAATTAAATTCCTATTTTATACGTGATTTTTGACAACAAAAAGAATAAGACTAACCCCATTACTCTAAAACTAGCCGTTCTTGAGATATTCTAGTTTTTTTGCGTTTTCGCTACGCCACCTTTGACAATAAGTCCAGCTATCAAATAAGAACCAAATTTAAGTTTAACGTGCAAATTCAATGTCATTTAAAATACTTATGACTATTATTTTGTGCAGATAAACTCAAATTATTATTGAAGAAATAAAGAGAACGTGAATATGAGTCTGCAGGGAAAGACATGTGCTGCCCACATCAGAATTTTTAACAATATTACAACAATGATTTATAGAAGTGAACTGGAATTATTTGCAGGCCATTTCGAAAAATATGTATGATCTATATTTAAAGATCCACCAAATTTTTGTAGAATAAAATGTTCATCAAATTTAAGCTGTGTACCAAATTTTAACTCTCTAGGACGTAAGAAAGTGCATTAAAAATGCCATCAAATAAGTATATCACGAAGAGTTATATAAAATTAAAAATTTGAAAAAATTGTTATCTACCAAATTTATTTTAAAATGTGAAGCCTCTCTCATATACAAAATGATTAAACTCTTGGAAAGATAATTATTATATAATATATCTCTTTTTTCTTTCTGGGGGATATCCCAAAAGTCAGAATTTAATTGAATTTGTTTTCTTCACTATATTAAATAATTTTTAATTAAAGAAACTACTTAATATATTTTACTGAACTTTTTTTTATATATTTTATGGGATAATGTGAATATTTTCTAAAAATTTCGAAGCAATTTGTGAATTTTAAATTTGCTTAAAAAATGTTTGAAAAATTAGGTCACATAGGGTTCAATGCATTTTACTTTTTCAACCCGGGTTCAATAAAAAACTAATTGGGTGATATTATTTATTTATATTCCCATAGGTTCCACAGCCCGTCTGAAAAACATACTAAAATTTCATTTTGATAGTCATTTTTATGGCAGTTATCGTGCTAACGGACAGACAGACAGACAGACAGAATGAACAAAGTCATAAACACTTTTCAACTATGTTGTAAAGTGTTAAAAATGTAAATATTTTTTTATTGTTTTGTCTGAAATGGGATCCATATTATGAGTATATAAAAATGATTTTAATGCTTTAATATTTTTAAATTTTCTTATTCAAAAAAACTTAAAACAGTAACCGTCTGAGAGAGTGTTTTTTTTTTTTTTCATTTTTGGTCAAAATATATTCGAAACAATAGATATAAATAGTAAAAATAACAATATGCATTAGGAAATTTAGTTTATAAATCTATATTTATTTTTTAAAAATGCTCTTACAGTTTTCGAGGAATTAGTCAAGTTGAAGTAAATGGAAATTTTTCCGTTGATCAAGTTTATATAAAAAAAATAAAATGCTAGCTATAAAGAATAAGCAAGAATCGCTCTTTGAAAACTCTACAAGTGTATATAGTAATTGGATTTTGGATCGAGCTTCTAGTTTTCGAAGTATAGTGGTTACGATTTCAATATTTTAGTATTTTAACCTGGATTTTCCAATGTGTGGAAAAACAGTAATACCTCAAATGTCACGATTGTTGCAGCTCAATCTATTTACTTACTCTTTGGCGAAATATTGATGAATAATCAATATAAACATATTTAATTTTAACAATATAATCATATTTAATTTTAACTATATAATCATATTTAATTTTAACAATATAATCATACTTAATATACTAATCATATTTAATTTTGTTGAAAAAGAAAGTTAAATGAATTTGGGGATTCTAAAGATGTTTAATGATTGGTGATCTGAACAGAATCAATGAAAATATGAGTATGCAAGTACAACAGGTATTTATAGACTCACTAGAATGTGAAATCTCGTCAGATTGTATAAGTTTAATTCATATACCGCCAAGTGAAAAAAAAGGTTAAATGAACTTGGGGATTCTAAAGATATTTAGTGACTAGCAGCGATTACCCGCCGTTGCTCGGGATTTACGATGCAAAACTCTTTCGGTTCAACCGTTCTCCCGTGATGTTGGATCATACATACATACATATTTTTCTTCATTATATATATAGATTCTGCGAAACCAGAAATAGATCTCACACGTGTTTTAGTGAGACAGTTTTATGCCAATTATTTATTGATCTGAAACTTCGGACAATACCTCCAGTCTGAGTGACGCCAAGGTTTACGACATACTGAACCCAAAGGTCAGAAAACCATAAATTTAGGGGCGTCAAGACAGAGGGAGCCAAACGAACTCTTACAAAAATGTGAAGTAACGACATTGGATGGAAAGGCAAGCCAATGGAGAAAGTGCTTGTTGCGTCACCCTGAATTCTGCAAATCAGAGAAAAGGGGGAGTGACAGTCTCGAGGCAAATGAGCCACAATCTGTGACATAAGAAGGAGACTTAAGAAAGATAGCGATATAGAAGCACGATGACTTGGTTAATAAGAACGACAATACTTGTTCGACATTATGACTAGAACGACGATGACTTGGTTAATACTGACTTAAGAGATTATCAGCTCGAAATTAAGGAGCACGTAACTTAGAGAGATGTGTCTAGCGATGTAGTGAACGACTTTGATGGCTAGATCAATTTGCAGTGCAATCAGAAGTACGAGATGGAGCCAAACACCCTGAGTTACGGCCAGTACGAGTTACTGATGCAAGCTTTATGGTCTATGGTCAAAACAGACTTGAAGGTATGTGTTCCTCAAATATGATATCTGGTCCTAACTACATTTTAGGCATTTTCATACTGGTCTCACATGGTCTCTCCGCCGAAATAATTAATGAGAAGAATAATTGCGGTAATTAAATAATTAAGTATTTTATGTTGTTAATAAATGTTTTATTGTTAAAGTTAAAATGGTGTAATCCATTTAGTACTATATTAATAATAATTCCTTTACAGAACTCTCGCGAAAGGTAAACAATTGGAGGGTTAATAGCGGCACATAATGTATATTAAGTTTAATTTAACAGAAGTATTATATTAACTAATAGTAGTATTTTTATACTAATTTAATTTCCTTTTCCACAGATTCAAATTAATAAAATTTGTTGAGTAAGCCTGTGAAAAATAAACCATGGTGATAAAGTTTCCATTTAAATTCATATTTCAAACCTCCGACTTTCAAAAATGACTAATACGTTCAATAAACTCTCACAAAACTCAGAGATTTAATTGACTTTCACGTTTTAAACCAACGATATCCAACCTTTTTCGTTGCGAATCATGGAATTAGAGAGTTGTTGTTGTTGTTGTTGTTGAAACCCAGACCATCCGACCTACCAGAAAGGTGTAAGGTAACTGTATGGACGGTCGGGAAGTGCCACCCAATTTAGACCGGAACCCAGTGGGGGAGGCATCCACAGGGACCGTACCCTCCTTCCCCTACCACCAACTTCTCGGAAGGACTTTCGGACCCACATGTTTTAACGTGATCGTACTCCGCATGAACACGGCGGCAGTTTTGGCAGTGGCTGGAATCGAACCCGGGCCTACCGAGTGCAACTCCAGCGCGCTAACCATGGGCTACCGCGCCCCATGGAATTAGAGAGTAGAACTCCTAGGAAAAAGTTTCGTTTCCATTAATATCACGATAACTCCTGTTCTTAGAAACTCGAAACTTGGACTAAATTTATGGGAGGCTATTTTAAAGCTACCCACAAAATTTCTTTAAATTTGGTGCAGCTGTTCTCCCGTGATGATGAGACAAACGAAAGTTTCGTTTTTCATTAATATCGCGAGAACCCCTGGTGTCAGGAACACGAGACATGAACTAAATTTTAAGTGGGGCTATTTCAACACTACCTACTAAATTTCATCAAATTCGGTTCAGCCGTTCTCCTATGATGTTGGATCATATACATACATACGTCATACAGACATACTTTTCTTCTTTATATATATAGATTGGTGATCTGAACTGATTCAATGAAAATATGCGCATGAAAGTACGTATTTATATGCCGCCAGGCAAATTTATAGACTCACTAGAATGTAAAATCTCGTCAGATTTCATAATTTAATTCATATACCGCCAAGCAAGTTAGTAAAATGATACGATATTTTGATGTGAAGTCTATGGTTCGAGCATCCAGACGAAATTGGGACGAAAACTAAGTGTGCTACCTATAAACTCTCTAGTGTCTAAAGCCATCTAATATTGTTTTATATAAATTACTTACATATCCACTCTGAAAAAATTGTGCACTCAATCGAATTTTCAAAATTTGGTTATCAAAAATGGAGGACCTATTTGAAAGGGGGGGGGGGATTGTGTATCTGTAGTTTCACGCCCCAGTATACCAAGGAGCCTCCAATTAAATATTTGTGAAGAAAATAGATTTTAGCAGTCACTTAAACTAATATTTAAAAAAAAATAATTTTCATTTTATGAGGAACCAAACTTCAATATGCGACGGTTAAATATTGTTATATGTATTACTTTCCTTATATACATAATGTATAAGAAAAGTATTGTGACGGGGTCGAAATTTCGAATTCGAGTTTTCGACGGGAGAGCACGTTTCAAGCAACCCTGATCACGAATCGAACATTTTTGAGGTGATGTCTGTGTGTTTGTGTGTGTGTGTGTGTGTGAAAGTATATGTGTGTGTGTGTCAGTGAGTCTGTGGAGACGATAACTGACGAAGGAATGGACTGATTCGAATGAAATTTGGTACAAAAATCACAGTCCATGAATACTGGAAGTCTATTGTTTTAAAACACAATCGAATGTTCAGAACCCCCCTAAATTCTCGAGTGAAATTTTGAAAAAATCATCAAAAATTCAAAACCTTTAATAAAGTTACGCAAATAGATATTTCTTATGTAATTTTCCTTAGAGAAAGATTGACATAAACTTTAAAACGCTAGCATAAACCGTTCTTGAGATATTGCTTATTTTTCTTATAAATTTATCAAAAAAATCCCATAAATTAAAAAAAAAATAGTAACTGTTGAGAAACATGTTTACTTTTCATATGTAATATCATGCGATAAATTTGGTGACATTTTCATGGATCTAACTCGTTCCATTCACGAGAAAATATACTTTGAGTAATACTTTTGTATTTGAACTCCAATAGTAATTTATCTGCTGTAAGAATAACTTATTTCTCCGTCCACAACGCTTGGCGAGATTTTGGCGACGAATTTAACGAAATGTCGCCAACTTGGCGACATTTTTAAATGTTGCCAAATTAACGAAAATCTCGCCGAATGGATAAAAATGACGTTAAATCAATGAAAATGAAGACTCATTGAAGACAATTCAATATCTTGGAAATAATATAATTATCTACTATAAGAATAACATTTTTTTTTAAACTGTAAATGTAGTAAATTCATTGCATTATATAAGGAAAGTCATGTGTTGCCCATATCAGATTTTTTTTAGATATGTATATTGATATAAGGCTATCTTATACAAAGAGCTAAAAATGTAATTTAGTATTAATAATGCTGGTAGAACAACCTTTAACAAAGCAGGCTTAATTGCATGCATTGATGTCTCTAGTAGCGTAGTGTGAGATTTTTGACCGGGGAGGCTGAAAATTTGGCAAACAATTTGGTATTACAAGTGTAATTTATATTTTAATTCGCATTTTCACAAGCCATATTTCAATAAGTTTATTTATTGCTAAATAAAATAAAATAATTTTACATAAAAATGCAAAGAGTGGATGAAATGCACAAGATTTTAAAATGTTACCCACAAATACATACAAGATATAACATTTTAAATGTTTTCTTATTTTTATAAATTAGATGAATTTTTACAAACATTTTATTAATTAAATATGAAGTCATGGTCGTTTATAGGGGGAGGTAAGAAGGTGTCACACTCCCCCTTGGACATTCAATATAACAAAGGCGAGCATCAAGCCAGTCGATGTTGTACATCATGTGCTCGAGGTTACTTTACAGGCGCCTATGCTTGAAGTAAAAACATATTAGAATATTATTAGTAAGTGATAGAAAAATATATCAGTTTTGTAAATATAAACAGTTAGAACTAACGCAATAAAGCAATTCAAAGGAGTGCATTGAAAATGGGTGAGAAATATATCTGGAACATAAGCTTAGATGAAAATCACTATAGTCAACAATGTCTTTAAACAATTTTGTATATTAATTATTTACAAATACTATACTTTGAAAACTTAAAAATATCTTAACCACAATATGCTAAAAATCCGCTAGAAAATTATCAATGGCTTTTGTTTAGCAGAGATTCCTGTGTAACGTGATTTTTAAAGGACAATCAGATTTATTCTTTCTAAAACTCCCAAATATGCAAGAGGATGCTTCGCCATTTTGTTGCTGTGACTAAGTCTACTTCACAAACTACTGAAGTTTAATGGTAGTCATAGTATGAAGTTTAATGGCAGTCATAGCAGACCTAGTATGTTTCTTCGTCTTTACATTCTTTAAATTTAAATGAATGTCATGTTATTCGTGGAAAATGCCTCATATATTTTAGTATTACATATGACTATTTTCTGCGAAGATTAATTAATAGAACCATGTTTGACCCAAAATGGCGGATCTCTCAGCCTTGCCCAAGAAATTTTCCTTCATGAGACGTTACGTCCCATATCCATCCATTGTCTGTTTATAAAGGGTTGAAAATGTATGTAATCAATAGTTACACATTTATTCCAGAAATGTGTAACTATTGATGTAATCAATAGTTACACATTTCTGGAAGCTAGCTTATCAGCCAGGGCGGAGTTTAACAGGTGGGCGGTTCTAATACCACATTTCTTTCAATGCACCGTCAAGTTCTAGATATACGTTTTAATGGGAAAAATACTTTGAAACGTTTCATTTTAAGTCAGTAAAGTTGTTGTTGAGACCCATGACATCCAGATCGTCCGACTTACCAGAAAGGTGTAAGGTAACTGTTTGGACGACCGGGAAGTGCCACCCAATTTAGACCGGAACCCAGTGGGGGAGGCATCTACAGGGACCATACCCTCCTTCCCCTACCACCAACCTCTCGGAAGAACTTACGAACCCACATGTTTAACGTGATCGTACTCCGCATGAACACGACGGCAGTTGTGGCAGCGTGCAAATCCAGCGCAAAGCACCGGTATACCGCGCCCGAAATGCGCCAACAGCACGCGGTGTTCCCAGGTGGTCACCCACCCAAGTACTAACCGCGCCCTTTCGCTACTATGCTGGGTTTTGTTGTTTAGCCTCTTTTTGTTTAGCCGATATAGTCTAATATTCATTTGGGCATTCAGATCCAGGCTTATGTGCATTTAAGAAGGAAATCCGAAGAAACGAACGTCTGTATTTCTGACACGTACATCTGCTTAACATTATTTTCGCTACATTTTATGTTGTAATGAATTGATTATTGTGCTTAAAGTCAAGTTCTATATTTATTTATAGTTGTATCATAGATAATCTCGGTCTGAGTTAGGTCTCGGTTTGAATGAATACCAATTTGCATACCTATAAATGTTTATATTGGTATAAAATTGTAATCATTCCCAATTTTGCATTAAACCACAGCCGGTTTACACACAGGCCGTGGCACCACTGAGGAGAAATTGTCGTGACGTCACGGTAAGAGGGGAGCATTCGGAAAGAAGAGAACAAAAATCCAAGCGCGATCAGCGTCCCTCGTGGAGTGGTTGATGATTGCAAAATGATTTTGAGGTTTTCGGAATGTTCTATTAGTTTTATAGCACCGTGTTTTGTGCATAATAAGTTGTTCTTATGTTTTATTACCATTTAACTGGCTGCTTTAGAGCCATTTTTTAAATAGTTTATATCTGCGTAATTATCAATGCCTCGCACGTGTTCCGTTCCCGGTTGTCGGTCGAACTATACCGCAATTTCTAAAAGTATAATGACTTTTCAACAAGAGCAGCAAAACAGCAGCCTGCCAACTTTAGAAGATATCAAGGTTTATTTTTGTACTATTCAAGGAGAAAATTGGACCCACCTTTCAATCGATGACAAGCTGTATCTTTTTAAAGTTCGCATTAATGTATCATCTGTGCCATGTGTTATTGCGAGTATCAGCATATGGCAAAAAAAACGTTCGATGTGTTTTTTGAAAATCTCCAGTGCAGTGAGAGGCAGCTACAAAAATGTGGAATACAATTTAGCCTAATTAAAAATAAACGTGATCTGGATTTATTAATAATTGCATGTGAAACTGTGCATTCTACTCCATCACAACTTAATTATATCGAAGCCGCAGTGAAGCTGTTGGAGAAACAGAAGCAGGTATGTTTAGAAATTTGCACCGCCAAATTAGACTTTTTAATTGAACAAGTAAAACTGCTAGGAAAACCAAAAAATCAGCTTCGATTTTCACAAAAACTATTTATTCTATGCTTTAAAATATACTTATCTAGTTTTTCGTGCTATAAGGTATTTAGAAATTCAAAGGTGTTGACATTGCCCCATGTGAGAACATTAAGTAGAATTTCAAAAAAGTTAAATGTGGATTCAGATTTTTTTAATCCGTGTAATAGTTATTTAAAACGTAGGGTACAATGTTTAAACGAAGACCAAAAATTTGTCTCTCTCTTAATTGATGAGATTTATGTTGATCCTAGGTATACGTTTAAATGTGGTAAATTTACCGGTGATTGTTTGGATAGTAATGAAAAAGCAAAAACTGTCCAACTGTTTTTGTTTACATCTACGTTTTCGAATTATAAGGATGTAATAGCAGTTGCCCCAGTTTCAACATTTACGGGACAAAAGCTCTATAATTTGGCATCTATGTTAATTTGCAAGTTAAAAGAACTTGAACTTAATGTATTGTCTGTTATTAGTGATAACAACAATATTAATATAAGCATGTTTGCTTTTTTTAAGAAACACGATAAATTTAATGATGCTGTATATAATCCAAGTAATCCTGATATTCCTCTGTATTTGATGTATGATCCTGTTCATTTATTAAAATCTATAAGAAATAATTAGTTAAATGTAAAAGACACTAAATTGCAGTACCCTGATTTCCAAAATAATGAAAACCTTAAAGAGGCACATTTTTCTGATTTACGGAATTTATACAACTTTGAAAGATGTAAACTCCTTAAATTTTCTCACGTGTTAACATTAAAATTATTATATCTATCTAACATTGAGAGGCAAAAAGTATTCCTTGCATTAAAAGTATTCAATATTCAAAATTCTAATATTTATTAAAAATCAATTGAAGTGATTTTTCTCATCAGCAATGTGAAAATATTTCAAATTATATGTAAAAATAGAATTGTCACACAATATTTTTTGCTATTATACATATGGTTGTAGAAATTTTGATTTCATATTAATTGCATTGTTTACAGTAGTAGAAAAAAAAATGAAAGCTACTTAATATTCATTAACACTGGGTTTGTAACTGTAAAAGGATCTAGATTATATATAATTTTGTAATCATTTAGACAGAGTAGTTCTTGTTTTGTGGGAGCTCCAGTAAATGAATATACTCCCCCCCATCTAAGTTTAGATAATCTGTATGAAATTAACTGTGCTAAAATTTAGGCATAGAAATGAGTAAAAGTGTAATTATTTTGAAATATTTTTAACTCTCAATTTGCAAGTTTTCCCGAATTAGCGAGAGTTCCCCTTCTAGCGTCACGTCATGATACTGGCGCCACGGCCTGTGTGTAGATCGGCTGTGATTAAACCCCTAAATTATCCACTAAGGGGCGTTGCAATAACTTTTATTTGATCGGGGATGGTTACTTTATTCTAGATAGTTCTAACGTGTACATTCATGCACCTTTTCTTACAAAGTTATTGGGGTACGTAAGGACTTTAAGAACCTTGTATTTTATTGAAATATTTCACTTTATGACTGTACTCATTTTATTGTTATATTTATGCGTCGTTACTTTTTCAATTCCAGGTCATAATTTCAAAGAAATTTGGAATCCAAACTGAACTTGAAACCATCGGTGCTGGAAGCTGGAATGTTTCAAGCTCTAAAATCATTTTGGAAGATACGACTTCGGAGAATGTCGTCGTTGATTTCTTATACATCTCTGGCGTAATTTATATAATGTAATATTTAATTAAATTAAATACTCGTCTTTTAATATTTATATTTTAAAATATAAGATTTATTGCGTTCGTATAATATAGTGTATTGTATGTTTCCACAATAACCCCCAATTTATCTTACAAGTGCGAGCTCACTTACTGCAGCTGAAAATTAACTCATTGCCCGTTAATCACAAACTTTATCTTTTAAATTATATTTATTTATGTACACAAATTATTGATATGCATTTTCACAATAACCATTAATAACTAATTAATTTAAGATAATCATTGATTCTATTTCTTTTAGAAATGACCTAGGAGGTTATGTGAGACCTTAATTATAACTGAAAATTGAAAGGATTTGAGCTCGACATTTGCAATTATATTTTCTTGATACATTCCTCTTTTCATGAAATTACGCTGTATTAATGGACATGGCTTAGCTGGGGATATATAGCACTAACATCGAGTTGATATTCACAGCATATACGTTCTTCTTCTTTTTATAGGAGCCTTTCATTTTCGTGTCACAACCAACATTTTTGCTGAAATGATAACAGAGAAGAGTAATAATGGAGATGAAACATGGGAAGTTTCTTAAGCAATAATGAAGATGAAACATGAAAAGTTTCACAAGCAATTATGCCGATGAAACATAAAATGTTTCTTGGGCAATAATGAAGACGAAACATGAAAAGTTTCTGAATTAATAATGAAGATGAAACATGAGAAGTTTATTAAGCAATAAAGATGAAACATGAAAAGTTTCTGAAGCAATAATGAAGATGAAACATGAAAACTATCTCAAGCAATTACATTAGTCAAAGCAATCATTAGTGTAGAGGATCTTAAATTTCTTGGTTAATTTTCAAGCAAACAAATTACTTTCTATCAGTTAAATTACACACAAAATGCTTGAAATTTATTTCAATCGAAAATGCAAGTAAATAACAGCCTCTTGAGTATACATTTTTGCAGGTATACTGATACTTTGAGAAACAGATAAAGGGTGTGTTTCACAGTATGTCTATTCTAAAATTTTCTCTTCCATCGGCATCTTCTGAAAGATGGACTGGACAGACAATCACCTCAATTGATATTTTACGTTTCTCACGCTATTTACCAATCACTGAGCAATATTTTAGTGTTCCATGACACTGTTCAACTCATCGCTGCGCGTAATGAGTTACATAGAGGTCTAACAGAGAAAGTACCTGCTTCTTGAACGGGATGAATTGACTTTTAGTCGTAGTTGTAGATTTTTCAATATAGCAGAAATCTCAGCATGATGCAAACTAGCAAAAAGTTACAGTGCTTAAACCATCCAACCATCCTACTTCTTCTCATAAGCTTTGGTGGGGGTTACAAAAATACCCATTTTTGTGATAAATACAAAGCATTTCTGAAAAAAAAAAGAATCACGTCTCTAGCTCAAGCGGTTCTAGAGATGCCGTTCTGGAGAGTGATGCTCTAGCAATTATTTATTTGATCATGCTGCTCGGTTATCCCATCTAGTCTTAGTAATCTCCTCTAGTTATTGATAAATATATGATCATGTTCCTCGTTTATCTCACCCGGAAATAATTCTTATTATTTACATCTGATTAATGCGAAACACCTTTTTAAAAAAACCAGGCCTTTAGTACGAGTGGTTTTGGATAAGGCTGTTAAATATACAGGCTGGTGCAAAAGCGGTCATCTTGAGTCTTAGTTGAAGTGATGGCTGTACATGTCGGAAAGAGGATTGTTTATTTCTCAAATTTTCTCGGGATCTTAAGGAAATTTAAACATCCTTGACTATTTTCTAGCTAGAATGATTGGGTACCCTTTTTGGAAAGCAGAAGCACCTGTTTCGTATCTAAGTTGCACATCAAGTATCAGTCATGTAACATGCGCGTACCATTGAAATAGCACAGACAGATTATAACTGACTCTTCTGGTTGGAGTCAAAATGGCGGTTGCGTCAGCTTGTATATTTAGGAGCCATAGTTCTGGAGATACAGAAAGCAATGCGCTTGGACATTCCACCCTTTCTTTAGTCTTTAGGGATGGGTAATGGAATTACAGATTAATCTTTTCAGATCGGCTGACGAAAAACTTCTTCTATTGAAGAAAAACTTTAATATTGATTACAACGTCATTAGACTTAGCGAGAGCAGCGAGGTGTCAAAGAAAGTGAATACAAATCTTTTTCCGGAGAAAATACTAAAACTGTCTTTATTCAAAGAACAGTGTCTTGCCACATACAATGGATAGTTGCTTTAAATATAGGTAACAAAACATATATACATAAGAGCTTGTTGTTGATGATTGCATTAAAGGTTCCATAAGAAAATGCAGGATGAAACAGTAAGTCATATTACATTTGCTGATATACAATTCATCTTCCACCACCTGCAGGTCGCATATCTGGAATAATACATATTCCTTAAGTTTTAACGTTAAAGCGACACACAATGATCAGTCATCACTTAATAGATGCGTAAATTTCTATGGAAAAACGAACTTATATTTACTTGAGTTTAAAACACATTTTCACCGGTAGATTATGATTAAAACTAACTGTGACTTAAACCATCATCAACAGATTAAATCGTCTGATACTCATTACTAATCTCCTTCACCGGTTTCCATCTGATCATATGCGTTTAGAAGATGAGGTAGAACAAGACCTCTGATCCAACTCGCGAATCAACTTCTGATTCCGCTCTTAATTCAGCTCTTACTACCTATCCTGTTCCCATACCGAACCTTTTATATACACTAGGATGGGTACCTCTCAGAATATTACATTATCCGGGGTCTATCCTAATTATACAAATGAGTTTGTATACGGGTCGCATACTTAAGTTGCATGAAGACTTCTGCTGCTGAAAGAACGCCGGGAGTCACTCCCGAGAGCGAAGTAAGTGGTTCAAAACTAAGTTTGTGTGTTTATAAACTTAGTCCATGGGGGAAATAGTGAGCCACGATGTTTATTTACATTCTTTCAGCAAATTTTTGGTGATTACCTTTAGCATTTGAAGAACATCCGTAAAAAATTTCAGATTCATGGGTAGAGCAGTTGAGAAAATACGCATATATCGCCACTCAGTCATCGCACTTCTTCCCGTCCACTTAGTGGCGAGTAGATCAAAAAATCCATTTCAGACTTTCATTATAATCATCGAGAAATATCCCAAAACATTTTCAGGTACCTAACTCAAGGAGGTGGAGAGATGCTATGATTCTGACGCTCGGTGGTACCTCCTTACCATTTCTCACCTCCTTAGGTACCCCTTCTCATCCTCAAAAGTATATTTTCTTATTGTCACTTATGATGAACGTTATTGAACATTTTTATGTTCCTATCTCGGAGGTTTCGCGAAATATATACTGGGTCCCTATCTCTCGTTCCAAACTTTTAATGATGGATTACAGAAACGCCTGTAAAATTTCAGGTCCCTAGCTTGGGGGCTATTTAGATATGACTTCCTGATCCTCCTTCATCATACCCATTTCTCTCTCACTCCCTTAGGGGTGGGTTATAGAAGTATTATTACTTAGTGTGTGTTACTTGAATTTTGAGTCACAATGCAATATTACAGTTTCGGAAGAGGAAGCTGGACCTAAGAAGATGGTTTCTGAAACAGAGATGCAATATCTTTAAACTTCCCTGGAGCACACGTGCACTGGATGTGGATCAGGAGAACAACGGACGCTCTTGAATTTCAAGGGGGCTCTGATGCTGGCCGAGCGGAAGGGGCTGACCCGGAAGGTCAAGGGATATCATATTGAACGCGGGACAGTTAACGTGAGAATTTTTCACAAACGAAACAAATATTTGGTTCCTAGAATTTCAATAACAAAATCAAGCCAATAATATTGCCGTAAGGCGTGTTCTGAATATTTGGTTAGCCAATAATAAACAGGGGCAAGTTGAAGTTTTAAAATGTAAAAATCGAGAACTTGAAATGAAGTGTTGATCAGGAACGGTCGCAGGGAGAGACGCTCGGACCTGACCCTTTCGCGGAGACAAAACCTCTGAGAGCCCTGGATCTCAACGGTCCGATGGAAGTAGGCCTTTTCACACTCGCATAAAGGTTGCATACTCGCATGCATACTCGCATTAAGGTTTGCATAACTCGCATATATGCATACTCGCATGAAGGTTTTCCTAACACTCTCTAATCCCTCTACTTTGGCTATCCTAAACCAAAAGGAGATGGCAATTGACACGGCATTAAGATAATGTTGGGAATTATTATTATATTGAAATCATATGTAAGTAATAACGGGTAATTAGAATTCATATTTTGAGTGTATTGTTTGAAATGAATATCACGATCTCTGGGATAATGAACTTAGTGTAAATATATATGCCAAAATGTTAATAGTAGATGATACCTTAATATGCGGATTATCCCAAATAAATGTTATTGTTTTATTATTAATTACTAGTCTTCATTTTAAGTGCTTGTGCAGTTGTTTTGATTGAAGTATTTCTACGATCACGGCCTTCTTCGCGTCCTTACCGGACGTGTGGGATTCCTACGTAGCAGTGTGTACCTATGACACATGTACTTTCTTGAAAAAATGCAGGTCACTAGCTGAAGTGGTTGGGGAGGTATGGGATAAGTAAATCATCTATTCTGTTAGTCAATAAGGGCTTTGCCTTTCATATACATACACTGCTTGGCCAGAAAATGTAGCTGTTTGAATTGAAATATATCAAACTTAGCTATTGATTTAATCAGTATTGTAGTGCTTTTTAAATGTTTCTACTGAAAATTCACCCTTAACATGAATAAGTAAATAGCACTTCGTGCAAAGGATAAGAAACTTCAACGACCTATTTTTATACAAATAAGTTAATGAAGCATATAGATGCTTCGAGGATACGCTGCATTCCCTTAGTTAGTGCAAGAGAACCAAGAAATCCGAAGTCAAAAAGACTAAATCTAAGGTATCCAAGACATTTTTTTTTCGGGGCACCTGTGAGAAAATTCACGTATCCCCCCATTGAAACTAGAGATCTTATACGTAGTTTGGAGTTATTGATGGATGTGAAACATTCCATTATCTAAGACTAATGGGCTCAGGGGAGAAGCAGAAGGGTTTATATATCCAAGACCAAGATTAAGAGTTTACTTTAGAGAGCCAATCAGAAAGCAGAATAAAGAACAGTCCATTCAATCCAAAACGAGAAGTAACACATAAGATTGGCCTACGCTTGCACATAGCAGTAATACCCCGACAAGACGACTCAAGCCTGAATAAGAATAGATTTGACCCAAGACAAAAAGTAAATTAAAACGACATAAGAGCTCCAAAGGTTAAGAAATGGAAACAAAGAAAGTGAAAACATTTACAAGTCACTCCACTAGACAGCGGACAATAATGGAGTACTAGACATGTCATTAACTAAATTTCTAGAAATTTTCCTGGATATGGAAGGCTTCAAAGAAGTCAAGATCATAGACCGACGAGCACTTTTGTATGATCATTGCTGAAGAAAGCTCTAAACGGTGGTCAATAGACAGCAATGTTTAGAAATTGGTTTTACTAAATCCATGTTTTTCGACATAGTTTTCATGTTTTTTAAACGGAATTTTAAAGCACGTTTAGTTTGAGCAATATTAAAAAGGCGATAAATGCTGTAAATTAGAAATTTTGAAGTTTAGAAAATCTGAGATTATTAAACGGTTTAAATACATCAATATAGAATTTTAACTTTTCATGGATTTTAGCAATCTGCTGACTGATTTTTGGGAAAAAATGGTAAAATTATAGTGTTGTTGAAATCTATTTCAGAAAAAGTTTAGAGGAATTTTTAGAAAATTTTTTAATAGAACGATCAACAGAATTGAGAGCAAAACCACGATTGACAACAACATCTTTTAAATTATTGATCTCAGAATTGAGCAAATCTATAATAGAATAAACGTTTAAGGCACGATGGTTAAACGTATTGAAAGCAATTTTCTGGTTAAGCGGATGGTGGGAATTTTTATATGGAGGTGGAGAGACCAAAACAGGTTTATGAAGGACTGTACAGAGAAATTGGTCATCGTTGTGGATGGCCAAGACATTCAAAAACGCAAGACGATTGTTGTTTTCCATTTCAGAGGTAAACTAAATGCAAGGATTAATGTAATTCAAAATAGTATCTAAAATACCATCAACATCATCAGGAGAGTGATACAGGAAAGCAAAACTGTCACCAATATAAAGAGTATGAAAAACAAATTGAATAATTTCAAAAAGCTTAATTTCAAAATAATGCCTATAAATGTCACTGAGAATAGGACTGAGTGAATTACCCATGGCTAAGCCATCAGGTATACTGTAGAATTTATTAGGGAAAACAAAAGAATTTTGCAACAAATAAGTATTGATGTACTTGTATTGATGTACTTGTAAGTATTGATTGACTTCGGAATTGGTGGTTCTCTTGCACTAATGAAGGGTCTCCAGCGTATCGTCGAAATAGCTGTATGCTGCAATAATATCTTATCTGTGCTTAAATACGTTGCTCAAGTTTTTTACTCTTAACATTGTAGGATGTAGCTTATTTTGTTTTAAATAACCACGAATAATAGTAAAATGACTAGCCGAATACCCGTTGAATATCAACGGTCTCGCAATAAGCAATCCCTCAGTAATGTAAATTTTTGAATAATTCGCGTTTCACATTTATTCGCCAAATCTAATATTTTGGTGTGCAGAACCCTCTAAAGAAGAAAATATTAGGAAACTTAATTTGCTCATTTCTTCCTTTGGAACTGTTTACCCTTACACCACATTAAAGTTATCTCTTCCCGAAGCATGCTATTTTATTATTTCTCCTTTCGAACGTTTTTCTGTGAAGCACACCCGTAAATGAACATTTCAAAATAACTCTGTTTGTCTTGGGTTTTTTATCAGATGATTGGCTCATATACCAAATCTCTCTCTCTCTCTCTCTCTCTCTCTCTCTCTCTCTCTCTCTCTCTCTCTAGCCTCTATCACATCTAAAAGGAAACGTGCCTCATTTATTTGGAAAATCGAACATATTAGTGAGCGGCTCCCCTTAAAGTAGCAAATATTGGAAATCTGAAATTTCACACTTTCTTTCTTTCAAACTATCTACCCGTACACCAAATTTGAAGTCTCTATCCTATCGCGGAGCATGTTTTTCTACCACCTCACCTTCGAACGTTTTTCTGTGTAGCACTCCGTTAATGAACATTTTTGTCAAACCGTATTCATCTTTGTTTTTTTGTCAAATAGTTAGCCCATATACTAAGTTTTAAGCCTCTATCACATTGTAAAGGAGACGTTTTTCATTTGTTCGGCAAATCGAACATTTTAGTGAGCGGCATTCTCTACAATAGCAAATGTCGGAAAACTGAAATTGCATACTTTCTTCCTTTCCAACTTTTTACCAGTACACCAAATTAGAAGTCTATATCTCATCAGGGAGCATGCTTTTCTAGATTTTCACCTTTCGAATGTTTTTGTGTGGAGTACCCACCTCCATAAATATACATTTTTGAAAAACTCTATTCTTCTTGTGATTTCTATCAGATGATTTGCCCATATACCAAATATCAAGCCTTTATCATGTTTTAAATGGGGAGTTAGTTCATTTTGGTGTGCGCCACCCCCTAAAGTAGAAAATATTGGTAAACTGAAATTGTACACTTTCTTCCTTCCAAACTATCTATCCCTACTCCAAATTTGATATCTCTATCTCATCCCGAAGCATGTTTTTTTATCAATTCACTTTTCGAACGTTTTTCTCTGGAGCACCTCCTTAAATGAACATTTTTACAACATTTTTACACATGCGGCACCCCTTAAGAAGAAAATATTGGAAATCTGAAATTGCACACTTTCTTCCTTTCAAACGATTTACCCATACACCAAATTTGAAGTCTCTATCTTATAGCAAAGCATGCTTTCCTATCATTTCACTTTTCGAACGTTTTGTTATGGAGCATCCCCCCCCCCCCCTTAGAGAACGTTTTCGAAAAATTTGATTTTTACAGGGTTTTTTATCAAACGACCGAGCCGTGTACCAAATTGCAAGTCTCTATCTATTCGTGAAGTGCCTAAAAATGCGTGACAGACGGACAGACGGACGGACAGGCAGACAGACAGACAGGCAGACAGACAGACAGACAGACGGACACTTGGCAATTAGTATATATATAGATAGTATTGTTGATGTATCTTTCAGAAATAAGTTTACAGGAAGATTTGGAAAATTTTTAAATAGCACGATCGACTCTGCTAGGAGAGAAACGACGATCAACAGCAACAACTTTTAAATAATTGATCTGCGAATTGAGCAAATCCACAGTGGAACAAACTTTCAAAGCACGATGGACAAACGTATTGAAAACAGCTAGTTTTCGATTGGGTAGATGGGAGGAGTTTTTAAGTGGAGGTAAAGAGACCGAAAAAGGTTTACACTAAAACCGTGGGTAGAAATTAATTATCTTTATGGGTCACCAAAACATCCAAAAATACAATACGATTGTTGTTTTCTATTTCATAAATAAATTGGATATAAGGATAAAAAGAATTCAGAAAGAAATTGGTTTTGATTTTATTGAAACTCGATTATATACATTAAATTTGCATTATATGGGATTGTTTGGAAGACAGGAAATAATAAGACCGAATAAAAATGGTTTATAAAATAAAAATTATGGTTTAATAAAATTATACCATAATTAATTAACAAGAATAAATTTATGAAATTGGGGGGTTTAGAAATGGTCTGTTTAATATAAAATGCATTAGACATAATATCATTTTGTATGTGTTAATTTTAAATTATGTTAAAAATATAGTATATATCTTACTGGTTAGGCATTTGAATACTGTTCTTTTCCTCTACTGTTCTCTTATTTTCTTAGTTGTCATTCCTATATATTATTGTATTTCATTGTAATACAATAATATATAATAGTATTTCTTTTATTTATAAGATCTTACTGTAAAAGTAAATTGCATTTTCTAATTACTAATTAAAAATCTGCTATGGTAATGAGTTAAATTCCAATCATTGCATCATGTAAAATGAAGTGATTCATATATGTGTTTCTTAGACGGCTGTAAATAAAATGTAAAATATATTTTAGAACTTAAATCTGTTTTTACTAACAATCTATAGTATATACTAATTGTCAAGTGTCCGTCTGTCCGCCTGTCACGCTCTTTTTAGGCACTTCCCAAATAGATAGAGACTTGCAATTTGATACACGGCTCGGTCGTTCGATAAACCCCCCTGGAAAAATGGAATTTTTCGCAAACGTTCTCTAGAGGGGGTGCTCCACACCAAAATGTTTGAAAAGTGAAATGATAGGAAAGTATACTTTGTGCGAGATAGAGACTTCAAATTTAGTGTATGCGTAAACCGTTCGAAAGAAAGAAAGTGTGCAATTTCAGATTTTCAATATTTACTACTCTAGGGGGTGTCGCGAGCTCAAATATTCGATTTTCAGAAAAATTAGAAGCGCTTGCTTTAAAATTCGACAGAGGCTTGAAATTTAGTATATGGGCTAATCATTTAATGAAAACACCCAATACAAAAGAGTTTTTAAAAAATGTTCGTTTATGAGGATGCTCCAAAGAAAAGCGTTCGAAAGGTGAAATGACGAGACGAGAAACCACGCTTCGAGATGCGATAGAGACTTCAAATTTGGTGTATGGGTAGATCGTTCGAAAGGAAGAGCATATGCAATTTCAGTTTTTCGATATTTTCTACTTTAGGGGGTTCCGCAAACTCAAATGTTTGATTTTCTGAGTAAATGAGAAACGCCTCCTTTAAAAATGTAAGAGACTTGATATTTGGTATATGGGGAAATCATCTGAAAGAAACAAAATAAAGTTTTTCAAAATTGTTCTTTTAAGGGAGTGGCTGGCTACTCCACACAAAAGCGTTCGAAAAGTAAAATGATAGTAAAAATATGCTTCGCTAGGGTCTAGAAACTTCAAATTTGGTACATAGGTAGATAGTTCAAAAGAAAGAAAGCGTGCAATAGAAAATTTCCGATATTTGCAATTTTGAGGGGTTCCGCACACCAAAACGCTCGAAAAGGGAAATGATTTAGAAACATACTTTGCGATGAGATAGAGACTTCAAATTTGGTGTTTGGGTAAACCGTTCGAAAGTAAGAAAGTGTGCAATTTCAGATTTGTAATATTTTCTACTTAGTGGGAGCCGCACACCAAAATGTTCGATTTTACGGAAAAATGAGAAACGACTTCTTCAAAATTTGATAGAGGCTTGAAATTTGGTATATGGACTAATCATTTGATTAAAACACCCAAGACGAATATAGTTTTTCAAAAATGTTCGTTTAAGGGGGGGGGGGGAGACGGAGGAGGAAAACGTTTGAAAGGTGAATTGATGACAAAACATGCTTTGGAAAATGAGATAGATATTTCAAATTTGGTGTACGGGTAGATAGTTTGGAAGGAAGAATGTGTACACTTTCAGTTTTCCAATATTTTCTCCTTAAGAGGGTGCGGCTCACAAAATTTTCGAAATAAAGGAGAAACGCCCCTTTTAAAACGTGATAGAGGCTTGATATTTCATATATGGGCGAATCATCTGATGGAAAACCCAAGAATAATGGAGATTTTCAAAAATGTTCATTTAAGGGGATGGGTACTCAACACAAAAAACTTTCGAAAGGTGAAATGATAGAAAAGGCATGCTTCGCGATGAGATAGAAACATCTTATTTGATGTACGGGTAGATTGTTGCATTGGAAGAAAGTGTGTAATTTTATTGTTCCAACATTTGTTATAGTAGGGAGTGCCGCACATTGAAATATTCGATTTCACGAACAAATGAAAAACGCTTCCCTTACAATGTGATAGCGACTTGAAATTTGATATATGGTCTGATCATTTGATAAGTACATTTGGTGCATACGTTTTTTCATAAATGTTCATTTGAGGGGATGCTACACAGAAAAACGTTCGAAAGTTGTAATGACAGTAAATGCGTACTTCGTGATAAGATAAAGATTTCAAATTTGGTGTACGGGTAGATAGTTTGAAAGGAAGAAAGTATGCAATTTCAGATTTCCAATATTTGCTACTTTAGGGGGTGCCGCACGCCAAAATGTTCGATTTTTCGAATAAGTTATACACTCTTTTTTTAAAATGTGATAGAGGTTTGATATTTAGTATATGGGCCAATCATCTGATAAAAAACCCAAGACGAATAAAGTTTTCCTAAATGTCCATTTATGGGTGTGCTTCAAAGAAAGACGTTCGAATGGAGAAATGATAAAGTAACATGCTTCGGGGTGAGATAGAGACCTTAATTTTGTGTATGGGTAGATAGTTCGAAAGGAAGAAGTGTGCAATTTTAATTTTCCAATATTTTCTTTAAGGGGTTCTGCATACCAAAATATTCGATTTGCCGATTAAATGCGAAACGCGAATTATTCAAAAATTTACATTATTCGGGGGGTTGCTTATAACGAGACCGTTGATTTTCAGCGGGTATTCAGCTAGTCTATATATACTAATTGCCAAGTGTCCGTATGTCTGTCTGTCTTTCTGTCACGCCTTTTTTAGGCACTTCCCGAATAGACAGAGACTTGCAATTTGATAAACGGGTCGATCATTCGATAAAACCGGCTGGAAAAATCGAACTTTTCGAAAATGTTCTATAGAGAGGTTGCCCCACATCAAAACGTTCGAAAAGTAAAATAATAGAAAAGCATGCTTTGCAATGAGATAGAGATGTCAAATTTGGTGTATGGGAAAATCGTTCGAAAGGAAGAAAGTGTGCAATTTCAGATTTTCAAATATTCTAGTGCATTTTCAAATATTCTAATTTAGGGGGTGCCGCAAACCCAAATATTCGATTTTCCAAATAAATGAGAAACGCATCCTTTGAATTTTGATAGAGGCTTGAAATTTGGTATATTTGCTAATAATGAAAACATCCAAAACGAATAGAGATTCTCAAAAATGTTCGATTAAGGGGGTGCTGCAGAGAAAAACGTTCGAAATATGAAATGATAAAAACATGTTTCAGGATGAGAGAGAGATTTCAAATTTGGTGTACTGGTAGATAATTTGGAAGAAAGTGTACAATTGAAGTTTTTCAATATTTTCTAATCTAGGGGGTTGCGCTCACCAAAGTGTTCGATTTTCGGAATAAAGGAGAAACGCCCTTTTTAAAACGTGACAGAGGCTTGATATTTTATATATGGTCGAATCATCTGATAGAAATCCCAAGAAAAATTGAGATTTTCAAAAATGCTCATTTAAGTGGGTGGGTACTTCACGCAAAAACATTCGGAAGATGAAATGATAGAAAAGCATGCTTCGCGATTAGATAGGGACTTCTAATTTGGTGTACGAGTAAGTTGTTGGAAAGGAAGAAAGTGAGCAATTTCTGTTTTCCGACATTTGCTATTGTAGAGAATGCCGCTCACTAAAATATTCGATTTAACAAACAAATAAGAAACGCCTCCTTTACAATGTGATAGCTGTTTGAAATTTGGTATATGGACTAATCATTTGATAAAAAACCCAAGATGAATGCAATTTTTAAAAATGTTCATTTAAGGGGATGCTACACAGGAAAACGTTCGGAAGGTGAAATGATAGTAAAAGCATGCTTCGCGATCGGATAAAGACTTCAAATTTGTTGTACGGGTAGATAGTTGGAAAGAAAGGAAGTGTGCAATTTCAGATTTCCAATATTTACTTTAGGGTACCTTACACCAAAATGTTCGATTTTTCGAATAAGTTATATACGTTTCCTTTTAAATGTGATATATGCTTGATATTTGGTATATGGGCCAATCATCTGATAAAAACCCCGAGACAAATAGAGTTTTTTTCCTAAATGTCCATTTATGCCTGTGCTACACAGTAAAATGTTCGAAAGGGGAAATGATAAAATAGCAAGCTTCGGGATAAGATAAATACTTTAATTTTGAGTACTGATAGATAGTTCGATAAGAAAAAGAGTGCAATTTAAGTTTTCTATTATTTTTCTCTTTAAGGGGTTCTGCACACCAAAATATTCGATTTGCCGAATAAATGTGAATCGCGAATTATTCAAAAATTTACATTATTCGGGGGGTTGCTTATTGCGAGACCATTGATTTTCAATGGGTATTCGGCTAGATCATATTTATTTTCAGTAAGAGTGAACTTATTTATAAAGGAAGGGAGGTATTTACCACTCTGTATTCTTGAACCCTGATGCAAATCCAATCAATCTGAAACCGGTCCCTCAATTCTACAAAAAATTTAAAACATAAAAATTCAACGAAATCCCTCTTAAGGTCATTTTTCCAATTTCAATACCGAAAGTGGAGTTTCCAGGCAGGACTGAAATCTCTTTTCTTAAATTCTCCCATTTATTTTCAATCAAAAATCTCCATTTTCATCAGCATCTTTCGGAAGATGGACTAGACAGGGGGAATCATCCCTAATAGTAATTTTCTTGTAGCACGCAATCTGCCAATCACGACATACTTTTAACTCCCACCGCTAGGAGTGACATAGAGAAAAATAATGGTGTACAATGGGATCAAATAAGATATATATACCGCTTAGGATGGATGATATTTTTTCCTCTAAGTAATAACTACCTCGAAAATAAATAATTTAGCTCCAATGTCAACGAAATATCCTAGTTCCAATTAAAATTTTAGCTAAATAATTCCAATTTATTCCAATTTATAATCCAAACTTAAGAGATAAGATATTTCGCAATGAATATTTTTGATATTTTTATCAAAATCATAGTTATCTCGAAATCATATAAATTCGTATCAATATCTATTAAATATGCCAGTTAGAAATTCTTCGATATTTGAACAGCGATTTTTGCATAACTCATAAAACTGTCGTTTTATGAGTTATGCAAATGATCAAACTGTCAGCGCTATTGATGTTATTGGGCTTATGCAACTCGCATGAGAACGACGCATCCTGCAGCATTTAAAACGACCAGTGTTCTCACTCACGAACAATTGGAACTGTATTTTCTGCTTTGATACTGCAAGTTGTGCATAAGTATGCCTTTGAGACGTATTCAGTGACGCTACGGACGATTGTCGGATTTAGAGAGAGGTCACATCATAGGCCTAAGGAAAGCTGCTTGGTCCAACATGTGTATCAGTCGATATCTTGGTCAGAGCGACACTGTAATTACTCGGTGCTGACAGTGGAACAGAGAAGGTACAAAGAAGGCTCTGAACACTCTAGGTAGACAACTAAGGGAGAGGAGCCACATTCACACCAGTGACGTCACTATCAGTCATTTGAAAGCATACACCATTCTCCATGTATCCTGAGTCAAGGGATACTATTCGGTGGCAACTTAGTACTAGTACGAGGCACATTAACAGCAGAGAGATGCTATATATAACAGATCCTGCTGCCACTTGTTTAGCATTTTATATCACGTCTGCAAGGACCCATTTTCCAGTTTAGGAACGGATGTTGCCAGGCCCGAACCAGAGACCCGGTGCTTACAAGACCGACATTATAAGATTAGAGCAAAAGCTAGCTTCCACTTCGAACTTATAATTCGGGTTAATGTTCCTATCATATTCGAGACTCTGCTCCTGCCACACACTCCCCCGCCTGATGAGAAGCCTCGGTCGAATTTCGGCGAAGAGGGGGCCCATCCAGAACCCCCTCCCCCCCGCGTCCCCATCCGAAACTCAGTCGAGGGGCTGAATAGCCGGGAGGCTTGTCGTACTTCGGGCGTGACGTCAGTCGTGGTCAACCAGGAAGGGAGTGGTAGCGCCCCTGTCTCCGTGTGGTGCTGCCATCTCGGGTTGAGATGGTGAGAGTGAAGGTTGCGTACTTCAAACATCCAGGGTCATCAATTGTAGGAACGAATGTTGCCAGACCCGAACCAGGGACCCGGTGCTTACAAGACTGACATTATAAGATTAGAGCAAAAGCTAGCTTCCACTCAGAATTTATAATTTGGGTTTATGTTCCTATCATATTCGATCGATGTCTTTGGCAGGAGCAGTGTCGGCTGCTGCCACACCAGTATAACGCCCGTCCTCACACGGTTGGTCTCTTTCAGGCGTACCATCGTGGTGTCCTTGGCCATCCAGATACCCAGACTATAACGAGCATATCTGAGATATGCTGGGATGGGGACATCAATTCCTGCTATCACAAAATATCAAGGTTCCGGATAAGCAACTTCGAAACGCTCCCCCCAATAACATGGAGGCATTATTACTTATGAATTTGTAACTATCAAGATGTAACTGTTCCAAAAAATAATGCCTTGGATTTGATATTGTATTCATTACTTTATTACTTTATCTACACTACACGTTCTATAAATAACATTCAGGTTGCGGATGCTTGATAATCTGCTCTATGTCATTTTATTTGCACGGCCATTCACTGTGTGATTTCTTTATTTTAAATGTTCATTACTGCATGCATCTTACTGCAAAAATATATCTTACTGCAAATGTATCTTACTCACAAATGTATCTTACTTATTTAAATGCAGAACATAGGTGTTTGTGTGATGAAATATGCTGGAAGATCAAAGACAGTGGAGGCCTATTTTCTATAAAAAATTAAATATTCTATTACATTTTCCCTTCATCAATTATCAATCAAAAATTTCCCTTTCCATCAGTATTTCCTGGAAGATGTACTAGACAAAAAGTATCTGGATTTTCCTTGTAGCACGCTATCTGCCAATCACCGAGTGACGTTTTAGTGCGTCCTAACACACTTTAACTTCTACCTCTGGGCGTAGTGAGTTAGTTATATAGAGGAAAATGCGCACAGCATATTAGAATTGTCCTGATTTTCCAGGATTTATGGAGTGGTAATAAAATTAATTTAGATTAATTAAGAGAGAACCTTGATTGCTGATGAAATTTCAGCAAATATATTATTAGTTAGGAAAATCTTTTGTTTCCATGACAGATTTCTGAGTAGAAGAAATTCCAGTAAAATCGCCAAAGATGTGTTTACTTTTATCAAAAAAGGACAGGAAATTGGTAAAAATCTGATGTGGCCCGCACATGACTTTCCCTATACCCCATGAATTTCCCGAAAAACCAAAGGTATTTGGTTGTATTGTTCACTGACGTATAACAAGAAAATAATTACCTACCTTGGTCAATCTTAAAAGAGAAAGTTTCCTTCCACTTATGGTCCGCAATGACACCAATCGTATAATTTAAGCCTATCTTGAGGAGGTGAAAGGTGTGGGCAGCCAAAATTATTTGGTCTGTGGTTCACGGACATTTAAGAAATCATTGCCTGTCTTGATAAATCTTGAAAGGAAAAGTCTCCGCCCACCTATGGTGTCTTTATGATAAATCATAACTATTTTGCGATGAAAATTAGGATTTAATTGTTATCCTGCGCATCAATTATATAATTTATTGTTGTAAATCTCTCTATACTGAAAACATAGCACAATATTTACCACTATATTACGAACAAACGACATAACTTACAGTTATGAAATTCTGCCGTATGTCCGTAATACAGTAAGCAATCGTTCGTAATAGCAGGTGGCACGAAAGAGTTAGCGATGCAGGCTCAGCGAGTGCCAGGAAAAAGGAGACGAAGCCTCTCACTTCAAGAAGCGAGTTGCGTTGTCTAGTGGCGAGTTGCATGAGTATAACTAGATGGGGGGTCTAGGGTCTAAGCTTACTGAAATTGTTCCGGAAGGGAGTTGGTGAGCGTCGACTAATAAAGGGGCGTAGCCACAATGTATGCGTTACACCTGACTTGAGATCCGATTAATGATCTGCAGAGAACGAGGCCGTAGTCCTGGAGTTTTGCAAGAGTCCATAAGCATAGGACATGTAGGTGGTTGTGTAACCCTGCCGGTCTGAGCATCAGTGGCGAGTGTCAGTTAATTAGAGACTGTGTTCAATCGAGCGTATTTCGCCTGCAAAGCAGATAGTATGAAAGTTTTCGTGGAACAAGTTCAGCGATCGGCTGTGAGTAGGAGACGAAACCTCTCGACTCGCGAAGCGGGTTACGGTGCTTGGCGAGAGTAGCCCCCCTAGTATTAACTAATTAAATAATGAATACAGCTGTGGATTTCACTAAAAATGCCATCGTTGTTGGATTACTACTTGTGGCATTACCAAGATTCAAACTTTTTTCCTTATGAAATATCCCATGCTTTATCAGCAAATTTTGCTTAACTCAAAATTCGAATAATATTACCTCCCTACTTGCTTAGTATAATTTATAGAAGGAAGAATTTGTACGGGATCCATAAGTTGAATCCTAGTTCTCAACGTATTTACGAGTATTTTTTTCATCCTTGTTCTCGAACCGCATATTGTTGAAGTGATATCTGTGGGTATGTTTGTGTCTGCCCTTCAGACTTAACTCTAAATCACGGGAATGCATAGAACGTTTTGAATGATATTTGGTACTTTAATGCCTATTTTAAATATTGGAATCCTATTAATATTAAACTCAGTCAAACATCTGTGAGTCCCTGAATATTTGTTTCTAGGATATATTTCTATTATTACTTGAGCAATAGTTGCGAGTCTTTATCAGATTCTATGGTAGATATGAAAATAACAGGAGCAGCAACAAATGTTGGTATTGGAATAAATAAAACCAGATATTTTAAAGGTCCGCTAAAATAGGAAAGAAAAGCTGAATATTCAGAAATGCGTCATTTAAATATTGATTTGATGCGTTTTACATTATAAAGTAAAAGTGACTCTATCTCCTGCATATTTTGTTGTCTAGAAATGTTAATTTTTTTTAAAATTATAGCAAAGTTTTTAGCATGCTCCATATCACAAAATAAAAAAATATTTCTATAACTAAAGATGTAATATAATTAAAACAATATATGTATTTCATGTTCTAAAGAAATATTAGATATAAACATTATGATCCTGTTCTGACGTTATAAAAATAATTATGTCTTCAGCCTTTACCTCCACTCCGATTTAAGGGCCCTAAAATAATAAATCTGGGACTATGAATATTGCATAAGTACTATATTGATTTTTAAATTATTGTGTTAATTATGAATTTTTATTATTTGATTTCATACGGCTGCATGTTAAGTTGAAGCAACAAATATTACAGTTCCTTTATTCAGTGTGCATTTAATTTTAATCGATAGCTAGCTACTCACTATTTTTTCTGAGTGAAAAAAAGACTCTCCGTAGAGATTAAATTTATGTTAAGTAAAACATTTTATCACAGATAAAGAGGAAAGAATACCTTACAGCACATTATTGCAAGAGTCATTTGTTTAAGAAAATTCGAAAATTAATTAATATTTTACATAATGTTTGAATAAGTGCCATAAATATTTTATTTCACAAAAATAATGTTGTTTAAAATCAGAACGAACTAAGAGTATTGGGCCTTGATAGTCGAATCCTTGAATGGAATCCTTGAATGGTATTCTGAAGAGTATAAGACGCAGACGATAAATCCGGAGAGCTCGTTTGCCCAGTCAGTTGAGAAACACTTAAAGGTCTGCTGTCTGGATGTTATGATATGATAATTAATGACGTCAGTCATATAAGTCCCTTACGCGAAAAATCAAAGGTATTTGGTTGTGTGGTTCACGGACATATAATTCAAGAAAATAATTACCTACCTTGGTCAATCTTAAAAGAGTCAAGAAAATAATTACCTACTTTGGTCAATCTTGAAAGAGTCAAGAAAATAATTACCTACCTTGGTCAATCTCGAAAGAGAAAGTCTCCGTCCACTTATGGTGAGCAATGACATTAATCGTATAATTTAAGCCTATCTTGAGGATGTGAAAGGTGGGGGTCCACATAAAAGCCAAAATTATTTGGTCTGTGGTTCACGGACATTTAAGAAAACATTGCCTGTCTCGGAAAATCTTGAAAGGAAAAGTCTCCGTCCACCTATGGTGTCTTTATGATCAATCATTCCGACATCATGGTCATTGTAGCACCATAACTATACCACGGCAAGGGGTGAAAGTGGGAGGTCAATAACCAGTTAATCTCAAGTTGACTGTATAAGTGGTTCACGGACTTCAAATTCAAGAAAAGAATTATACCGTTTATCTCGATAGTTCCTATCTAGAATTTGGAGGTTGGCTCCCATTTCTGTGGTAGTAAGGATTCTGTCTTGAAATGCTTTAGTCATTTCCCAAAATTTTAGCATTCAGGTTCCGTTTAATAATCTTAATTATCCTCAAATACTTCCTACATCAAGGGAGTAGTCATATGATTAAACTTCCGCACAGGCAGTACGTGATGTCAACTTTTACTCCACTTCTGGTGGTAAGGACTCTGTCATGAAATGCTTTAGTCAATGATTTCCAAAATATCAGCATTCGTGTTTTGTTTAATCACTTTTATTATCCTAAAGTACTCCCTATGCCAAGAGAGCGGATAGTTATATCATTAAAACATCCGAACATGTAGTAAATGACCTCAACTTTTGCTTACTTTTTACATATTAACTAATTAAATAATGAATACAGTTGCAAATTTTGCAATACTTTGAACCGTTATTCTCTAGAAATAATTCATGCTTCGTCAGGAAATTATTGTAATTGCATAACTCAAAATTCTAATAATATATTATTCTAAATCTCTTTTTCTCTACTATATTTCTTGCTCGATAAATGTTCCTTTTTTTCAAATTTTAACAATGTTATTCTAAATAAGCATGATCCATAACACAAAATGAAAAATCTTTTTTTAACTGAAAACTTAATTTAATTAAAACAGTATAGTGTATTTCATGTTCTACAGAAATATTAGATATAAACATTATGACTATTTTCTGACGTTTTAAAAATAATTATGTCTTCAGTCTTCACCCTTATTCTGAACAAGATTTAAGTGGCTTAAAACAATAATTCTGCCACTATGAGTATAAATATATTCATTATAAAATATTTATGTTGATTATGAATTCTTTATATTTGATAATAGTTAAGAATGGAGAGTTCTATCACCGCAGGCGAAGCAATTCCGCCTGTAGTGACGTCATAGGTCATTGAAGAATGGCAGATAAAAGAATGGCAGGCAGTAATGCAGGATATTTGAATATTTCCGTCAACTAGCGGATTTTTAGTGAACTAGGGGCGCGTTTTGTGGAGTTTAAAACATTTTTCTTTTAAAAAATAGCAATTTTTGCATTAATATAGGAAATGCAACGACACCTAGCGGATTTTCGGGGAATTAGGGGCGCGTTTTGGTTTTCCAAAGAGTTTATTTATTTATTTATTTTTATTGTGATTTCTTATAATAAATGTTACATTTTTAGTTCGAATATTGGGAGTACTAAATTTCGCTGCTGTAGGGGTGGTGTAAAACCAATCGATTCTTAATGAATGAAATGTAGACAGACCAGCAAAGGCAAGGCGTTTCGAGAGTTGATTTTTAGAAATCTTTAACCTATTGAGATCTAATTTTTAATTAATAAGTGAATACAAAGAGATACATTTCAAGAAAAATAAAATCATAACATACCACCATATTTTAACACTTGCAGCTTTTCTAAGAAGAATTATTTGTATCCATTCGATTTAAGCGTAGCTACTTATCAGTTGAAATTCCAAAAACTCTGCTAATCATTTATCGCCTGACACTATTGACCGCCTGATTTCGAGTATCTGCAAAAGTTGTCGAATATACTCATTGCCATAAAAATTTGCGCACCAAGAAAGAGTTGTCAGAATCGAGCAAAATTTTATATATGTGAGTGCAACGTTGATATAAGTGATACAAAATCAAAGCAGAAGGATCATTTATTACAGGAAAAACAACAAATGAATGGAGGTTCTAGTGCCCTGTTGGACCACCTCCAGCGTGAGTACACGATGCGATACGGGCGGGCATTGAGTCATACAGGTCCCGTATGGAATCATCTCATGCCACAGTTGTTGTAAGGGTGCCTCTAGTTCAACCAAACTCGTAGGCTGTTTAACTTGCCGTCCCAAGTGATCCCAGACATGCTCGATCGCTGACAAATCTGGGGATCGGCCAGGCCAGGGAAAGGAGGTAATGTGTGGAAGGCATTCCTGTGACACCCTTGCTGTGTGTGGCCGAGCACTGTCCTGTTGAAAAATGCCTTCTGTGAGCCTTGCCATGAGTGGCAACACATGTGGCTGAAGGATGTCACGAACGTACTGTTGGGCTCTCATGGTTCCATGGATCAATATTAGTGATGACAGGGTGTCGTATGTGACGGCACCCCATACCATCACACCAGCTGTGGGAGCGGTATGCCGCTGTAAAGCAAAGGCAAGATTGAGACGTTTACCACGGGACCTCCACACACGTACACGGTTGTCATCACTGCCCAAATTGAATCTCGATTCATCGCGGAAGACGACCTAGTTCCATTCGATTGCAGTTCAATCCCATCGAGAGCGACACCACGCCAAACGGAGGAAACGGTGGGTGGATGACATTGGCAGCACACGTAATAGGCACCGCGATACCAAATGTCCTTCAGCCAGCTGACTCGTGATGGTACGGACAGACACAGGGGCTCGTAGTGAAGGTGCTGCCTGTGTCCGGATGGCGGACAATGATGCAGTTGGCCCTGCGCGTGCGTGTGGGTGATGTAACGGTCTTCTCGGCTATTGGTCTGCCGAGGGCATCTTGAGCCTGGCCGCCGAGTATGCGACCTCTCTCTCGTCCACTGGTCCCAGCACCTCCTCACAGTAAAGTCAGAACAGTCTAGGTGGCGGGCTACTGACCGAGCTGACCACCCGGCTACCATCATCCCGATGATTCTTCCCCTCTCGAACTCTGACAGCTGATCATGTTATATTCGATGGCGGCGTAACGGCATCCCTAATGAAAAAGCGTCCCTCTGCAACAGATTTAATACAGGCAAAAAGCCTCTGCGTACCTTTTTTCTGCTCCAGGGAGAACGACGTTCAACGCCCTCTGGTGGCATTACATAATCACGCTGTATTTCTAATCATTTGCTATCTGCCTGACACGCATCTTCATTCCAAATTTCGTTACGATCTCACAATTACTTCTTGGTGTGCAAATTTTCATGGCATTGGGGGTATTTCGTGTTAGTGAATGGAACGCCACCTAGAGGTGATTTTTAACGAGTATGTGGGAAGAATTATAGAATATTTGACATTGCACTTAAATGTATGTATTGCAAGCGCTCACTCTCGCAGAGAGGGAAGGTGGAGCCCATTTGAATGTGTCCATTTTAATAAAGTGTGGAAAATGACAAAGCGAAACTGAGATCTACGACAAAATTTGCGTTTCTTAAAACATGAATCCCTCCCACTAGATTTTCAGGAAACTAGGGTCGAGTTTTCAGGGTTTCTTTAGAGTTTCAGACCCTCTTGTTTACAAATCTTCATACTTTTTAGAGAATAGAACGTAACTTAGTAACTATTTTTAATGAATAAGGGGAAATATTTTCAGAATTTTAACATTGAACATATCTTAATGAATGGAACCCTATGTAAGGTGCAACTATCTTTCGTTACGGAAGTCAAACTGTGAAACAGTGGACATTTAATGCAATTCGAATAAATTTCTTTTAAATTTTTAAAAAGACAGAGTAGAAAATCCAGTACGTTTGAATGTGATAGTAATAAACAATATGTGAAATGTACTTCCAATCTATTTTTTTTAAGTTGAAAAAAAAAAAGACAGATAAACCCAAGCAGCGAAAGCAAGTCCGTTTTTTAATGCTCTTAAAATAGTTCTTTTAATAGGAATGTGGTAACATACACCCTCTCTTCCATTGCCTGTTTTTTGGATAATGAACTGATAATTTCATAAAAACATAGTTTATTGAAAAGTGTCACAGTTTTTTTCTTATTTATTTTAGAAAGTATGATTTTAGTCTTTAAGACATTTTAATCTTCGAAAAAAACACTATTGTAGGAATCTAAACGTTTGATACTTTTCTTTTCATTAGATCTTTAATTTACCAATAACCAATTTAAAACTAAATTCGTTAACAAATTCTTCAGATTCTCGTTAAATGTTTTCAGGAGAACCACATAAATGGAAGCTAAAAAATTCACGCTTTAAAATTTTTGTAATTCTTTTTTTTTTAATTGAATAACCCATATATGTGTTAAAATTTTATTTCTATACTTTCTATTCAAAAACTTTCCATAACTGGCTATTTCGTATAAAAAGGCAGGTTGTTATTTTCTAAATCATATCAAAATCTAAAAAGTACCAAAGTATCTTACAAGTGACTTATATACCAAATTTGAGGAAATTTGGTCGATTAGCATATTAGCTAGAGTAGATACATAAGATATTTGTGGACCATTTCGCAAAAAAGAGCGAGTTATTTTATCCCGAATCCTACCCCAAACCAATCAGCACCAGGGTCGTACACAAGTGACTTACCTACTAAATTTTATGAATTTTGGTCCATTAGTTTTTGAGTTAGAGTGGATACATACATTGCACAGACAGACAGACACGTAGACACACACACAGACGTTACGCTAAAAATGTTTTATTCTTATTTCAGTGGTGTCAAAACGTGTAGATCCGTGGAAAACTCGAGTTGCGATTTTCGACACGAAACCAATACTTTCCCTATACATTACTATGTATTGTAGGAAAAGTAAATATTCAGTCTTTAATTTTTTTCTCTCCCCCCCCCCCCTAATTAAATAACCCATATATGATAAAATTTTATTTTTGTACATTTTATACAAAAACTTTCCTTAAAATTTTTCCTAGATTTTGAATCTATTTAATATTAAAAAAAGCTGTTTTGGGCAGCACATGACTTTCCCTGCAGACTTATATCCATATTCTCTTTATTTTAATTAAATTTAATTCATTTTTAATTCAAGTTTCGTTCTCATTTGGTAACGGGACTTATTTTCAAAGGTGGCGTAGAAAAAAAACGAAAAAACTAAAATAACTCGAGAATGGCTAGTCCTAGTGTAATGGGGTTGGTGTTATTCTTTTCTTCGGTAAAAATTACTTATGAAATATTCAATGTATGTATTTGAGCATACGTAGTTTTTGATTTTAGTTTTGACGATTTTTGCCGGCCAATTTGCAAAAAAAGGCAGGTTATTATTTTCCGAATCTTACCAAAACCTAATCAGCTCCAAAGTAACCCACAAGCGACTTATTTCCCGAATTTTGTGAGATTCGGTTCATCAATTTTTCAGGTAGAGTGGATACAGGCAATTTTTGCAGGCCATTTCGCAAAAAAGTCGGGTTCTTTTATTTCGAATCGTACTAAAAACTATTCAGCACCAGGGTCACACCCAAGTGATTTACCTAGCAAATTTTATGAAATTCGGTCCATTAGTTAGAGTTAGAGTGGATACATACATTGCACAGGCACACACACACACACACACACAGACGTCACGCTAAAAATTGTATTTTCGTATTCTAGAGGTGTTGAAACGTGTAGATCCGTCGGAAACTCGAGTTGTGATTTTTGGCATGATTCCAATACTTTCCCTATACATTGCCATGTATTGCAAGTAAAAATAGAAAAATCCTGCTTTTAAGTAGCGCAAGTTAAATAAAAATGAGTCGATAAATGTAAATAAAGAGCTCAGTTTGAAAAATGGAAAACATTTAATGTATCTAATGGTTACAGAATACACATTACTCATTCTTTGTTGTACATTTAAACAAATAACTTAATATAATTTTCTTAAGGAACATTCATAGTCCTTTGATTTGAAAGACTTTAAAAAATTTCGATCATGTCAGTAAAAGACTCCTTCCCCGCGCAGTAAAGCTTTCATTGTTATGCTATCAATGTCAAGATTTAGAAGTACTTCTTCACGCACACTGTTGTACAAATTTTAAGGAATACTGTGAAGACATTCATGGTAACTTTGATCTTCAATTTGGGCAACAGAAATGACACATTTGAAAAGTTTTCTTACATAGCGGATTGCATTGTCATGAATACAAGAGATTAGATGATCGAATGCACATTTTCTGTTACGCATAGTTTGTGGTAGAAAGGTTATAGTGTCCTTTACGTTTAATATTTGAGCAGGAATCCAGTTTATGAATATGATTTTTCGAAACTTGTTTTTCTTTTTTTTTCAAATCAATCATATATAACCACTCGAGTTAAAAAACTAATTGACCAATTTTCACAAAATTTGGTAGATTTGTCACTTCGTGTTCGTGAGATATCGCGTCCACACACACACGGATACGTTTACTAACATATACACTAACATACACACATACATACATGCATACATACACACTATATACAAGTGCTTCCCGGCCGTCCAAATAGTTGCTCTTAGTCCTCTGGACGAGTCGGACGGTCTGGGTCTTCAACACTATATACAAGCATATATACACACTAACATACATGCATACATACATACATGCATACATACACACTAACATACGTGCATACATACATACATGCATACATACACACTATATACAGGCCCGGCCGTCCAAATAGCTGCTCAAGTCTTTGGATGAGTCGGTCGATCTGGGTCTTCAACACTATATACAGGCATATATACACACTAACATACACACATACATACATGCATACATACACACTATATACAGGCATACATACACACTAATATACATGCATACATACATACATGCATACATACACACTAACATACCCAGACTCAAGGACGCACACTGACATACACATACACATACACACTAATCTACACACACACACACACATAGATATCACCTCATAAATGTTCAATTTGAGTTCAGGGATGCTATTGAAACGTGCTCTTCTGTAGAAAACTGTAATACGAATTTTCGACCCCGTCACAATACTTTCCTTATACATTATACTAGTAGGGAAAGTAATATTTAACAGGTAATCGACTGCACTATTTTTAAAACATCACTAAAACACATCAAAAGTGAACTTTGTAAAGATTGTCCACACCCCCATCATTCTAAACTATGCGGAAGAAAAATTTTCTAATGACCTACACATCGAAGAATCTCTTTTGCATGCTAAACAGTCCGCTTTTAGAACCCACCTTGGTCTGACATTTATGGGCAATTGTTGAACCCCAAGCGGGCGTTACCCTAATTGCTTGTTTTCTAGCTCCGTAATAGGCACGCGATCTCGAAATCACTACACAGCTCGGATCGTGTTATGCGCTGCACATAATCTCATGACTGCACAGTTACGACATAAAAATCCGGAATAGAAAGCGCCTGGTATTTATATATTTGCTCTGGTGTCCTGTTTTTGTTAGTATTCAGACTAGTTTAAAGTCTTCCAATGCCAAGAGAGTTATAAATTGTGTGTTAACAATCATGCGGTATTTTATGGTCTAGGCCGTGTACATTTGTTTCATTTTTCCGCAGAATGTGCTGGGAAAGTATTATACTTAGGTTTCTAAAATGGTAAAAAAGAGTTTTCGAATAATATATATGCTTTGTCTGTCTGGTCATCTGAATCGTCTGTAGCGGAAAATGAAAATTTCGGACATCGGCGCTGTTTGTTACACACGTACTTAAAGTCCCCGGATGATGGGGCTTGGCGAAATGTTTTATGGTCGCAGTCTTTCTCCATTTTTTTTTTTTTTTTATTTGCTCCCCGCTATATCGATTTCAGACGCGCCCCCTCCATCTACAAACCATGCTAAAACAGCCGTAAAAAAGCAACATAATGGGTGTTTTCCCGGTAAGTACATACCTTCTGCGTTCCCTTTAGATATTTTGCGCCCCACAGGTTGAGAACTGCTAGTCTAGACGAAGAAGGGGCTGTTTCGCAAAGTCGTATTCAAATTATCGGCTTTCCAGCTTTCGGAGTTTGAAAGGTTTCGTTTTAATTTTTCTGTAATTTGGTATTATATTATCATTATGAGTATCATACTCATATTAGTAAAATTCTGATGAAAACTAACTGAGATAGCAATTATTTATTTATTTTTTATTTTTATTTTTCCGTGTTTTCATCTGCGTCTTGATATATGTCATCCCTCGTCGATCGGTTGAACACGCAATTTTCACTGGAGTATGAGGCGCTTATTAACAAAGGACTCATTGGGGCAGAAGCGCTCTGTTCTAGTACATTTCGTAGTCGATAGTTTATTATATATATATATATATATATACATATAAAAATAAGTTAATCACGAACGGAACTCCTATTTAAGTAAAGGAAAAAACAGAAACCTTACAGAGGATGTGGCGCTTAGCAGCTCTGCATCCAGAGTGGCATATAAGGATATAAACAAGAAGAAAAAATAAGCGAGAACAGGAGTGACCATATGATTTGCATAGAATGGCAGGGGTGGATTGCGACACCCCTTTCCCGCTTAAAGCAGCTTTTACTACCCGGGCAACGCTCACGGCACCAATGTAACTCAATGGTCAATCTCCCACATGTGCAAAGACAGAAGCACCCGAACGGACACAAAAGCAAAGATGGAACCAAGCATGGAAGAGATACACCCTACAATCCAGCTTGAAAACACAACATTTTATAAGGGAAAGTCGCACATGCGCGATAAGACTTCATGATGATAGGATCGCAGATATGAAAATATATATGATTAAGAATACTCATTTAGAATCAAACAATGCACAATTTCTTTCTTTGAAAAAGGAATAGTAATAATGTTGTAAAAAATATCTAGGGTAATTTCTTTTTAATGCATCATTTATTATTTTATTACATTCATAAATGGTCTTTTTTAAAAGTACTGTAGTTTCTGTTTCTTCTGAAGTACCCGACAATAATATTTCTGAATATATTTTTAGTGAGGTTTGAATTCCAATCAATAATATTATTAACTAGCCGCCTTTGGCGACCAGCCTGTTCGCTACCCTTGAAAATTCTGACCGTGGCAAACTCGTTGGCGCGACCTACCAGAAAGGTTTACAGTAACTGCTTGGAAGGCCAGGAAGTGCCACACAATTTAGACCGGAACCCAATGGGGGAGGCATCCAAAGAGACCGTACCCTCCTTCCCCTACCACAAACCTCTCGGAAGGACTTGCAGTCCCACACGTTTAACGTGATCGTACTCCGCGTGAACACGGCTGCAGTTTTGGCAATGGCGGGAATCGAACCCGGGCCTACCGAGTGAAATTCCCGCGCGCTAACCACTGGGCTACCGTGCCATCCGCGACAATCTCCATAACTTTATTTTTATTCGGCAATTTTGGGAATCGAACCCGGGCCTACCAAGTGCAAATCCCGCGCACTAACCACTGGGGTACTTCACCCTCCGCGATATTCGTCATAACTTATTTTTTATTCACCCAATTTAGACCGGAACCAAGTGGGAGAAGCATCCACAGGGACCGTACCCTTCTTCCCCTACCACCAACCTCTCGGAAGGACTTACAGACCCACATGTTTAACGTGATCGTACTCCGCGTAAACACGGCGGCAATTTTGGGAATCGAACCAGGGCCTACCGAGTGCAATTTCCGCGCGCTAACCATTGGGCTACTTTGCCCTACGCGACAATCTCCATAACTTTCTTTTTATTCATCCAATTTAGACCGTACCCTCCTTCCCCTACCACCAACTTCTCGGAAGGACTCACGGACCCACATGTTTAACGTGCTCGTACTCCGCGTAAACACGGCGGCAATTTTGGGAATCGAACCCGGGCCTGGTAACTGGTTGGACGGCCAGGATGTGCCACGCAATTTAGACCGGAACCCAGTGGGGGAGGCATCCACAGGGAACGTACCCTCCTTCCCCTACCACCAACCTCTCGGAAAAACATACGGACCCATATGTTTAACGTGATCGTACTCCATGTCAGTGGCGGAAATCGAACCCGGGCCTACCGCGTGCAATTCTCGCGCGCTAACCACTGGGCTACTTCGCCCTCCGCGACAATCTCCATAACTTTCTTTTTATTCACCCAATTTAGACCGTACCCTCCTTCCCCTACCACCAACCTCTCGGAAGGACTCACGAACCCACATGTTTAACGTGATCGTACTCTGCGTGAACGTGGCGTAAGTTTTGGCAGTGGCGGGAATCGAACCCTGGCCTACTGAGTGCAATTCCCGCGCGCTAACCACTGGGCTGCCGCGCCCTCCGCGACAATCTCCATAACTTTCTACATATTCACCCAATTTAGACGGGAACCCAGTGGGGGAGGCATCCACAGGGGCCGTATCCTCCTTCCCCTACCACCAACCTCTCGGAAGGACTTACGGACCCACATATTTAACGTGATCGTATTCCACGTAAACACGGCGGCAGTTTTGGCAGTGGCGGGAATCGAACCCGGGCCTACCGCTAACTTCCCGCGCGCTAATTTGCAATTTAAAATGACCATATGCTTAATTCCATCATCCTCATTCCATTGTTTCATTGTTCTATCATTTAAAATATCCATAAAATTAAAATATCCATTTAAAATATCCAAAAGTTAAAATATACATTTAAAAAATCCAGATCGTCCCATCATTTAAAATATAAATATAATAATTTATATAGAGCAAAGGCGCTCTATTCAGAACCGTGACGTCACCTCCACCTTGACGTCCCCACCCACCACCTTCCCTGCTTCAGCGGGGGAGAAACGAACGGAACGCCGAGAAATTTAAAATCATGGCGTCTTTAAAATTGCCATCCTGAAGGCAATTTTCATTATTTCTGGACCACATTAGACTTGTAAAAATGCCAGATATTTCAGCTTTCTAAAAATGTAAATTATTAGTCGAAATTATGAGTACTTTTCACGATGCGAGAATTTAAAAACCAAAAATTGATTTTTTGAGCCAAAAGTGAGTTTTGTTTTAAAATCTTTAAAACATATTAGAAATCGAAATTCAGATTTGAAATTGATATATTTTTACTCGAAATTCTCTGCTCTTTCCGATGGTGTAATTTGTTTTTTTCTACGATGTCTGGATCGTGGAGAAAAAAGGGCAAAAAGGGCAAAAAACGGTCGAAATCGCATAAAACATTAAATAAATAAAAAAATAATTAAAATTTTCAAAATCGGTTTTCACGTGTCCCCTTCCCTCCCCCCCGGGTCTCCGATTGCCAAATTTCGTAGCTCTCCGACGCGCGGTCGCGAAACGTATAGTGTATAAGACAGACACACAGACACACAGACATTGCCTTTTATTATATAGATTTTGATATTGTATGAATTTCTCTTGTCGTGTATGGTTGTATAAATTCCATACTGTTGGTGTTTTCTTATTGACAAGTCCAGGAAGTCTGTCGATCCATCCTCATTGATCGGGTTTTCAATTAAGTCTAATTCCCTTGGGTAGAATGCAAAATCTATGTCAGGGGTGTTTTCATAACCCCCTAATATCACATCGTCAACATAACGGAAATAAGGTATTTCCGATAATATATGGGTTCCTCTTTCATATTTGGATAGATAAATATCCGCCAATATTGATGAACATGCACCACCCATGGGTATGCCTTTGACCTGTTTGTAGTAATGCGTACCGTCATATAGTATGTTTTCATTCAATACCAACTCAATCAAATCCAAATATCTTCTGAGAGTTATATATGGTTTTAAATTATATTCCTCATGTAATTCTTTCAAGATCATTTGTAGGTTTGTTAAATCGATGTTATTAAACAGATCCCGGAAATCGTAGCTTCTGAAGTTCAAATCTTTATGGCAAAATTTCAGTCGGTCTATCAATTCCTGTCCGTTTTTTAACATTATGGAGTTTTGCTTCTTAATATCAGTTATAACATATTGGAGTAATTTCAGAAGTTTTTTATTTGCTTGTTCCAGGTACGATCCGCATCCCACTGTTACAGTACGGAACTTGACTGGTTTTTTGTGTAACTTGGGAATAAGGATCAAGTATGGAAATTTTACTGATTTAATATCCATACCAATTCTTTTATACAGTGCTTTTATTCTATTAGTGATGATTGATTCGTTGCTAGGAATTAAGGTATACATGGCACTATCCTTATAGCATTGTGTTAAAGTATCGACATAGAATTTTTTACACGTGAATGCAAAATTCGATACGATTTTGTCGGTGTATGTCATTACGAATTCTTCATTAAAATGTTTGATTGAAGACGGAAATCGAGAACCTCCTGAATCCTTGTTTCTTCTCGGGTAGAATTGGCAAAAAGCACTGTAAAAGGCATATTTCCATGCGTTAAAAGTTTGTACAGGTATACTGTGTTTGACTGCCATCTTGTATATGAAGGTTTCCAGATCGTAATTAAATTCATTATAAATATTATTAAATTCTTGTATTCGGTACTTAGTACCAAGTTGTAATAAGTTTTTGAGTTTATTATCTTTTATAAAATCTAAGTTTCCAGTAATTATATGCTTGTGGTAGGGATCACAATGTATATTTTTATGACATTGACAGGATTCAATATTAAATGAAGACACAGTTTTACATAATTTATTGTAGTTGAGTAATCTTCTTCCGTTGGTTCTTACAAAGCGATAGGATATCTTAATATTTAGATTAGGCAAAGGAAGACGTTCTTCTATATTATGTAATATATGGTTGAATGGAATATTTTCGAACATTTTATTCTTAAATGTTGTGATAAAAAATTCTTTTGATTTGTTAATTTGATATTTTGGTTCAAGTGCTACATTATATTTTGCGGCTCTGAGTTTAATTAAATCCAGAATGATGTCTATATTAGTGTTTTTATCTTCTGTATTGCAGTTATTTTCACTTAAATTGAAATTTATAATAAAATTCCATATACGTTGTAAGTATTTGATCTTTATACTGTTGGCTATATTCTTGATCCATCCGAATTTCACCGTTATTTCTGTTTTTATGAAGTCTGAGATTTTTTCTTCTGTTTTGATGTAATTAAATTGTTGCTTTTTATTTCCTCTTTGGTGTCTATAAGTTTTCTTAGGTATTGAATTTTCAAAGAGAGAGTATGTTTGACTATTCCTGCATCTTTCTTTATTGCAATTTTCCTTGAATAATAAAGTATTCAGACCATATGGATATGCAGAATTATATTGCTTTATATGGGTGTTTTCCCACCACAAGCGTTCAGAAAGTTCTGGTACTATATCAATAATAGTTACCATAATATTGCTGAAGGGGTGTACTTGAAAATGCCGTATTTCTAAGTTATTATTGGTGGATAGCTGTTGGATTTTGCCCACTTGACTTCGGTGCAAATTTATACGGATATTCAGGGAATTCTGCGTCTGTCCTATATATTTCGCCTGACAAGCAAGGCATGATATGCAATATACCACATTAAAAGTCTTGCAAAAGATTTTTATATTGTCCTTTTTTGTAGAAATTTGGTGTGGATTGGCTACGGGACAAAGCTTACATCGCTTAGAATTGCATTTCTTGAATTTGAAGTTCTTCATATGGTGGTAGTGTTGATAAAAGTCGTTAAAAAAAGATGATCGGTTATAGATCGTGTCATTCATTACGAAAGAATTTACATTTTTTATGTTTGTCACAGCATTATCAAGGACAATTGTACAAGGCTTAGAAACACTGCTCATCACTTGCTTCAATATAAAGATTAGGGTAACTGTATTTCGATAACACATATACCCTGATAATGTGTCACCGGGCATATATTCAACATGGAATAAATTTGCCAGTCGCTAAATTTATATATAGCCTTCATACATATTATATATCAACAGTTTTTTAACTCATGTTGAGGAGTAAGAACTTTAAAGTAAAAACAAACGAAATGTTTTTTCATGTGCACTTTCAAATACAGTAAAAGCCTCATAGAACATTCAGGTATACTGCCTTCACTCTTGTCTATTTTATGCTGTATGACAAATTTAAGCACTATTTTATACTTTTTTTGTAGTTATTTTGATTCATTCATAGAATTCGTTCTAAAATAGGTATTGAAAAATACCAGATTCAATAAAAGCGATAAAAATACTTAAAGCACTATTTTATACATTTTTTGTAGTTATTTAGATTCATTCATAGAATTCGTTCTAAAATAGGTATTGAAAAATACCAGATTCAATAAAAGCGATAAAAATACTTAAAAACACATAATTAAAAAATAAATGACTAAAGTACAGTGATTACACAAATGCATACCACACTATAATATACCACCATACATTTTCTCACAAGGTACAGAACTAAAATCAAAACATACGTAAAATGACTCTTACCGTCCTGATTACACCGCTCCAATATCCACCGGATGACTCCCATCCCACGACACACGGAAGACCTACACTTCGCCAGTGTGGTCCGAGAAGTGGCCTTTACGTAGAAAGCTGAATTGGATGTGGTAAAATATGCACTATGTCCGCGCAATGCAGCTGGATGTAGACATATTGATAAATACATATAAAAATAAGTTAATCACGAACGGAACTCCTATTTAAGTAAAGGAAAAAACAGAAACCTTACAGAGGATGTGGCGCTTAGCAGCTTTGCATCCAGAGTGGCATATAAGGATATAAACAAGAAGAAAAAATAAGCGAGAACAGGAGTGACCATATGATTTGCATAGAATGGCAGGGGTGGATTGCGACTAGTCCAATACTTTACTCATTTTTAAGAAAATCACTTAATTTATCTTACAGACAGAGAATTGGGTATTACCCAAGAAAATGCTGACAACAAATAAAGCGAAGCTTGAAATGATTGGATACACATTTAATGTAATATACATTATTAAAATTTATTCTTGCATTTCTTTACTTGCAAAATAGTCATCTATGACAGTTTGGTTACAGGTACTGAATCCTTTAATATCTATTACATTTTACAAATGAGCTAGGCGGATCCAAATGAACTTAATTTTGTGGCGATAGTTTACTTTAAAACTCTGAATATTACCTTGGTCCAAAGGCTGTAACTTAGAAGTTGTGTTTGGTGGCATGAAATGAACTTTCACGGATTTTAATTTCGGCGCGCTATGCGCTGTACAGTTGTCCAAGAAGAGAACAATATTGCGATTTTCAGAGGACATTTTCCTGTCTAGTTCCTTCGACCAATTAGCGAAAATTTCGGCAGTCATCCAAGCCTTATTGTTCGCAAAATAAGTCATTGGAACAGATTTCATTCCTGAAAAACGTTGGGGTTTACCAGATTTACCTATCATAAGAGGGTTGAGCTTTTCTGAACCATTCATATTTGTGCAAAATAGCACAGTTAATTTTTCTTTGCTCCTTTTCCCGCCATGACATATACTTCACCTTTAATGGTCATAGTTTTATCAGGCATACACTTAAAAAAATAGTCCTGTTTCATCTGCATTAAACACATTTTTTGGATCGTATTTTTCCAAATGAAAAGATGAAAATTGTAAGATAATCCAAATGGTAAGATGAAAAAATTCGAGATATCGAGAGTTTGATTAAAAAAATTTCGAGTTAAAGAGTTTGTTTTACATTAGTTTTATACCGTGCTTCAAGGGAGATGAAAATATTTCGAGGTATCGAAAGTTTCGAGATACCGAGGTTCGACATATCGAGGTTCACCTGTATATATATATATATATTGCAATTTTAAATACACTACCCAACACAAAAAATGCAACACCATGAAACAGCAAATAGAGTGGGATGATAAAAGATACGCAGACAAGGATGGCATATATAAAAAATCTGATGTGGGCAACACATGACTTTCCTTATATAATGTAATGAATTTACTACTTTTACAGTAAAAAATAGGTTTTTCTTATAGTAGATACTAATATTCTTTCCAAGACATTGAATTTTCGACAATTAGTCGTCATTTTCATTGATTTAGCGTCATTTTTAACCATTTGGCGAGATTTTCGTTAATTTGGCCACATTTCAAAAATTCGCCAAGTTGGCGACATTCCACCAAATTCGTTGCCAAAATCTCGCCAAGCGTTATGCACTAAGAAATAAGTTATTCTCACAGCAGATAAATGACTATTGGCGTTCAAATACAAAAGTATTACTCAAAGTATTCTTCTTCATGAATGGAACGAGCTAGATTCACGAGAATGATGTCACCAAACTTATCGCATGGTATTACATATGAAAAGTGAACATGTTTATCAATAGGAAATATTTTTTTTTTATTTTATATGACTTTTTGATATTTTTTTTTAAAAATGTACAATATCTCGAGAACGGCTCATGTTAGCTTTCTAAAATTTATGTCAATCGTTTTCTAATGAAAAATTACATAAGAAATGTCTATTTTCGTAACTTTATTAGCGGTTTTGATTTTTTGACGATTTTTTCAAAATTTCATTCGAAAATTTAAGGGGGTTCTGAACATTCGATTGCGTATAAAAACAATAGGCTTCCAGTGTTTACGGATTGTGATTTTTATACGAAATTTGGTTCAAATCGGTCCATTCGTTCGTCAGTTATCGTCTCCACAGACCCACTGACACATACACACACACACACTTTCACACACACACACACACACACACAGACATCACTTCAAAAATGTTTGATTCGTGATCAGGGATGCTTGCAACGTGCTCTCCCGTCGAAAACTCGAATTCGAATTTTCGACCCCGTCACAATACTTTCCTTATACATTATGTATATAAGGAAAGTAATAAGAGATGTTGATTCCAGAAGGATAATGCGATACAGTAATGACATAGACAAGATGATCAATTGGCAGTAGGACCACCTTTTGCTGCGATACAAGCAGCAACCCTTTGAGAAACCGATGCAATGAGCATGGGGATGGTTTCCTGAGGGATGATTAACCATATGCCTCCAACCATTCTCCACAAGTTGTCGTTTATTTGAGGTGTGGTCAGGACAGTCAAACGACGGCCAATCACGTCACATACATGCTCGATGGGAGAAGACAGAGAGATCTGAAGACAGCGGAGGCCATGAAAGCGCCTAGATACCTTAAAAAGCTTGTCTGCTGATGGTTGCTGCGTGCAATCGCGCCTTATCTTGCTGGAAAACAGCATTTTAAAACCGCTGAAGGTAAAGCAGTACAATCGACTGCAGCACATCATCCACATATCGTCCCGTCGTCATTGTGCCTCTGATACGAACCAGAGGTGATCGGCTATCGAAGCCGATGACACTCCAAACCATGATGACGCGTTATCGAGCAGCAGGACGTTCAACAGTCGGAGCAGGATTGGGTCTGTTTCCATGTCGCCTCCAAACTCTAACATGGCGACTGTTCGGCAAACAGAACCGAAACTTGTCGCTGAACACTAACTACGCTTTCTCATTCAGTCGTTCAAGAGGCTCGGGCCAGACACCATTGCAATCTCTCACATCGGTGTCTTGTCGTCAATAGCAGTCTTCGTAAAGGACGGTTTGAGTGCAAGTCGCTTTCGGCAAATCGTCTAGAAACTGTTCTTGCTAATATTGGAATATCCAATGTACCCTGAAAATCCTGCAGAATATCGACAGTCATCGTTTGTTGGGCCGTCATCGAACGCGTCGATCAACGCGTGCTGACATACGTCTGGATGTACCTATACCACTGAGACGATTCACATGCCGGTCTTCAACCCATCTTATCCAAATCTTTGCACAGTGAACGCATTTACGCGTGTTTCAGCAGCGATAGCCGGTACAACCATCCAGCCGTACGTAGGCCTAAAATGAATCCTTCGTACGTTCGTCCAAATGCTGAAACGGACTTCGGCGCCATTGGCCAGGCATCTCTTTAACAACACGTGTCTTCTGAAACGAGAAACAACTCGGAAAACGTGTTTTTGTAGGCGACAGACAGTAACAACTGTTGACTCATTTGCCGTTTCCATCCTTTTTATCCCACGCTCTAATCACGTGACCTACTTGCATTTCAGATCACTTGCATACATCAGTTAGCTGCGTTTGTCTCGCAATTTGCTTAATATTACCGTCAAAGCTTCATGGTGTTACATTTTCTATGCCAGGTAGTGTATTTTCAACGCACTTATTTAATACGTATCAAAAGAGCATCTTTAGGGAGTATTAACATATTTGCGCATATAAAAAATGGTGTGCGGGTATAGTTTTGGGTTACAGCATATGATTGGAAAGTTGAGTGGTAATGTCTGTTGTATATTATTTACATATCGGGGGCGCTTATTTAGGAACAGGGAATTGCCGGGCAATCGTACCATAATTCTAATATGCTAATTTTGATTAATTTTAATTGATCTTTACATTCAATTTACTCATGAAAAGAAATGTAATAATCAATTTTCTTTTTCTCGATGTTCTTGTTTTGAAAACCGGTTCTTCATTCAAATATTACATCGCTCAATAACCGCTCTTGCTGCCATTGCAGTTAAGATAGATTTATTCCACGCTGATGAGCTCAAAGCAAGTACGAGACCGGTCTATGGATCTGCGATGGGAGTGTATTCCTTATTTTTGGAACGTTCCTTACTGACGTGTTTATGTGATTTTGAACTGTTTTTTTAGCCTGAAAAAGGGTATTTACAATGCCTTTTTTGGTACTACCTAACTGCCATATGCCTGATTCCTTTAAGGAAGTTTTGGAGTTATTTTGTTACAAACAGCGGGTTTTTTTATTGTAAAAAGTAACGCTGATTTAGTTTTAACATTTCCTCATTTCTGTAGAACGTTAGCCATACCTAGTTATAAGTTACAAAATGATACAATATTGATGGACAAAAAAATATCACGATCATTATAGAAGTTGAAACTTTCTAAATGTAATTTCAGTCAAAGCTGGGATAACTTTCTATCCTTTTTTTTCCCTTCAGTCATTCAACGTGATCATGGGATGAATGTCGGTGAATATCGATTTTTTGACATCCGATTGCGTGATTATGAATGAATCACGCAATCAGGGGGGGCTTCGTTTTGATACGATAAGAGCAGGAGCATTGGCGGCTGTCCTGTAACTGTCCTTAACATTTCATCCCCCAGAATGGACCGGAAACTATATAAAATCTTTGCGCATTTATGATACACTCACAAGGCAGTTTATTTTAGTTTTTTCTAGTGATTATTTTGTTAGGAACGGACTGTAATCACTCGAATTTAGAAGGCAGCGGTATATATCGATGTAGAATGCATTTCGTTACATTCTAAACAAGAAAGATCAATCATGCATAAAACATTGATAATGAAACACTTTCCAACTTCAATGCAATTTTATATAAACATCTCTAAAATGCGATGCATTCCTCTGTAATATTTTTTAAATGACCGCAATACTACATTGATTTATTATATTTGAAAACTTAAAACTTCATCGAAAAAAAAGAAAATTCATTCAAATGACGGCACTGAAATATAAATTGCCTGGTTTAAACATCTCTAAAATGCGATACATGCCTCGGTAATATTTTTAAAATTATCTTAATACTAAAATAATTTATTATATTTTAACTTCATCGAAAACAAATGAACTTTATTCAAATGACGTCATCGAAATATAAATCGCCTCTATATGAAAGCAGCATTTCATTCACTAACATTTTTTCAATCCTTTCATTCATCAGTATACTATAATAATTTATTTTATTTAAAAACTTAAAAATATGGAGGTACACGTAATTTAACTCTATGCTTAAAACTTCATCGAAAACATCGTTTAGTTGGTTCTCTGTGTAAAATCAATGAATGTTTCATGCATATCAGCTATATTGCAGACTCCATGACCTAAATAATTTTGCGTTAAAGAAATTCAGCAATTCTTATACCACTCATTCTACATCTTTTGGTGTTTACATTTTCCATAACTGAAAATTAGGCTTCGTTGTAGAAATAATCAAAGTTGGATAATCATTTAAACTCAAATATATTGTAATTGCGTTGCTCCAGTATGTAGATGCACGGAATTTAAGCAAAAATAAAGCGGTTTTAGGACGGATACAACACTAAATATGAATTGAAAAGAACTTTAAAAATTACGATTTTGATGCAAGATGGATGCCGTATTTTATTTTGAAGTGGGTCACGTCATCTCTTCATATAAAGGGTGTAATTATCATTTTAATTTTTATTTAAAAAACTACTGAATATATTTTGCTGAAATTTTTTTTTATATATTCTAAGGGATAATTTGAATATTTCCTAAAATTTTCGAAGCAATTTTTCAATTTTAAATTCGCCTGAAAGATGTTTGAAAAATTAGGTCCCATAGGGTTCAATTTATTTCATTTCCTCAACCCGGGTTCAATCCAAAACTAATTAGCTGATATTATTCATTTATATTCCCATAAGTCGTACAGACCGTTTCAACAACATACTAAAATTTCATTTTGATAAAGTCCTTTTTACGCCAGTTATCTTGCTAACGGACAGACAGACAGACAGAACAAAGTTGTAAACAATTTTCAACTATGTTGTACAGTGTTAAAAAGTATATACAGTCTCAAATCTTAGAACTTTTGCCTTATTAGTTTGCACTTTATAATACAGTTTAAAACGCCGCCAGCCCGTCAAAATTCCTAAATACCTAAATATCTCGAGAACGGTTTATCATAGAATAAAAACATTGGTTTTATCTGCTTTATAATCAATCAAAAATTACGCATGAAACAAACATTTTATTAATATATTTCAGGATATTTAGTCTTTTTTTCGAATTTTGATGTTTTCAGCTGGTTATTTCGAATGAAATATTATTTATAATCAATTCTAGATCGTACAATAATCTAATCAGCATCAGGGTAAGGTAACTTACAAGTGACTTATCTACTGCAATTTCAGAAATTTTACCAAAAAACCTAAATATCTCCGAAATGGTCCATCCCGGAGTAATAAGGTTGGTCTTCGTTTCGTCGCTAGGGGCGTCGAAAATTGTTTTTTTCGGATTCTAGAGTGCTGGAAAGGTGTAGATCCGTCGGAAACTCGAGTTGCGGTTTTCGACACGATTCTGATATTTTTCCTATTCATTAGCATGTATTGTAGGGAAACTAAAAATCTGATTTGGGCAGTACATGACTTTCCCTGCAGACTCAAATTCATATTTTATTTATTTCTTTAATTCGTTAGATTGAGTTTAATTGCACCAAATAACGCTAAATTTCCATATATAATCCAATTTTTGTTTTTATTTGTACTTGGACATTCTTCCGAAATCGGCGTAGCAAAAATGCAAGAAATCCCAAATATCTTGAGAACGGTTAGTCCTAAAGCATAATGGAGTGTATTATATTCTTTTTCTCGTAAAAAATTGCGTATAAAACAAGAATTTAACTGATACATTTGAGCATACGTAGTCTGTTTGTCTTTTTTAGATTTTGGCGATTTTTGTGGACTATTTCGTAAAAAAAGGCAGGTTGTTATTTTCCGAATTGTACCAAAATCTAATCAGTACCAGAGTATCCCACAAGTAACCTATTTACCAAATTTTGTGAAATTTGGTCAATTAGTATTTTAGCTAGGGTAGATACATCAAATTTTTGCGGACCATTTCGTAAAAAAATGCAAGTTGTTCTCCTCCGAATCATACCCAAATCTAATCAGCACCAGAGTATCCTACAAGTAACTTATCTACCAAATTTTGTGAAATGTGGTCAATTAGTATTTTAGATAGAGTGTATACATGAAATTTTTACGAGCCGTTCCGCAAAAAAGGCGGGTTCTGTTTTTACGAATATAGCCAAAAACTAATCAGCACCAGGGTCTCACTCAAGTGACTTACCTACCAAATGTTATGAAATTTGGTCCAGTAGTCTTTTAGTTAGAGTGGACACATACATTGCACAGACAGACACACACAGACACACACACAGACATCACGCTAAAAATAGTTTTTCCGCATTTTAGAGGTCTCGAAACATGTAGATCCGTCGAAAACTCGAGTTGTGATTTTCGGCATGTTTCCAATACTTTCCCTATACATTACCATGTATTGCAGGGAAAGTAAAAATCTGATACGGGCAGCAAATGACCCTTCCCTACAAACATTTCTTTTTCTTTTTTTCTTAATTTATTAAATTAAGTTTAATTTTACAAAATAAGTACAAAATAACGTGAATAATTATCGGGAATTACACTGAATTTTAATTTTAATTCAGTTTTCATCTTCATTTAGCGACTGGACATGACGTTGCGAAAATGCGAAAAAGCTCAAATATCTCAAGGATGGCTTAAAACGTTGAAATCGGTCAAAAATACGCAGTCCGATTTTCGACACGAATTACCAATGCTACAGTGATGTGTATTAAATATATCAGGATGTGTATTGTAGAGAAAATTAAATATATGAGGTGTAAATCACTATTTGACTCTCTCGTACATTCCTAATCATAAGGTTTATCTCTACTGTATTATTATAAATGGTAAAAAGATATACTATATTTTAGATTGTGTATCCAATTTAATTTTGAAAGATATTACGTAAAACTTCTTTAAATGTTTTGTTTACAAGTTGGCAACAGTTTAGTGATGCCGATGGATGAATTTGGCCTAGATGTTTTAATATAAACACTTTTTACAAGAAGTAATATAGAATTGCGATTAAAATTATGGACCCCCCCCATACATACACACACACACAAATACAGTATACCGTTATTGTTTCAGAAATAAATCATTGTTTCCCATAGGAAGTAATGATATAAAAATTATAAAATTCGGATCATTCGAGTTTCAATCGGGAAAATGACTGGAAATTCTACCTAGTTCTAGTTTTTTAACACTTTACAACAAAGTTGAAAAGTGTTTATGACTTTGTTCATTCTGTCTGTCTGTCTGTCTGTCCGTTAGCACGATAACTGCCGTAAAAGTGACTTAAACAAAATGAAATTTTAGTATGTTGTTCAGACGGTCTGTAGTGCCTATGGGAATATAAATGAATAATATCACCCAATTAGTTTTGGCTTGAACCCGGGTTGATAAAATAAAATACATTGAGCCCTATGGGACCTAATTTTTCAAACATGTTTTAAGCGGATTTAAAATTCACAAATTTCTTCGAAAATTTTAGGTAATATTCAAATTGTTCCATAAAATATATATATAAAAAAAATTCAGCGAAATATATTTAGTATTTAAATAAAAATTAAAATAATAATTACACTTCTTATATGAAGCGATCACGTGACCATGATATGAAAATATCACGTGACCCACTTCAAAATGATATATGGCATCCATCTTGTCTCAAAATCGTGATTTTTAAAGTTCTTTTTAATTCATATTGAGTGTTGTATTCGTCGTAAAACTTCTTTATTTTCGCTTAAATTCTGTGCATCTACATACTGAAACAACGCAATGACAATATATTTGAGTTTAAATGCGCATCCAACTTTGATTATTTCTCTAACGAAGCCTATTTTTCACTTATGTGAAATGTAAACAGCAAAATATGTAGGATGAGTTGTATAGGAATTGCTGTATTTTTTTAATGCAAAAGAATTTAGCTCATGGAGTATGCATAGCTGATATGAAAGAAATTTTCATTGACTTTACCGAGAGAAGGACGATTTTTTGTGATGAAGTTTTAAGCATAGAGTTTAATTACTTGTAGCTCCAAGGTCTTAATTCTTAAATAAAATAAATTATTATAGTATTGTGATGAATGAAATGAATGAGAAATTGTTCATGAATGAAATGCTGCTTTTATAGAGAGAGCTAGGCGTGTTATTTTTTCTATTACGTCATTTGAATGAATTTCATTTGTTTTCGATGAAGTTTTCAAATATAATAAATTATCGTAGTATTATGATAATTCTAAAATTATCACCGAGGAATGTATCGCATTTTAGAGATGTTTAAATCAGGCAATTTATATTTTAATGCCGTTATTTGAAAGAAGTTCTTTTTTTTCGTTGAAGATTTAAGTTTTCAAATATAATAAATTAATATAGTATTGTAATAATTTTTAAAATATTACCGAGGAATGTATTGCATTTTAAAGATGTTTAAAGAAAATTGCATTATAGTTGGAAAGTGTTTCATAATCAATGCTTTAAGCATGATTGATCTTTCTTGTTTACATAATGATTCTGTATCTAAAATTTCATAATGGTAGGTGCCATTCTCGCGTCCTCGCCTCTGAACCTCAGACACAGACGGACATTTTGGCGCCCTCACTTGACATCCTTCTCTTCGAACATCCTGTAAAAACCTTCAGAATGCTTTCAGGAGGTTTTAAAACATGCTTATCGCCCAAATTATCCATTATGATAACTCTCGGTAAAACAATACTTTTTACTTTCCCTGCAATACATGGTAATGTATAGGGAAAGTATTGAAATCATGCCGAAAATCACAACTCGAGTTTTCGACGGATCTACACGTTTCGAGACCTCTAGAATACGAAAAAACCATTTTTAACGTGACGTCTGTGTGTGTGTCTGTCTGTCTGTCTGTGTGTCTGTCTGTGCAATGTATGTATCCACTCTAACTCAAAAACTAATGGACCTAATTTCATAAAATTTGGTAGGTAAGTCACTTGGGTATGACCGTGGTGCTGATTAGTTTTTGGTACGATTCGTAAAAACATAACCCGCCTTTTTTTGCGAAATGGCCCGTAAAAATGTCCTGTATCCACTCTAGCTAAAATACTAATTGACCAAATTACACAAAATTTGGTAGATAAGTTACTTGTACGATACTCTGGTTCTGATTAGATTTTGGTATTAATCGGAAAAGAATAACCAGCCTTTTTTTACGAAATGGCCCGCAAAAATGTCATGTATCCACTCTAACTAAAATATTAATTGACCAAATTTCACAAAATTTGATAGATAAGTTACTTGGGGGATACTCTGGTGCTGATTAGATTTTGGTATTATTCGGAGAAGAACAACTTTCCTTTTTTTACGAAATGGCCCTCAAAAATAGCAAAATCTAAAAAAAGCTAAGCATGTTCAAATATATCAATTAAATGCTTGTTTTATACGTAATTTTTGATGAGGAAAATAATAAGAACAACTCTATTACTCTAGGACTGACCATTCTCGAGATATTTGAGATTTTTCGCATTTAGTTATGCCACTTTTAGAAAAATGTCTAATTACCAAATAAAAACAGAAATTGAATTAAAAAGCACAAATTTAGTTTCATTTTGTGAAATTAAACTCAATTTAATGAATTATTAAAGAAAAAAAAATATGAATTTGAGTCTACAGGGAAAGTTATGTGCTGCTCACATCAGATTTTTACTTTCCCTGCAATACATGGTAATCTATAGTGAAAGTATTGGAATCATGTCGAAAATCGCAACTCGAGTTTTCGACGGATATACACGTTTCGAGACCTCTAGAATACGAAAAAACTATTTTTAGCGTGACGTCTCTCTGTGTGTCTGTCTGTGTGTCTGCCCGTCTGTCTGTGTGTCTGTCTGTCTGTGCAATGTATGTATTCACTCTAACTCAAAAACTAATGGACCAAATTTCATAAAATTTGGTAGATAAGTCACTTGTATCTGACCCTGGTGCTGATTAGTTTTTGGTACTATTCGGAATAAACCAACCCGCCTTTTTTTTGCGAAATGGCCCTCAAAAATTGCCTCTATCCCATGTAATTGAAAAACTAATTGATCAAATTTTACAAAATTTGGTATATAAATCACGTGTAGGTCACCCTGGTGCTGATTAGATTTTGCAACGATTCGGAAAAGAAAAACCTGCCTTTTTTTACGAAATGGCCCGCAAAAATTATATATTTCTACTCTAAAGCATCTAATCGACTAAATGTCATAAAATTTGGTAGATAAGTCACTTGTGGTCAACCCTGGTGCTGATTAGATTTTGGTACGATTTGGAAAGGAACAACCTGCATTTTTTTCGGAAATGGCCCACAAAAATTTCATGTATCCACACTAGCTAAAATACTAATTGACCCAATTTCACAAAAATTGGTAGATAAGTTACTTGTGGGATACTCTGGTGCTGATTAGATTTTGGTACAATTCGGAGAACAATAACCCGCCTTTTTTTACGAAATGACCCGCAAAAATCGAAAAAAAAAGACTATATATGCTCAAATATATCAAATGAATTTTTGTTTTATACGCAATTTTTGACGAGGATAAAGAATATAACACACTCCATTATACTTTAGGACTAACCGTTCTCAAGATATTTGAGATTTTTTGCATTTTTGTTACGCCGATTTCGGAAAAATGTCCAATTACCAAATAAAAACAAAAATTGAATTAAAAATGCAAATTTAGTGTTATTTGGTGCAATAAAACTCAATCCAACGAATTATTAAAAAAATAAAGAAAATATGAAATTAATTCTGCAGGGAAAGTCATGTGCTGCCCACATCAGATTTTTTTATACTGTAGTATGACAAAGTAAAAAATCTGATGTGGGCAGCACATGACTTCCCCAACAGACTCAAATCCATTTTCTCTTTATTTCTTTAATAATTCATAAAGTTGATGTTAACTGCTCAAACTAACACGCATAATTATTTGAAATTATACTGAACTTCCATTTTTAATTCAATTTCCCTGCAATACATGGTGATGTATAGGGAAAGTATTGGAATCAAGTCGAAAATCGCAACTCGAGTTTTCGACGGATCTACACTATTCGATACCTTTAGAACACGAAAAAAACTATTTTTAGCTTGACGTCTGTGTGTGTGTCTGTCTGTCTATCTGTGTGCCTGTGTTTCTGTCTGTCTGTGCAATGTATGTATCCACTCTAACTCAGAAAGTAATGCACCGAATTTCATAAAATTTGGTAGGTAAGTCACTTGTATGTGACCCTGGTGCTGATTAGTTTTGGGTACTATTCGGAATAAACCAACTCGCCTTTTTTTGCGAAATGACCTTCAAAAATTGCCTGTATCCACTATAACTAAAAAACTAATTGATCAAATTTTACTAAATATGGTACATAAGTCACTTGTAGGTCACCCTGGTGCTGATTAAATTTTGATACGATTCGGAATAGAACAATCTGCCTCTTTTTACGAAATGAACCGCAAAAATTATATATTTTCACTCTAACTCAACTAATCGACTAAATTTCAAAAAATTTGGTGGATAAGTCACTTGTGGTCGACCCTGGTGCTGATTAGATTTTAGTACGATTCGGGAAAGAACAACCTGCCTCTTTTTAGGAAATGGCCCGCAAAAAATTTATTTATCCACACAATCTAAAATACTAATTCACCCAATTTCACAAAAATTGGTAGATAAGCTACTTGTGGGATACTCTGGTGCTGATTAGATTTTGGTACATTTCGGAGAAGAACAACCTGCCTTTTTTTACGAAATGGCCCGCAAAAGTCGTCAAAATCGACAAAAAAAAAGACTATATGTGCTCAAATATATCAAATGAATTTTTGTTTTATACGCAATTTTTGACGAGGAAAAGAATATAGCATAATCCATTATACTTTACGCCGATTTCGGGAAAATGTCCAATTACCAAATAAAAACAAAAATTGAATTAAAAATTCAAATTTAGTGTTATTTGGTGAAATAAAACTCAATCTAACGAATTATGAAAGAAATAAAGAAAATATGAATTTGAGTCTGCAGGGAAAGTCATGTGCTGCCCACATCAGATTTTTACTTTCTCTGCAATACATGGTAATGTATAGGGAAAGTATTGGAATCATGCCGAAAATCGCAATTCGTGTTTTCGACGGATCTACACGTTTTGACACATCTAGAATACGATAAAACCATTTTTAGCGTGACGTTTGTGTGTGTGTTTGTGTGTCTTGTGTGTGTGTATCTCTGTGTGTCTGTCTGTGCAGATTTTGTATCCACTCTGACTTAAAAACTAATAGACCGAATTTTATAAAATTTGGTATATAAGGCACTTGGGTGTGATCCCGGTGCTGATTAGTTTTTAGTACGATTCGGGATAAAAGAACCCGCCTTTGTTTGAGAAATGGCCCGCAAAAATTGCCTGTATCCAGTCTAGCTGAAAATTAATGGTATCAAATTTTACAAAATTTGGTATATAAGTCACTTGTAAGTCACCCTGGTGCTGATTAGATTTTGGTATGATTTGGAAAGAAATAACCTGCCTGTTTTTGCGAAATGACCCTCAAAAATCGTCAAAATCTAAAATAAAATATTACTTATGCCCAAATACATCAATTAAATGCTTGTTTTATACATAATTTATAACAATGAAAAGAATAAGACCAACTATATTACACTAGAACTAGCCGTTCTCGAGATATTTTAGGTTTTTCGCATTTACGCCGTGTATCGCTGAGAACGAAAATTGAATTAAAAGTGCCAATTCAATGTCATTTTAAATAATTGTGGGCGTTATTTTGTGCAATTAAACCGTTGTGCAAGCCGTTCTCGAGATATTTTAGTTTTTTCGCATTTTTGCCGATTTTGAGTCCATTATTTATGTGTGTTATTTAGTGCAATGAAATTAAATTTAATGAATTATTAATGAAGTAAAGAGACAATGAATTTGAGTCTGCTGGGAAAGTCATGTGCTGCCCACATCAGATTTTTTTTATTTCATTTCAATTGATAACTGGACATATTTTCAAAGTCGGGGTAGCAAAAATGCGAAAAAACTACAATATCTCGAGAACGACTAGTCCTAGAGTAACTGGTTGTGTTTTATTATTTTTTTCGTCAATAATAACCTATAAAACGAGTATTTAATGGATACATTTTAGCATACGTAGTCTTTTAATTTTGATTTTGATGAATTTTGTGAATCATTTTGCAAAAAAGGCAGGTTCTTTTTTCTCGAAACGTATCAAAATCGAATCAGCACCACGGTAACCTACGTGCAGCGTTTCTTTTAGGCGTACCTCCGAGGGGCTAACAGCCCCTCTCGGAGACACTTTATGTTAACCTAGTTTCTATTTGTGTGACAGCATTTAGAGATGTATTTATGTAGGGCGAATAGGAAATCTGCCCCCCTTAAAGTTTCATTAACCCCCCCCCCTCCGGCTCAAAAGTCCTGAAAGAAACACTGCTTATACGTGACTTATTTACAAAATTTTGTGGAATTTGGCCAAATAATTTTTAGCTAGAGCGGATACATACGATTTTTGCGGGCCATTTCGTAAGAAAAGTCAAGTTCTTTTGTCCCCAATTCTATAAAAAATCTAATCAGCACTAGGATAACCCACAAATACCTATGTATAATATACTATTGTATAATATATACCTATGTATAATGTACAAATATCTATGTATATTGTATAATATTTGGTTCATTAGTTTTTGAGTGAGAGTGGATATATGCATTGCACACGCACACACACACAGGCGTCGCGTTAAAACGAGTTTTTTCGTATTCTAGAGATCCCAAAACGTGTAGATCCGTCGAAAACTCGAAGTGCGATTTTCGACGGATCCAATCAAATCCAATACTTTCCCTATACATTATACATGTATTGCAGGGAAATTAAAATGTGTTGCTATTATTTTTCAAATTTGCAAGTTAAATACTGCATAGTCTTACTTCATTGTTGAATTCAATGCCTAAGTAATATTACTTTCCTTATATACATAATATACAGGTATTTTCCTTATATACATAAATTCGAATTCGAGTTTTCGACGGGAGCTCTAGCATTTCTGATCATGAATCAAACATTTTTGAAGTGATGTCTGTGTGTGACAGTATGTGTGTGTGTGTGTGTGTGACAGTATGTGTGTGTGTGAGTGCGTCAGTGAGTCTGTGAAGACGATAACTGACGAACGAATGGACCGATTCGAACGAAATTTGGTACAAAAATCACAATCCGTAAACACTGGAAGCCTATTGTTTTTACACGCAATCGAATGTTCAGAACCCCCTAAATTTTTGAGTGAAATTTTGAAAAAATCGTCAAAAAATCAAAACCGCTAATAAAGTTACGTAAATAGACTTTTCTTATGTAATTTTTCATTAAAAAACGATTGACATAAATTTTAGAACGCTACCATGAACCGTTCTCGAGATATTGTACATTTTTCAAAAAAATTATCAAAATGTCATATAAAATAAAAAAAAATATTTCCTATTGAGAAACTTGTTCACTTTTCATATGTAATACCATACGATAAATTGGGTGACATCATTCTCGTGGATCTAGCACGTTCTTTTCATGAAAAAAGATACTTTGAGTAATACTTTTGTATTTGAAAGCCAATAGTCATTTATCTGCTGTAAGAATAACTTATTTCTTCGTCCATAACGCTTGGCGAGATTTTGGCGACGAATTTGGTGGAATGTCGCCAACTTGGCGACTTTTCTTAATGTTGCTAAATTAACGAAAAACTCGCAAATGGATAAAAATGACGCTGAATCAATGATAACTCATTGATGATGACGACATGGAAAATGACGACTCATTGACGAAAATTCAATATCTTGGAAAGAATATAAATAACAACTATAAAAATAATCTATTTTTTTTTACTGTAAAAGTAGTAAATTCATTGCATTATATAAGGAAAGTCATGTGCTGCCCACATCATATTTTTTTAGATGGGTTAGGTAAGGAAGGTTTGACTGGATATTGCAGGCAGAGGTTCCCAACCTTTTTCAACTCCTTGCATACAAATCAATGAATATAATATTTATTACGGCCGGCAAACAAAGAATGGGACAGTTCTTGTGTGCCATTTTAAATAAATAGTTTTTAACCCCTTTTCGCTCATTATCCAACGTATGTATATATGGCATTGACCGGAGTCATTTATCTACCTGGAAACAATCCGTCGGAACACAAATTTAAAGCGTGACCTAATGGAAATAATGCCACCACGGGAAGGGGGGACGGATTTAAGAGTCATAACCTCTCCCTAGGAACCCATTGAAATCCATTGAAGTTAGGAGAAAAGATGGAGAAACGGGAAATAAAATATTTAGTTACCCCCTCCCCCACCGAAAAAAAGGACCTGCCGACGTTACTGGATACTATAATATTGCTTAGTCATATTGCCTTAGTCATATTTCCTTCTGTCATATCTCCTTTAACCGTACAAGGTAGGATCAAAAAGTTCGGAGACTGTGCTGATATCTCCAATCCTGATTAGAGGAGAGGGGTACTATTTTACCGTGGCGTAGAGGCACATGTGACGCGAGATGTGAAAAGGAAGAAGCAGGTGTTTTTCCAGACAATGCGTGTCTGTGAATTGTAGTCGTTCGCGTTCGTCGAAAATGGAAATGGGGTTTAAAGAACAATGTGCGAATATCAAATTCTGTCAGCGTTTGGGGAAATCACCGACAGAAACATTGCACCTGCTACCTGCTGCAGCAGGTGCAATGTTTCTGTCGGTGTTTCTGAACTACTACAATTCACAGACACGCATTGTCTGGAAAAACCCAGCACTGCGGACTTGCTTCTTTCTTTTCACATCTCATGTCACATGTGCCTCTACGCCACGGTAAAATAGTTCCTCTCTCCTCTAATCAGGGTTGGAAATATCAGCACAGTCTCCGAATTTTTTGATCCTACATTGCATCACACGGTATATAATGATGTAGAAACAGATATTTACATATCGTAACGTTATAGTAAGTTATACAGAAATTCTCCCTCCTCCCTCGAAAAACCACCAATATATATTGAATATTTCGAATCTGAATTCGAAATCAGATTTCGATCGTGATATTTTTACACTTCTCAAAATTACTTGCCTCTGACTGGACATGAGTAAAACAATAAATTAAAAGATAGTTTAATTGGAAAATATTGCTTTTTAAGGGTTAACGAAATAAAAACTCAGTGTATTAAAAACTAGAGTCTCAATAGAACAAAAGCAGAACTCGTAAAACGCCTAGCAAAACTCGCAATTATTTTATCTAACTTCTCATAGATGGCAGCACTAAAATTGAATGCAAAGTCACTAAATTCCCATAAACATAAAAAAAAATAAAAATAATTATAATAAAACTATGTAATATAGAACAAGTATTAGTAAAGAGAAATAGATACACTTTCTATTTCTATTCATTTATACGGAATAGTCAGGTGAATGGAATCATCAGAAGGGCCGAATTATTTCACACTTTTTACCAACATGACGCTTTTAATAAATCGCCATGATTAAGTAAAAGAAATAGGAATAAAAAAAATTAATCTTCACAAGACGTGAAGTTGTTAGTCAAATCTGCTGATGCCAGGGATAGTTCTGTGGCCGCTTTTCACTCTACCCTTGTACAGGGTCTTTCAAAGTCCGGTTCTAAATAGCGTTGAAGGCCCAGACCACACAGCCAACACAACACTAAGGCTTACGGCAATCAAGCGTGTGGCTGGGGTTCTAAATAGTGTGTATTTAAAAAAAACCCATAAAAATATAAATTGCTTCATTTAATTCGGTGTCCTTATTATATTAATATTATATATTATTATCTTATTAATTTATTGTATTAAAGCGCGAAACCTATTTTTGGATGCTGTTATCGGAAATGGGAAGGTATTCCCCATTTTAGGAACGCCCCCTGTAGGGGGTTCTGACTATGAACTTGGCCATGAGCTAGTTTTTGAAGAAATTTGAAGACGCCTCGTCGTAGGACTGACTTTGGTTCGTAAAATAGTGGCAGGTAGAAAGATTTTCCTACTTCTATTTCTGGCAGACATTTCTGTACAAACTCAATTTCTGTTTACTCAAACTTTGAATCTGACCATCCATTTAATTGACATCAAGCAATGTATTTTAAAAAATATTTATGAAAAATGGCAGTATTTCCGGAACCAGCAATCTCATAATAAGTTGCACGAGATAAAACCCTTAGCACAAAAAGGGACTAGTTTCCAATGTAGGAAACATGAGGTAATTTTAACTCGTTTGCGCATTGGTCACACTCGTTTTACCTATAGGCACTTTTAGGAGAAATTGAACTCTCTTACAATGGTTGTCAAACCTCAGCAAGTGTCAGACATCTTTTAATTGCTTGTGCGAAATATAAAAAGTTTCGTTACAAGCATTTCAAGACTTACACTATAACTTTGGCAGAATTAATTTGAGAAGATTCTCATTTGGAGCTTTTGGACATCGGTTTTTTCCATCATTTTTAATGTCACCTTTTATAAAAGTTTAGTCATTTTTACTTTCCCTGCAATACATGGTAATGTATAGGGAAAGTATTGGAATCATGCCGAAAATCACAACTCGAGTTTTCGACGGATCTACACGTTTCGAGACCTCTAGAATACGAAAAAACCATTTTTAGCGTGACGTCTGTGTGTGTGTCTGTGTGTCTGTCTGTCTTACTGTCTGTGTGTCTGTGTGTCTGTCTGCCTGTCTGTCTGTGCAGATTTTGTATCCACTCTAACTGAAAAACTAATGGACCGAATTTCACAAAATTTTGTAGGTAAGTCACTTGTGGGCGGGGCAGGTGCTGATTAGTTTTGGGTACGATTCGGAATAAAAGAACCCGCCTTTTTTTACGAAATGGCCCTCAAAAGCTTGTATCCACTCTAGCTGAAAAACTAATGGACCGAATTTCACAAAATTCGGTAGATGAGTCACGTATAGGTCACCTTGGTGCTGATTAGATTTTGGTACGATTCGGAAAAAAATAACCTGCCTTTTTTTGTAGAATGGCCCGCAAAATTGCCAAAATCTAAACTAAAAGCTACGTATGCTCAAATATATCCATTAAATGCTTGTTTAATACGTAATTTTTAACAACGAAAAGAATAAGACCAACCCCATTACACTAGGACTAGCCGTTCTCGAGATATTTTAGTTTTTCGTACTTTCCCTACGCCACCTTTGAAAATAAGCCCGGTTACCGAATGAGAACGAAAATTGAATTAAGAGTGAAATAAATTTAGTTAAAATAAAGAGAACGTTAATATAAGTCTGCAGGGAAAGTCATGTGCTGCCCACATCAGATTTTTACTTTCCCTGCAATACATGGTAATGTATAGGGAAAGTATTGGAATCATGTCGAAAATCGCAACTCGAGTTTTCGACGGATCTACACGTTTCGATACCTCTAGAATACGAAAAAACTATTTTTAGCGTGACGTCTGTGTGTGTGTCTGTGTATCTGTCTGTCTCTGTGTCTGCGTGTCTGTGCAATGTATGTATCCACTCTAACTAAAAAACTAATGGACCGAATTTCATAAAATTTGGTATGTAAGTCACTTGGGTGAGACCCTGGTGCTGATTAGTTTTTGGTAGGATTCGTAAAAACAGAACTTTCCTTTTTTTGCGAAATGGCCCGTAAAAATGTCATGTATCCACTCTAGCTAAAATACTAATTGACCAAATTTCACAAAATTTGGTAGATAAGTTACTTGTGGGATACTCTGGTGCTGACTAGATTTTGGTATTATTCGGAAAAGAACAACCTGCCTTTTTGTACGAAATGGCTTTCAAAAATCGCCAAAATCTAAAAAAAAAGCTACGTATGTTCAAATATACAATTAAATGCTTGTTTTATACGTAATTTTTGATGAGGAAAAGAATAAGAACAACTCTACTACCGTAGGACTAACCGTTCTAGAGATATTTGAAATTTTTTGTATTTAGTTATGCCACTTTTGGGAAAATGTCCAGTTTCCAAATAAAAACAAAAATTGAATTAGAAATGCAAATTTAGTGTTATTTGGTTCAATTAAACTCAATCTAATGAATTATTAAAGAAATAAAGAACTTATGAATTTGAATCTGCAGGGAAAGTCATGTGCTGCCCACATCAGATTTTTACTTTCCCTGCACTACATGGTAATGTATAGGAAAAGTATTGGAATCATGCCGAAAATCGTAACTCGAGTTTCCAACGGATCTACACGTTTCGAGACCTCTAGAATACGAAGAATTTTTTTTTAGCGTGAAGTCTGTGTACGTGTCTGTGTGTCTGCCTGTCTGTGTAATGTATGTATCCACTCTAACTAAAAAACTAATGGACTGAATTTCATAAAATTTGGTAGGTAAGTCACTTAGGTATGACCCTGGTGCTGATTAGTTTTTAGTACGATTCGGGATAAAAGAACCCCCCTTTTTTTGTAAAAAGGTCCGCAAAAAATGCCTCTATCCACTCTAGTTGAAGAACTAATGGACCGAATTTCACAAAATTCAGTAGATAAGTTACTTGTGAGACATCCTGCTGCTGATTAGATTTTGGTACGATTTGAAAAAAATAACCTGCTTTTCTTTGCAAAATGGCCCTCAAAAATCGCCAAAATCTAAAATAAAAACTACATATGCTCAAATATGTGCATTAAATGCTTGTTTTATACGTAATTTTTAATGAAGAAAAAAGTAATACCAACCCCATTACACAAGGACTAGCCGTTTTCGACATATTTTAGTTTTTTCGTATTTTCTCTACGCCACCTTTGAAAATAAGTCCAGTTGCCAAATGAGAACGAAAATTGAATTAAAAGTGAATTAAATTTAATTAAAATAAAGAGAATATGGATGTGCTGTCATGTGAAGTCATGTGAAAGTCATGTGCTGCCCACATCAGATATTTTATCTTGTTTGAATTCTTGTATATTTCCCATCGTTATATTTTATTCACACGTTATCACTCTCTCCGGGCGCGGTAGCCCATTGGTTAGCGCGCTGGAGTTGCACTCGGTAGGCCCGGGTTCGATTCCAGCCACTGCCAAAACTGCCGCCGTGTTCATGCGGAGTACGATCACGTTAAACATGTGGGTCCGAAAGTCCTTCCGAGAGGTTGGTGGTAGTGGAAGGAGGGTACGGTCCCTGTGGATGCCTCCCCCACTGGGTTCCGGTCTGAATTGGGTGGCACTTCCCGACCGTCCAAACAGTTACCTTACACCTTTCTGGTAGGTCGGACTGTCTGGGTGTCAACAACAACACGTTATCACTCTTTTAATTTATACACTTGTTTTTACTCCATGTTAATATATGTATATTTTGGTACCATATGTGTGTATCCTCTTTGGCGCAGCATATCCTCTTTGGATCTTGTGCCAAAAAACTCTAATTAACCAACCTAAAAAAACTCTAATCAACCAACCTAAAAAAACTCTAATCAACCAACCTAAAAAAACTCTAATCAACCAACCTAAAAAAACTCTAATCAACTTACTGCTATTTCAGGTATTGGTCATTAACTTAGGGTACCCTCTTTATTTAGCAGGTTCTGTGATTAATGACGATAGTTTGCAATGGAAATCGGATGTTGGCAGACTTTCTCTACATAATGCAATTCATTTACTCCTTTCATAGCAAAATAATGGTATATAAGATCAACAGCACAATGTGTTTGGCATTAAATTAATGTTAAATACATTGAAATTGAACATTTTTGGAAGATTATGAGTTCTGCGTATTCATACTCACCTGAAAAATCGTTATCAAAATGCAATTAATGACTCTACTATGAAATGAATGATTGTTGGCGAATTCTTGGACGTCAAAATACGGAATGAGACAATAAAATATATTTTCTCGTGAACGGCGCGAATTAGATCCACGCGAATGATCTTAACAGATGTGTTGCATAATATTGCATAATATGTGGAATGTGATTAGATTTGATGACACAATTTTCTTAGTTCCATGTCATTTTATTGATAAATTTATTTTAAAAATACGCAAAATCTCAAGAATGATTCGCCCGTTTTATAGTTGCTGTCATTCGTTTTTTAATGAAAAATTACGCCGGAAATGATAATATTTATGAATCATTAATGAAGGTCATGTGTTTTTAATCATCTCTTCAAAAATTCCTTCAAAAATGGGGGATTGGAATTTGGAACATTTGATTGCTTTTAAAATTAGAGTTTCAGGATTTGTTGATTGCAATAATCGTACCAAATTATTTTTGAAACGCTTCATTTGTTTTCGTGAGATATCACACCCACAGACGCACAATCATATATCATCTCTACCATGACTACATGCATGCATACACACACACACTAACAGACACACGCACACACGCTGACATCATCTTAAAAACGCTCGATATGAGTTTAGGAATGCTTAAAACGTTCTCTTCCGTCGAAAACTTGAACTCGAATTTCCTAACCCGTCACAATACTTTCCCTATATGTTAGACTAAGTAGCAACAGGGAAAATTAAATTTTCTAAATCTTGCGCGTTACATTTTAAAAGATGGTATATACTAAGATTAAATTAGAAACTAATTAAAAAAATGTATTAACAAATTATATGAAAACTGGTATTTAAGCCTGAAAAACTAGCATTCTTACATTATGATGCAACTTTTTTTAATGCTTCATTTTGTTTAACAATGAATGGCGTCAAGCTTCGAAACTAGGAGTCCTAATCAAAAATTGGTTCAATCAGTTTCTATCCTGTGCTCAATACTATAAATGTGCAATGTTTCAGCAGTCCACGTCACCGTCAAACTTCTCGAGCGATTAGAAAATATTTTCTTGAAACTCGTTTATCGGAATCATACGTGATTCGGCATGAACTGAATAAACAAAATTCTCCATAATCCATAGTCTATAAATTGCATATTCAGCACAATTCTTATTTGTAGAAATTTATAAAATCGCCTATTTTAGAGCAGTCAACTTTGCATTTAATCTGGTTGTGTTCAACATATTTTTCAACATACAGCTAGCTTCAGAACTTCTCTTCTTTCACTTTAAAATAGGCTAGAAGATCAAGAATATATCTCAGAAAAAAAGAATAATTTAACAAATTGCTTTTATCATAATGGTAAAATCATCACTTATAGGTTTTTTTAATTAAAAATGTCCATTAAAAAGGAGATGGGATCACAAATTAAGGGAAATTGTTGATACGATGAGTATCAAAATCTATTGTATAGATACACTGTAAATATCGCATATAAATATATCGTTGCAAGTAAGTATCGTATATAAATATATCGATACACTGTAAGTATCGTATATAAATATATCGATACACAGTAAGTATCGTATATAAATGTATATAGTCAATCTTTCAAGACTTTTGGGAGGGTGGGGGGCGAATGAAACTTTAGGGAGAGGGCAAGTTTTCTATTTGCCCTATAAAATATATTTATAACGCTGTTACATAAATAGAAACTAAGTTAATATAAAATATCTCCGGGGATGCGAATAGTTGTCTCGGGGGAGGGGGAGAGGGGGGGAGGGGTGTATCCCTGAAAGAAACACTCAATGTATCTAAACTAACTATTGATGTATCACAAGACCAAGTATCGATACGAACTCAACCAGCAATCGGATACCATGTATCGTGTGTGTGTGTGTAGAAGGCCCAGACCACACAGCCAACTCTAAGGTTTACGGCTGGCTGTGTGGTCTGGGCCTTCTACACACACACACACACGATACATGGTATCCGATTGCTGGTTGAGTTCGTATCGATACATGGTCTTGTGATACATCAATAGTTAGTGTGTGTGTGTGTGTATGTACACGGTAAAATTTTCTTGAAAAATTATTTTAACTACACAGGGACAAAATATATTTTATTTACATTTAAATATACATAATAAAATTACATGGTCATTCCACCTGGTTAGGGGGTAAGATATTTCAGAAGCTGAAGCATTAACAAACTTTGCGAAAACTTTGTTATTAAATAATGAAAGTTTTTTTTCTACAATTATCTACACAAAATCAATCCTAATGCAATTAACAATTTATTTCATGCATTAGAACCAAATTAAAATAATTTTATTTACAATAATCCTAGAAAATTGCTTAATTTAAATCATGAATATCAATTGCACATTTAAATAGCATACTTTAATAATTGTGGTTTCTATTTCTTTTTTTTTTCAAATATTTAAAAATATTTTTCAAAAACTACATATGTCTCCTTTAACATTTACACTGTACAATAATAAAAAGAAAACTCGCTAAATATTTTGCAAAATATATTTTTTACTAAGTTTCGCCAAATGTCACGGAATTTTTGGCATATGTCGATAAACCGTGCTAAATATGTTGATTTAAAATTTATATACTCCGCTTCTTGTTACGGATGCTGCATAATTTACGAAATATATATATACTTTCGTATATAATTATATCTCCTATATTTCCTTTTTGATTTTGTTAATTAACACAATTTGAAAATATGCATATAAAATTTATAATGTAGAATAATAGATATTAATAGTGTTGATACTACAGTCATAAATATATATTCTCTCATGTTATTCTATGAAACAATCGTTGTTTCCCATCTATCATAATATATTTAAGATATGACGCAAACATTGGACTTCTGGTTTTCTTCACAAGCAGACTGTCTTTTAATGTAAGCAGCTGTAGCCGTAACTTTAGACACCGTCTTAAAACTAACAGATGTTTTCATCGCTCTGATATTCCCATCGCATCTACTTGGCATCTGCTGCAACCTCTCCTTGGCAGCTCTATTCTCCGGATCAGCTATGGCGAGGACGACAAAACTGCCATCAACGCCACCCACTACCACGGATAAACCGTCCTGCGTTGTGGAAAAATCGCTTGATTCAGCAGCAAGTTTATAGTTCCCAATCATCTTACCATCAGACATACGAAACAAGCGGATGGTCATCCTTCCACTGTGGTAGTACAGGACATAATCATTCGATTTATTGAACTTTGCTGTTACTGCAAATACCCCTTCACTTACTGGTGGTATCAGCACTTTCACTGTTTTGCCGTTTCTGAGTTCTATGACCTCCAAACCCCCTTGGTTGGGAGCTACAAGGCCGTATTTGCCATCGTCTGTGCAAGCGCCGTTCCAGCGTTTGATCCCGCGGATTATTCTTTTGCTCTCAATGTCTATAATCCATGAGGAATCGGTGCTGATGACGACAATAGCAGAAGCTTTACCAGGAAATGGAACAACTGAGCTGAAGCCCAAAAGTGGCATATTCTCTAGCGGAATCTTGAACAATGAAGTACCTTTTCTGCAGCTGTGGACTAGAAGCACCTAAAAAAAAGTATACGTAATTCAGCAGCAAAGATTTAAAATTTTAATAGAAATATTTATTTAATTATCATACTATTATGCTGGCTACAAAGTCTTCTAATCGGAGCTCTTTGACTTTGAGAAAAAACATTAAGAAACTAGTTCACATTATAATAAACAGGGTGTCCCGAAAACATTGACCTCGGCTTTTATTCCTCAAATATTGATCTTAGACATATATAATAAATTACAAAGTTGCGTAAAAAAGGTACAGAATTTTATGAAATTGATTAAAATTTTCAAGGGAATTGAATTTTAAGAAATACAAAACTTAAATTTTTATACGGCCCCGTACAAAAACATTTCCAATGAGTAAAATGTGCCCCATACACTAATAAGGTGATGTACAAAATTTCAGCATTTTATCATAAAAAGTCCCAGAGATATGAAGAGACAAAAATGCTGACTTAAACCACTTTTCGATGCATCGACATGAGTTCTCAGAGGGGAAAAATCATGTCGGCAGATTGCGTTTCAGGGGTCATATACAAATTACAAAAGAAAACAATGATTACATAAATAAATAATAATTTTGATATTTATTGCTACAAAAGTATCTACACAATGTAGAAATAATAACTTTACACAAAGATTACAAAGCTTGTTCAAAAGGTTTTCCATCCATACCAAATATCTATTAAAGATAAGAGGAAGATATTATTTGCCTATGATGCATTTCTGCGTTGCGTCATTTGCACTCTGGCTGTAAACATTTACATTTCAATTTGCGATTAATCCCTCACCAACTTTGTTTAAACATATCTTTGGGACTTTTTACGATAAAATGCTGAAATTTTGTACATCACCTTATTAGTGTATGGGGCACATTTTACTCATTGGAAATGGTTTTGTACTGGGGCCGTATAAAAATTTAAAATTTTAATCGATATCATAAAATTATGTACCTTCTTTTGCGCAACTTTGTAATTTATTATATATGTCTAAGATCAATATTTAAAAAATAAAAACCGAGGTCAATGTTTTTGGGACACCCTGTAAATACTCATGTTTGTAAAAATTGGAATACCATGAAAGAATAATCAGAATTGAATAAAATTTATTCCACAAACAACCTGTAAAGACACAAATAAACGATTCAATTTAAAGCATAATAACAATACTGCATGTTCAAAATCAGTATTTAGTGAAGCTATCACACGCTGAAATAAAGCTTCTATACTACGGGGTATCTAATCAAACAGATTTTGAATTTGTATCTGAAGAAGAGCATTTCAGATTGCTTCTATCCAAACTCAAAGTTAAGCTGTATTAGCTACAGGATGAGCGTCACGAGTGAGACTCCGACCGACTAAATCTCAGACATGTTTAATAAGCAGCATATTCGGTGAATTAACAGGTCAAGGAAGAAGCTGTATTTGTTGTGCTGAAAAGAAGTCTTGAACATTCCTAGCAACATGTGGAGGGGCATTGTCCTGTTGAAATACAGATCCAGGAATGCTTTGAAGAAAGTACACGACTTCGAGCTCCAGAACTTCTCTGATGTACTGGTTCTTGTTGAGATTCCCCACAATGCTTAACAGCTGAGCTTGTCCAAGATATCCAATGGCGCCCCAGACCATCACCCTTGGCGTTTTTCCAGAATGACGTTATATACCGCACTCAAGAAGGTGGCGTTCACCGCTATGATGCTGCCATCACTGTACCCTAAATTAAAGCGGGATTCATCGGAAAAGACGACTTGTCAATCTGCACGCCAGTGTCTATGTTGATGAGCCCATTGTAGCCGCAGACGTCGATGGTTTTGCATCAGGGGAATCCTGTACAAAGGAATTCTTGGTAAATCAGTGCATTCCACAGTATATTTACAGTACATTCCACGGTACAGCAGACGCCGACGAAGTGTTGGAGCAAACAATGACACACCTGTAGCAGTGCTCCGACATTCTACCAGCTGTCGAGATGAAGCTGTACAGTTTATCACTGGCATGCGGATGAGGTGTCTATCATCTCGTGTTGACGTAACATTTCGTCGCTTATTGCCGGATTTGCGACTCGTCCGGTTCTTCTCTTCAGTCCACTGCTTCCACACTGGCATCACTGTTATGGCATTTTGCTCCATATGAACTGCTATTACACGATAAGAAAAAAACCCCTTCACGAAGGCCCATCATTCGTCCCTGTTCAAATTTCGTAACTTGCTTATATAGCGCCCTCTGTCGTCGTAGAAACATAGTGGTTTCTCATGAAACGTTTACCTCTGGCATAGACTATTATCTACCATAGACTATTTTCAACATCGCGCTTCAGCTCTCTATTTATACGGTTAAAACAGCAGTTTAGCGAGGCTCAGGCGCTGTAACGCTGAAATTCTAATCATTTGCTTAGCACACCCTAATTTGCAATTGCTGTAAGTTTCAGCTCAATTGCGTGATTCCTTCAAGGTGTTGCAATTTTGACAAACATAAGTTTATTTAGTGCAAAAGATCTACAATATATAGGGCTTATCTGCTCATTTAGGACGTGTGCGAGACTACAAGGCTGCGTTGCGGACTATGCATAATAAATATTATTTTAAGTTTTTATATCTTTTCTTATATTGTTACTTATTCAGAGTATATGGTAATATTGTTCGGCAGAACTTTAAATGTATGATCTTTATGCTATAAATTGTATTATACTATGCTTTTCCACCATTATTAAATAATTTTATTATATAATCTATATTTTGAAATTCTTCACATTATTATGTATTTGTATGTGTTTTATGTATTGGCTCGGCAATGTAAAATTTCTTGACGTCTAAATAAATTCCCACCTATGACCATTAATGGGTAAATCGCATATCGAGGTCTAAAGGTCATGTGAATTATGAATTTGTTTGGTAGATGCAGTCTAAATTACACTGATAACTAAAAGAATTAATACCACTTTTACATAAGTGCGGAATAATGGTTTTAACGGATAGAAACTGGTGTTCATTAACTGGTCTAAAGATAACTGTAAAATCGAATGTTGGTAAAACTATAGATATTTAAAAATTTTACAGAGCGTAAAAAGGCGAAACTATCAATTTTTTTTTGGAACAAAAACTTTATCAGAAGAAAGAGTGGAACTGAACCCCTCCTGGTAAAACTATAGATATTTAAAAATTTTACAGAGCGTAAAAAGGCGAAACTATCAATTTTTTTTTGGAACAAAAACTTTATCAGAAGAAAGAGTGGAACTGAACCCCTCCTGGTAAATTTTACCAAAATTTTATCAATGATAGAAGAAAAAATTTTCAATGATAGAATGAAATCTCTCCTTTTAGCTAAAGATATTACGAACTTAAGCGGGAAGAAGGTACAAGAGTTAAATCAGAGAATAAGAGGAAGGTTTTGAGCAGGATGGTCTGAAAGAAAATGTGGAAACAGAGAAACAGAAAAATATTTTTGAAAAACACAAGTACTGAAAGAAGAATCCTGTTTAGAAACAAGAATATCTGAAAAGGAAAGTTGATTGTGCATTTCGATTTCATGCTTAAATTGAATATGAGGATCAATGGAATTAACAAGGTTAAGAATACGGGTGCATATATAAATTACAAAGAAGCAGTGACAAAGAATTTCTCGTCACTAGTCCTTCAGTTTGTTCTTTTAGTACCTTTGTTTTTCAGAAACCTTTCTCTGGTTCTATGCCTCTGCATTTTCTTACAAACTATCCTTCCCAACAGAAATTAGATGCATTTTAAACATGCGTACTGCGCGGTCCACTTATTCTGTGATTCACCTTCTTTATCTTCTGAAATTAAGGTCTTGAACTCAACTAAATCAGGGGTTTCATTCCTTCTATATCATTGATAAAGCTTTGGCAAAATTTACCAGGCAGGTCCACTATCGACTCTTTCTTCTGATAAAGTTTTCGTTCCCAAAAAGTTGATAGTTTGTCGTTTTACACCAAGTTAAGCTTTAAAATTTCTAGCGTATTATCGAATCAAGATTCAATTTTAAAGTTTTTTTAGACTAGTTAAAACATTCCAGTTTCCATCGGCTAAAACTGCTATCTCGCACTACGTAGCTGTGGTATTTATTGTATTAGTTGTCAATGTGACCTAGACAACATCTGCCAGACAAAAAAGTCCCTCAGGGAGTGTATCAAAGAAAATTCTAGGATGGTCGTTAAGCAAGAAACATTTAAGTCATTCATTTCTCCTGTTGGTCCGAAAACCATTCACTTCAATTTTGTAAGGCAAAAATCACCGTTTATGTCCGCGCTATATCCGAACTAGATTTTTGGAAAGAGATTTTATTTACTTGAACTCTGATAATCTTGTTAATAATACATCAGCAGTTCCTTTCGTCTGTGTATCCTAAAAAAGTACCCTCCATACATATTCTTGACTTCAAATACCAGCTTATATAGCTTCCCAAACAGTTTTTATTTATTTATTTTTGCAATAACTTCCTTTTTAATTCCAATCTCATTCAATAGTGGTTTAAAGTTGTTTGTTCGTTTGTTACTGGTATTTAGTTAATAATGTTAACTCATATAGCTTCCATAACCGTTAACTTCCTTAATTTTTGTTTGTATTTTTTGTTTCAGCATCATACACTAGCACTTTTATAGTAGTTCGTTCCTTATTTGAATATAGTTGGTGAAGTTACTATTGCAGCGCTCCATACGGGTTGTTTCTTCATACTACCCCTGTACATGTTTTTTAACTAGGAGTTTATATTTATTCGAACTCTAATAATCTTGGCATTGATAAATATGCAGTTCATTGCATCTCCGTAGCCTTGTCAAGATGATTCCTCGAAAACCATAAGAGGTTTCTTAAAAAAATATTAAATTAGAAACTGAATTTCCTACTAAACATTTTTGCAGCTTACTATTTATATCTATCATTTATAGTTCAGAAGATATTTCGAAAATTAAGAAAAGTAAAGCAAAAATTTTGTTCAGACAAAAACCATTAAGATTTTTCGAGGAAAGAAAATGTTTAAAATATTGAAATTATTTTTGTATATTTATAAATGGTACGCTATTTTCGATAAAAACATGTCTAAATTGTTTACAATTTCATCTATTGGGTTAGGAGATGTAAGCGTCCAAATTGTTTACAGTTTTCGTAATTCTCCGATTATAGCCAGAGATACCCAACATGTTACTCACATGAGATGTTAGTCGCATTAAAAGATTTAGAATGAGCTCTAGTGAGCGATTTAAAATGTTTCGATACAGATCGATAAACTTTCTGTTCTTGTCAACATTATTGTAAAAACAAAAAATGAGATTGAACTCTGCTGCAGACAAAGAGAGAAATTTTTGCAGCTGAAAGACAGAGAACAAACAGTTGACAGCAGCACTTAAAGAAAATGGTTCTGGCACTTTAGGTCTATGGATATCAGTCTGTGAGACTGATATCCACAGACCTGAAATATGTACATAGACAACATGTACATGGACTGTGAGCGAAACATGTACATGGACTGTGAGCGAAACATGTACATGGACTGTGAGCGAAACATGTACGGAAATAAAAAAACGCCCCACCCTCTGTTAATCGAGCATCGTTCATCGTAGAGAAAATTGAATAATACCATTCGATTAGGAATAACATCCTCTACAAATTAATGTGCGTAAATTTGCATAAGGGGTCGCCTTCATATCTAAACGCGCACAAACTTTGAAATTTTCAATGGCAACACCCAAATTTGACAATATAGTTCGAATCTAGAGCAAAATTAAACCTGTGATACCAAATCTCAAGTCATTTGGGTGAAGCGTTTTTGAGTTGTGAGTATGTAAAGTTTTGAGCTCCTAATGTTAAATTAGTTTCCAAGACTTCCATTCATATCTTATGTAATAATTATCTGCTCACGTTGATTATTTGTATAACGTTACTACTAAACAACCCAAACACATTTACGTGATTTTTATTTTTGTGGAAATAATTGTTTGTATGAAATATTAAATATGAAATCAATAATCGAAAAAATATGAATACAAACCTGGACATGTTTTGATAAAAATCGATTCACAAAGAGTTTTTATATGTTTATGTAAAATTCCAGGTGTTTCCTCCCTCTAGTTCTTTCGGAATGTTTAAATATTCAGCATCACGATGATTTTAGGGGTCGTATATTTGTTTAAAAAAATGACTAATTTGAAAAATTTATATTAATTGTAAGTTAATCTTTATTATTAATAATCTTTATTAATAAAAAATTTGTATAAGCAGTGTTGTATAGATGCAACCGAATCAACGTAATTCTGCTACTGTATTGAAGGGTGAAAACTTGTATTGTTATAAATGGGATCTACTTATGTTACTGTCGATTAATAGTTCCGGTTCTACTGCGAGTTGACGCCCATAAAATGTGATAATTTATAATAAAAAATATTTATATAAAACAATAACGAATTATAAAATTATGTGATACTAAACACCAACAAGACTTCAAGCGGTGATTGATAATGACGGAGGTTGCACACCGTATTGATACTTTTAAATTCGTCACCAAGATCCAACGGAGTTGTTTTGTCGCGTGATCTGCAGATATTTGTTAGTCTCATAAATTGTTTTTGAAACAGCATTATAAAATAACATTTGAAAATAAACATTTCATTCTTCTTTATTTCTTCTTTCTTTTATTGACCCTGGCACGAATGCCCCATTAGTTTTTAGCAACGTATCCAGCACGGCTTTTTACCCCTAATAATCGTGCCCTATTTAAGGCTGACATAATCCTACCCATTACAGGCCCACTGCCTTAGTAACACACACACACAAGACAACACCACACCCTGCTATGAAAATGCTCACCCTTGTTGTTGTTGTTGTTGTTGCTTATCCTCTTTAACAGATCTGACATAAGTCAGATCAACTCCAGTAGGTTGTTGACCGCCAGAAAATCAATAACTAAAATGGGGGCAGACCTTTCATGCAGGAATCGAACCTGCGATCCTTTGGCTGTGAGGTAAGCCATAATGCTGAATGTGAAGAGGATAGTCTAATAATTTACAACAGTGCTGTGGTCAATCAATGAAACATGGCCTTCAAATTGCGGCTTTCAATATAGAGCTGATCCCCGAAAATTGCACATTCCGGAATATTGAATATCTTCGGATATAAAGATAGAAACGTCATGAAAATTTGAATGTGGACTAATTTGGGGGTCTAGAACTTGTGGGTGACATCAAAATTGGGTGTTGCCGTTGAAAACTGCAAAGTTTGTGCGAATTTAGATATGAAGACGGCCCCTTATGCAAATTTTACGCACATTAATTTGTAGAGGATGTGATTCCCAATCGAATAGTATCTTTCAATTTTCTCTACGATTAACGATGTTCGATTAACAGAGGGTGGGACGTTTTCTTTTCCGCAGCTGTACATGAACTGTGAGCGAAACATGTACATGGACTGTGAGCGAAAACCTCTATTCCGAACAATTGCAAAGAGTCCATGATGTGCTGTGCTAACGCTACCCAATTCTCAACAATCGAAAGAGGACTTTGATGCAATTGGAATGACCGTAGTTACACTTGCAAAGTGTTCCGACGAAAATTACAGAAATTGGAAGATGTTATGTTTCTACCCCAGTCAAGAATTTGCCTCTTCAGGTTTCCATCTATTTCCTCTGGTGATTCATTTCTTATAAAGACGGTACTTCGCTTCGTTGAAGGATGCATTCCACAATCATGGAGACCGACAAAGTTGTACCACCGTGGGATCGGAGCTAAACGTTGGCTAAAGATTATAAAAACAACGGTCTATACTTTGTAGAATAACGCCAGAGTGAATGATTTTTGGTATGATTAAACGTTTGTGCGAAAACGGAACGTACTTTTGACTCACCATGGCATATTTGCATAAGTTGCATTATTTTTACCTTTTGGAGGCCTTCTACTCCGATCAGGCCAAGATATACGCTGTTTCTTGTAATAACAGCTGGCGTAACGACTTCACAGGGAAAAGTGAAGGAATAGGTCTTATCACCAGTAGGCATGAGTCTGGAAGTGCATCGGGATTCGTGTTCGCTGTCTAGGGTGATGATGATGATCATCTTGTCTTCCACGCCGAGTAGAAGTTGCTTCACATTTGGATGACGTTCCCGGAAAATGACGCTGCCCTGGAAATCGGGGGGTAGTGTCATTTATTAGATGCGGATAGTAAGCTTTTAAGGAATAAACTAGTGAAAAAATGACATAAAAATGTAATACACCGAAAATATTGGAATTACAATGCGAATTAAAGTTTGAGAAAGAATGCGGAATTAACATTGAAAAAATAACACACTGTATACCATATTTCAAGGATTTTTATGTTTCCTGCATGTAAATTCAATGTTTTGTGAAGAGTCGAAAATTTCGTTTAGAGTTTTCGAAGAATTTACACGTTTAAAGCATTTCTAAGCTCTTTTTGTGCAATTTCGTGGACACATCTATGTGTATTTAATATGAGAACTGGTGAATCTGTAGATACATGAGAAAGAATTAAAGAATTCGAACGGAATTCAGAATGATTATTACAATCGCTGATTACACGCAGCCCATTGGTTTTGATTGAGATTTAACAATATTTAGACCATTATTTCTGATAATGTATAAAAAGCCTTAAAATATGACGATCATTTATACTAATGTTTTTCGTGTTAATCATCAAACGTAGTAGTATAATTACCATTATTTTTTCTTTCCTTATATACAATAATGTACAAGGAGAAGTATTATGACGGGGTCGAAAATTCGAATTCGGGTTTTCGGCGGGAGAGCACGTTTCAAGCATTCCTGATCACGAATCGAACATTTTTGAGGTGATATGTCTCTCTCTCTCTCTGTGTGTGTGTGTATGTATGTGTGTGAAAGCATGTGTGTGTGTGTGTGAAAGTATGCGAGTGTGTGTCAGTCAGTGAGTCTATGGAGACGATATCGCACGAACGAATAGAGCAATTCGAATGAAATTTGGTACAAAAATTACAATCCATGAATACTGGAAGCCTATTTGTTTATAAACACAATCGAATGTTCAGAACTCCCCTAAATTTTCGAGTGAAATTTTGAAAAATAATCAAAAAATCAAAACCTTTAATAAAGTTACGCAAATAGATATTTCTTATGTAATTTTTCCTCAGAAAACGATTTTCCTTTGAAAACACTAGCATGAACCGTTCTCTAGATAATGCATATTTTTCAAATAAATTTATCAAAATATCCCATAAATTAAAAAAACTATTAATTGTTAAAAAACATGTTTACTTTTCATATGTAATATCTTGCCATAAATTTGGTGACATCATTCTCATGGATCTAACTCGTTCCATTCATGAGAAAAGATATTTTGAGTAATACTTTTGCATTTGAACGCCAATTTCATTTATCTGCTATAAGAATAACTTATTCCTCCGTCCATAACGCTTGGCGCGATTTTGGCGATGAATTTGGCGGAATGCCGCCAACTTGGCGACTATTTTAAATGTTGCCAAATTAAAGAAAATCTTGCCAAATGGATAAAAATGACGCCAAATCAATGAAAAGGACGACTAATTGATGAAAATTCAATATTTTGGAAAGAATATAAGTATCTACTATAAGAATAACCTATTTTTTTACTGTAAAAGTAGTAAATTCATAGCATTATATAAGGAAAGTCATGTGCTGCCCACATCAGATTTTTATTAAACAGTTTCATTAAAAAATTCGCTTTAATTAATGTGGGAGTTATTGTGATTTTCTGAGAGCAATAGTGTAAATTCTGTTTTGATATCCAACAATTGATACTTTGGAATTTGCTGAATTCACTTGTTGCACACTTTCACTACTTACAGACCCACATTGACGTGGTTATTTATTGAACAGATCTTGTTTTCAAGATAAATGGTTTCGCATATTTTGAAAAGTATTTCTACTAAGTTTGGGTGAGTTTAGGCCTCAAAAAATCTCTAAAGAATGCCCTTGGCAGCTATACCTTAATTGTCATCACCCTCACTATAGGAACGGTTAAACTATAATTATCATTTTACGATCAAAATATCTACTCACCTTCTGTAAATTCCATATGAGTAGATTTCCCGATTCAGAACTAATCACGTGTTTCCCATCGGCAGTGATGACAGCATGCGTGACGATTGCTCCTACTGGAGCGTCCACTAGCTTCCCCCACAGTTTACCTGTTGCTACACTCCAGACCCCGACGCTACTGCGCGTTGGTGTGACGGCCAACTGACCGTCTGCTGAAAGGGTGACGGCATCAATAGCCATCTCCATGCGATCTATCACATACACCTTCTCGAAAATGTTCTTGACGTTCCAGACCTTGAAGCAGAATATTGGTAAAAAAATCATACTAAACTATAATTCTAGCAAGAGTTCAGAAAAGAAAGATGAAATTTCTGAGAACCGTTAGTTAAAAGTCATAAAGACATTTAAAGGGACGGTGGACGTTGGAATGAGCAAAAATCGACTAAAAAAGTTTTAATATATAACATTATTTTACACAAAAAAATTAGTTAGTTAGTGTAAAAAAATAGTTTACGGTTTATCCTTGTCTAATAAAAAAAAAATAGTTTACGATTTATCCTTGTCTAAAAAAAAAAATAGTTTACAGTTTATCCTTGTCTAAACGTAGATCCTTTTGTAAATTGTATTTATGCAAATTTTGTCGCTATATCTGGTCTATATATGAACGATTCAAATTTTATTTCCGTGTAGCCACTGATGAAGAGCGTACTTATGCTCGAAAGCGCTCTGGCCCCTTTTTTAAACTTTTGTACGTCTTATAGGAAGTAAAATAAAGACCTTCTGTTGTGGATGTGTGCTTATTTTTTGCTATTATTACATCAGACGTGATGCCAAATTATTTATTATTTTACACATTTAACATTTGCTTACGAGTGGGACAGCGTCCGTCCCAAACGAAGAACCTCCCACAAAGACAGACATCTGACATACCCTATCCCAAACAGTTCGATCCCCCTTTGCAGGCATTGGCGTCCATGGAAATCGCCGACAGAAACATTGCACCTGCTGTAGCAGGTATCATTGTAACCTTGCACCTGCTGTAGCAGGTGCACTGTTTCTGTCGGCGATTTCTATGGACGCCAATGCCTGCAAAGGGAGTCGAACTGTTTGGGATAGGGTATGTCAAATATATGTCTTTTTGGAAGGTTCTTCGTCTACGATGGACGCTGTCCCATCCGTAAGTAAAAGGTTGAATGCATTTTTTTCGAAACGGAATTTTCAAAGGTTTTACATTTTTAAAATGCTCCATGCGTCTTAATTTTTGTTTGAGATGCATGAAATTTGGCAAGAAGACACCTCTCATGCTTTTTAATGAAAGTGGTTATGCATTTTATAATTGGACTTTATTAAGGTAATTAAAAGTGAATAAGAACCTAATTAAATGATGAAAATTAAGTTTTAATGCAGAAAAATACTTTTAAAAAATTAACTTTCTAAAGGATTTAAAAATGAATACCCAAATTTGTTCATAATGTGTGTTTGAGTGATCATAATGTAAAATGAATCAAAAATGTGAACAAATGGCACGCAAGGAGCATTTTCAAATTTTCGTTAAAAAAATTTAATTAAAAAAAATACTAAATTATAACAAAATTGAAAAAAAAAGTTAATGGTATTGTATATAGTAATGTTAAGAGGAATATTTATACAAATTTTCACGTTTTTAAGTCCATAAATAAATTTTTAAAAATTCAACGTCCACCGTCCCCTTAACAAAATTAAAAGCATAATATGAATTAACATATCTCAAAAGTGCTACCATAAGAGCATTATGATTCTACACTAAATGCCCAATCTATATTATGCCACTCATGGTGTTGTACCATATTTTTTTACATGGGAATGTGCTAGGAATGTGCTGAAGAACATTTGTAGATATAGATGTTTCAATAAACTTATCAGATTTTAGTTTCGTACTGCAAAAGTTCGTGATCTTTAAAATTCAACCGAACACACTCCACTAATCATAGCTCCACTTGTGTATTTAGAAACATTGTACGCACACGAACTCATCATTCTATTTTGAACACCTTGTAATTAATATTTCACAATCAATATCAACATTATATTAAAAACTATTTCAAAAAAATTATTTCTCTAATATAATTCTTTAAATAAACAATTAGTATTGTCTAAAAGACAAAATAATAATACAAAGAAACTCTATCAGAATCTTAGGATAGAGTAATAATTACATTAAGAGCGCCGATAATAGAACAAGAAATTAATGTTCCCAACAGCTAGAATGTAAAATAGAAAACTAAGTGGATTAAAAAGTGTAATTCGGAATTTTTTTTTATTAAAATAACCTTTTTCATATTATTAGGGAAAAAAGTAATTTGTAATGCGATTTTCGGATCTAATATCAGAAGACAGTATTTATTTTAAATATATTCTAAACAATGTAAAATTATGTATTTTTGATTAAACTGGTCTTCTTATATTTTTTCAAGAAGTGATTATAGTACATAACTCTATATTAATTACTTTTTAAACTTATCAAAAACCAAAATATATGATGAATATATTTACCTTTATTGTTTTATCTATAGAAGATGATACAATTCCATTAAAGTCCTCAATGATTAAAGACTTGATTCGATTTATACGTGCAATGTGTGCATCTACTTCTTTTAACAACTGACCATCTTTCAAGTTCCAAATATAGAGGGATTTTCTTACTCCCCCAACGGCATATTGGTTATGTTTTGTCAATGCCAATGAACTCTGTGACTGAAAGGGTTTAGTGGATATATTTTTGACATTATTGGGCAGTATTAGCTCAATGCTCTTTTCATTTACCAAATTATATAAAAAGAACCCCGTCTGTGCGGTTCCAATTAAAAATTCATTTCCTTGTGGGATTTCCAACGCCATTAGTCTCGTAGCATTACAGCCAATTACTTTTTTGCAACTCCAACTGTCTGTTGTGGGTGCGCAGTAGCAAACTTCAAAGTCTATTTCAGCTTTCCGTGTTATGTATATATCATTACATTCGTCTTTTATATACAAAGCGCTATCTACAATAAGATCTTCAAGTTTATTTCCATATAGCATTGTTCTGAAAATGCTATGTTCTCTGAGATTTTCTTTTCCTTTCTTATAAGTCGATAAAGCAACAGAGTAATTTTTCTCATCTATGTAATGAACATGAGATATGAAATATCCATTTTCTTTCACTAAATGAACAGATTGCTTGGCTCCATTGGCGACGGAGAAAGTGACCCATTCTGTCGGTGACCAAGCTATCCCGATTTCATTGTATATCTCAATGCCAGTTACCGGTTTCGTGTCCAGCATGTTGCTTATTATTTCATAATCACCAGATAACGAGTTGAGTATGATGATTTCATTGTGATTTGTGAAACTGATAGCGTATTTGTCGTCTGGACTCAGGGCTAGCGTTTGCATAATCCCTGGGATGTCGGGATTGACGTCGCAAGTTATTTCACCTGTCATAAGATCAAACATGAGGAATTTATTAGATACAGTTAGGACAAACCTCTGATCAGAAGTTAAACAGAACCCAAATATAGCAAATGGATGACCCTCCAAGGAATACTTTAATGGTCCTCCTGGAGTATGCAGTATGTGAAAAGCAGGGACTAAGGCACAATGCTGAATGCCTTGTTGGTCACATTGCTCTATGAGTCCCCTTACTCTGGGGTAAATATCTTTAACGGGCAGTAACCTTCCTGTGATTTGGGAAGCTAACATATCAGGATGCTGTGCTAGAACAACTCCTCCTAATCTCATTCCGTCTGCAACAATATTCAGTTGCTTTATAAGTTCGCTATCATTCAGATACTCTACAATGTCTTCGAAATCTGCTAAAATTGTTTGCAATGGGCAACTACTGACTTTGCTATGCAGCCACATATAGTTAAATAAAACATTTTTGAAAAGATCCTCATACCGTTCCGATCTCACCAAATGATAAGGCAATTCGCCAAATTTGCGCTTATTGAAACCGGAAACGCGACCGTCGTTAGTATAAAACACAAGGGGTTGAAGAGGTACTTTACGATCGGCTGTTCCTTCTGGATTTTTTAGGCCAAACCTATACCGCTGGATTTCTGTATATTTGAATGGCTTAGGCGTTCCTCCGCCCCAAGTTCCCAAGAAATACTCAGCGATAGATGAATGGAAGTATCTCACTAATTCGGGTTTTATGAAGTATCTTTCAATTGCTGCATCCCTAAATTGGCGATGGTACCAATTCAACACACTGACTCCGTCTGCTTCACGTTCTGAAAGGTAATTTGGCAAGTCTCTTCTGATTCTTGTCCAAAGAAGGGGAGGGATTCTTCTCACTGGTGGCATATGGTACTGGTACACATCATCAAGAACTATGTCATCCAATGAAATCAAATCTTCAAGTTCCGTTTCACTCAATCCACTTTTGGAGGCTGTTATGTAAGATAGTGCATGAGCTACGAGAAGTCTGCCATGCTGTTTTTCAATTCGATCAAACAGTTTCATAATGCTATCCATCACTGTGTACGCCAAAATTGTTTCTGAAGCCCTCGAATAAGATCTCCATCTCATTACTTCAGCAAAAATAAGTTTAATGAAGATCGGTAATGTGCATCTGTTAATTGCTTTCTTAACAACATTCCACTGATATTTATTAAGATCTCTGCCATTTGCTTCCAACCAGCGTTTCATAGTGATTTCCGCTAGCTCCTCACCTAGAGGATGAACTTCCACAAACTGGTTTTCATTACTCAGCATTTTCTGCAACAGATGGTATTCTTTAGCCTCCCCTTCTGAAGCTGTTGATATTATGATTTTTACGTTATTCGGTAATTTGGTGGGTAACCAAGTTAATTTTCCAGCACTGGGACCAGTCAATTGATCGACTGAATCTAAACATATATACAAAGCTTGTTCATAGGTAATTTTTGTCAGCATGCGTTTTGTAAACGCAATCAATGGTATCAAATCATCAGGAATCCCTTCCCATGGCATCATGTAGTTATACATGATTTGTTGGCATACACTCGTAAGCATTGGAATTACACCGGAACTGTCGGGTGTTGTACCGAGAAACCTTAGAATAAGAATAGGTTTTGTTCCTTTGGGACACCATTTCGTAACCATGCTTGCAGCTTTTGCAAGTAAAGATGTCTTACCACTTCCTCCTTCGCCATGCAGTACAAATGGTTGAGCAGAGTCTGACTGAATGTAATGTTTTAGTTTTTTTAGTTCCATTTCTCTCCCTTGAAATGTTAAAACGGAGTTATTTCCAGCTTGAAGATGTTGTAATATTTCCGTTACAATATGTCCTTGACTACTGAGATCTTCTTTTCGCATTGCTCGATCAACAAGACGTGTGATGTGCTTATAAAAATGTGCCGTGAATTCTTTCAAGTATTCTTCGTGGTACTTGACAGACAATCCTTCTTTTCCAGTCCAGTTGATGCTGTATCTTTATGAAAAAAAAGAAACAGCAGGTTAATTTAGCAGGTTTTACGACATGACACAAAAGATAAATGACTAGAAAAATATCTACATGAAGATTATAAGTATCTGAAAGCAATTTCTGTACAAAATGTGGGGAAATCTTGTTAATAATGGATAATCTATTTGTAAAGTTCGGCAGATGGATATGATGCGATCACAGTACGGTTTGTTCTGTATTGTCACACATCAAACAAATATGCCGTTGCTTCAAGGGTGTTTTTAATTTAGTTTGAAAGTCATTTATGCTGAGAAATAGCTATAGTACTAACACATACTAAAAGTACAAATTTTTATGGGGCAAATGAATAAGAAAGAAAAATAACTTTATTGAAATACTATACTAGGAAGTAACTTCGCAATTCTGACTGTATTATTTTTTAATAAGTAAAAAATATATAAAGACAGGACCGGCTTGAATGTTCGCTTGGATCGATGCAGTTTTAGAACTAACTGATCGTTTGCGACAAAGGTTGCATGTTGTTTTATTTTGTAAGATATGTTTTCTGTGTAGTCTTAATCGCGAAGTGTTTGCCGTTGCACTAGGTTCGATCCTTGAGTACCAACATCACTCCAGTGTTTAACCAACCACACTCTGACTTCTTTATAAAGTTGGTCAGTAGCTTCACAAATGTTCTTGTAAAAATCTGTCGGCTGGAAAATTTTAAGAATTTCGTTGATATTTTGTACTCAGAGGGGCAGGGCCTGACTTAGTCCTGGGACTCCACATTTACCGACCCCAAATTTGAATATGTATGACAATAAAATATAAATATTGAAGCAACTGAGTATGTTAACCTATATATTAGAAAACATATTCGTTTATTTACTTTTTTTACTATGATTTTAAATTACACGTATATCACTATGATTATTTAGATTTAGAGTGATGTTTTATTACCTTTTATATTTATTTAAAACCTTTTCTTGCGGTTGCCAGTAGGAGAAAATTTAAAAAACTTGGTAGAGGGCCTCCATAGATAACTAGGCCTTAGGCCTCCCAACTTTTGTAAATCAAGCCCTGCTGAGGGGAATGATATTCTTTTAAATAAATATATAATATTATAATTAGCTTTCAATTAGCGTTAGCATTGCGATTAGTATCAATATTTTGGCGAGGCATAGCATTTTCATATCTTAGTGACTTAGAATGTTTAGATCGTTATACAAGGAAGTTGGGGGGGGGGGGGTTATTCCTCGGTGCATAAAATGGATGTCTTCGTTTTACATGAATAATTTGCATTAGTTATGTATGAATAATTAACAGATATCAATATGTTAACTCCTTAAATTTTTAATATACCCCGAAAATCAATATGTAGACTCAGCGTAGGATATTAGGAGTCATAACTCAAAAAACCAAGGAACTATCTACACTCAACAAAAATGAATTTAGGTAAAATCAGCTACAGAATACAATTATTGCTGAAACTAACAAGTATTTATAAAATGTATAATCTTGTATAATAAAAGATATGTGTCTGAACACTTGTGTGTTTATGTATCTGTATATTTTTGCATCTGTGTGTCTAAGGATGCCATCTGTGTTGCCTGTGGTGAATTTAAAGGATTTGAAAGCAGGTGTTTTGATAAAATGGCAGACATTTTGTCTAGATGAAGAACATTTTGCGAATTTAAAAGATTTTGTTCTAAATTTTGGCGTAAATAACTTACTTCTATGGTCGGGTATCTCTGGCTGAAATCAAAGCGTTTCGAAATATGTAAACACTTCAGATGCTTATATATCCGAACCTAATAGATAAATGTATAAACAATTTTTATCTTTTTTGTCGGAAATAGTGTTATATTTATGATTATATAAAAATAATTTTAATATTTTAGCATTTTGAATTAAAAAAAATACTAAACAGATTTTGTTCGAGAGAGCTTTTGCCTCATTTTGTTTAATTTCACTCGTAAAATGCAACTAAATATATTCTACACTATAAAATATAGATATAAATAGTAAGTGATAAAAATGTTCTGTATGAAATTTATTTTCGAGATTAATAATTGGTTTTTACAATGTTATAATAAATTTAGAAAAATCGTCTTGCTATGCAGAAGATTGGAAATCCTCCATTTTCAAATTTTTATAGCTCATATCCCGAAAACTAAGCATGCTAGCTGTGAACTATGAAAAGTAATTTGAAGCCCTTTGAAATGAATCTCTACAAGGATATATAATTAGATTTCGATTAAATTATAATTTCAATATTTTAATATTTTGAACAATTTTGAATAGGTGGTTCTAGTTTTGATATTTTAATATTTTGAACCGTTTTGAACATGCCTAAACATCGAAAGATATTATTCGCACAAAACCATTTCGGTTCCACAGGCTATTGCTGATATTTTTATCTTGGTATAATCATTATGAGTATTGTGTTAAAAAATGGAGAAATTCTGATGAAAATTCGTTGAGATAGCATTTATTTTTTTAAATTATATATATATACATCCTCGACATGAAGTGTTTTGAAAGCAACATTTTACGTAATAAAAGATGATGTGTGTGTGTCATCTGTAGCAGAAAATCCATGCTTCGGACTGCCTCGAAATGTGGTATTGGTTCAGCTGAACTATTGGTTCGACAGACCTCGGCCAGATTTTTTTTTAATTCGAACTAGTTTTTTTTTGTTGTTGTTGTTGTTGAAGTACGATTTTGAGTGTTTTTTATGCAAATTGTTTCCTCAGCGGTCAAGAATACACTCCCCTCCAAAAAGAAAGTAAAAACCAGGCACAAATCAGAAACGACTGCAACAATTTATTCTAAATTTTACAGTAACATAGAATAGGACTCTGCCTGTTATTTGCATACAAATAAAGTTTCAAATGTATACTTACTCATTAAAAAGAAATTTTAAAAAAAGGACAAAACGGCATGTCAGACTTTTGAGTATGAAATGTTTGTCAATAAGGAATATGACCTCCTCTACTAATGCAGACATGGCAACGAGGATTCATGCCACTGATTAAATGCTCAATGAGATCGTAAGGCAGTAATAGCCACTCTTGTATAAGATCACGTTGGAGCTTTTGGGTAGTGTTTGGAAGAGTTTGTCGGGAAGCTACAGCTCTCCAGAGAGCATCCCATACATGCTTTATTGGGCTTAGGCCTAGGAAGAGACGCTAGCCACTCCATTCGCTGGATTCCCTCTGTCATCAGGTATTCGCTTACGATATGAGCTTTATGTGGTCGGGTATTGTCGTCCATAAGAACAAACTCAGAACCTATTTCACCCACATAAAGGCTAACATAGGGATCAAGGATTTTATCGCGATATCTTTGGCCAGTCACAGTATCGTTGAAGAAGAAATGGCGGTCAGTACGTCCGCCGAAAGAAATTCCAGCCCATACAAGGATGCCATCACCAGAAAATGAGTGGCGCTGGACGAAGTTAATCGCTTCATACCGTGCACCAGGACATCTCCACACAAAAACCCGTCGATCGTCCTACTGCAAAGCGAATCTGGATTCATCGGTGAATAGGACATTGTTCCAATACGTCTATGGTTCAACAGACGGGTCCTTGACACCATTAAAGACGGGCTTCTCTGTACCTCGCAGACAATGGACCAAGACCAAGACGCTTCATTCCGGGCTACCATGGGACAAAGTCCCTCACGCCCACATCAGAAAATATATATGTCAGCTGTAGATGGATATTTGAGATAGCAAGATGATAGCAATAGCAATCTGCCTCGTGGGGTTGCTTGGATGTGATCAGGGACGACTCGTGGAGTCGTCTTCGTCTTGGAGTGGCGAAGTACTGCGGCTGGAATCTAAGCAAGGGGAGGAGGGCGGGGCCTGAAAGGCTGGGACCAATAGAAAAGTAGGCACAGTGTGGGCGAAGATCAGTGGTTGATCAACGTTAAGATGAGTTTAAAATAAGAAAGTCTACAATAAATAAAATTTAATTTCAATAATTTAGGTTTAACTGTTACAGTGTAACTAAGAAGGTAAATGTTAACTAAATATTAATTAAATAAATAAGTGGCAAAACACACTGCGCTACAGGCGCCGTTACTGTAAATTTCCGAACATGTTGCAAAGAAAAAAGGCCCTTTTCAGGGACACACAGGTGAGCAATTTTGAGAAAAATTTTATTTAGATCTAGAAAATACGACACACTAAGTGCGAGAGATTGCGGAGTACGATCACGTTAAACATGTGGGTCCGAAAGTCCTTCCGAGAGGTTGGTGGTAGGGGAAGGAGGGTACGGTCCCTGTGGATGCCTCCCCCACTGGGTTCCGGTCTAAATTGGGTGGCACTTCCCGACCGTCCAAATAGTTACCTTACACCTTTCTGGTAGGTCGGACGGTCTGGGTTTCAACAACAACACTAAGTGCGAGACCGGGCTGGCACAGCATGAAGGATAAATCAAAATCAAAGCATGGTAAAAGTCAAGTTCCGAAAGAGAATACGTGGCAGAGCCAGGTGCGAAGTTAGGGGGGGGGGGCGCATCTGCAAGAGCATGAAAGCTCTCGTAGACGAACCAGACCAAGTCAATTTGCGTAGTCGCCGTACGCAGTTTAGGAAGCGCTCTTTTGAACGCTTCTAGAAGTAAATCTTTGTCTAATGAGTTTCTCATGTCAATGAGGGTCATAAAAAAGTCGGTGTAGTTGATAGCATTGCTATCAACTGGAGATTTGGAATTTCGATTGGCGACGGCTGGGACCGACGATTTAGGAATTTGTCCGGGATTTTTGGAAATATTAGAATTATTACTAGCCATTTGTGAATCCACTGGTTCCTGGGGACCAGAAACGACTTTGGCAAAATTTATGTTGGGCTGTATGCCAGCAGGTCGGAAAGAACGACGGTTCCCTGGGTCTAATCCAGGGGGGGGGTGCACTGTGGCTGAATTTAGAGTTATTCTGGGGTTTGTCCCTATGTCTCATAGTCACAGGCGAGTTGCCCGTGTTTTTCGGGCAGCCCCGCCAGCTAGCAGCATGTGCGCCCCCGCAGTTGCAGCACAGCTTAAAATCGGCTTTGCAGTCGGTGGCGGTGTGGGGTCCGGCACATTTGACGCAGCGCAGTGGTAGCCTACATGCCAGACTGCTATGGTAAAAACCATTTCGCAGACAATGGAACACAAATAGTTTGCCTCTGCGCATACATAAAAACATGCAATCTCCTCACAGTTGTAACCTGCCTTTAGCTGCAGCGAGGTAGAACTTAAAGCAGGTGCTGTTGCGCCTGACCAATAACGCCAAGTAGTGTTCATCGGAAGATGTTATAACTCAAGGGCGACCCGAGCCTGGCCTTATGCTTATTGTTCAGCTGTTTTAGAATTGGATCCATGGGTGTGAAATCACAGAATGGTGGGCTTTGAAGAATTCAACAACATCTCCAATAGATTGGCAGGCTTCTAAACTGTCCACGGCTCGCCGCCATCGTTGACCATCATCTAAAAGCCTTCTTTGGGACATATCGAATGAAATGGCTATTTCGGATTGTCACTCTAACGGCCGTAGTAGAAGTAAGGACGCACAGAAAGAAACACCTGCTTTTACCAAGACGCGGATTTACTTATTTGGCACGGAGTCAATTGCTATTATGCACGTATTTCTATATTTGCATATTGTGCTCGAAGTATACAGCAAGTTTCGTCCAATAAAATTCATTCGTTCGCTCGTGATCTGATAATTTGCATTTCGTGCTTATTTTCTGGAGGGGAGTGTATCATCACTAAGTTTCCAGCTTGACATCATTGGAAATATCGAAGAACGTTCTTTTCAATGATTTTCAAACTGAATCCGTAGGTCAATTAATTCATATTAATTTTTAAAAACATTGAAACACGTATTTTTTAATCTTTATTACTTTCCTTATATACATAATGTATAAGGAAAGTATTGTGACGGGGTCAGAAATTCGAATTCGAGTTTTCGACGGGAGAGCACGTTTCAAGCATCCCTGATCACGAATCAAACATTTTTGAAGTGATGTCTGTGTGTGTGTGTGTGTGTGAAAGTATGTGTGTGTGTGTGTGTGTCAGTGAGTCTGTGGAGACGATAACTGACGAACGAATGGACCGATTCGAACCAAATTTGGTACAAAAATCACAATCCGTATACACTGGAAGCGTATTGTTTTTATACGTGATCGAATGTCCAGAATCCCCCTAAATTTTCGAATGAAATTTTGAAAAAATCGTTAAAAAATCAAAACCGCTAATAAAGTTACGCAAATAGACATTTCCTATGTAATGTTTCATTAGAAAACGATTGGTATAAATTTTAGAACGCTAACATGATCCGTTTTCGAGATATTGAATATTTTTAAAAAAAATTTGAAAAAATCACATAAAAAAAAAAAAAATTCCTATTGAGAAACATGTTCACTTTTCATATGTAATACCATGCGATAAATTGAGAGACATCATTCTCGTGGATCTAGCTCGTTCCATTCATAAAAAATTTACTTTGAATAATACTTTTGTATTAGAACGCCAATAGTCATTTATCTGCTGTAAGAATAACTTTTTTCTTAGTGCATAACTCTTGGCGAGATTTTGGCGACGAATTTGGCGGAATGTCGCCAACTTGGCGACTTTTTTGAAATGTTGCCAAATTAATGAAAATCTCGCCAAATGGATAAAAATGATGCTAAATCAATGAAAATGACGACTAATTGTCGAAAATTCAATATCTTGGAAAGAATATTAGTATCTACTATAAGAAAATCCTATTACTTTACTTATATACATAATGTATAAGGGAAGTATTGTGACGGGGTCGAAAATTCGAAATCGAGTTTTCGACGGGAGAGCACGTTTCAAGCATCCCTGATCACGAATCAAACATTTTTGAAGTGATGTCTGTGTGTGTGTGTGAAAGTATGTGTGTGTGAGAGAGTCTGTGAAGACGATAACTGACAAACGAATGGACCGATTCGATCCAAATTTGGTACAAAAATCACAATCCGTAAACACTGGAAGCCTATTGTTTTTATACACAATCGAATGTTAAGAACACCCCTAAATTTTCAAATGAAATTTGGAAAAAATAGCCAAAAAATCAAAACCACTAATAAAGATACGCGTATAGACATTTCTTATGTAATTTTTCATTAGAAAACGATTGACATAAATTTTAGAACGCTAACATGAACCGTTCTCGAGATATTGCACATTTTTCAAAAAAATTATCTGAAAGTCATATAAAATAAAAAAAAAATATTTCCTCTTGAGAGACATGTTCACTTTTCAGTAATACCATGCGATATATTGGATGACATCATTCTCGTGGATCTAGCTCGTTCCATTCATGAAAAAAGATACTTTGAGTAATGCTTTTGTATTTGAACGCCAATATTCATTTATCTGCTGTAAGAATAACTTATTTCTTTGTCCATTATGCTTGGCGAGATTTTGGCGACGAATTTTGGAGGAATGTCGCCAACTTGGCGACTTTTTGAAATGTTGACAAATTAACGAAAATCTCGCCAAATGGATAAAAATGACGCTAAATCAATGAAATGACGACTAATTGTCGAAAATTCAATATCTTGGAAAGAATATTAGTATCTACTATAAGAAAAACCTATTTATTTTACTGTAAAAGTGGTAAATTCATTACGTTATATAAGGAAAGTCATGTGTTGCCCACATCAGATTTTTTTTTTATTACTCCGCATCCAAAAAGGAAGATTAGCTCAATTCTTTGAGTTGACAAAAATACGGGTATATATTTCCTCATTTGAACAATTCCAAATACTACGTTTCCAAATACTCTTTTTTTCCAATTTTCTGTTAATGTTTAACCAAAAGCATAAAAATCGAGTTTGTCGATTACGATCTTTCTCTGGCTTGTTATGGGGATTAGTGGACGCATGTGTGGCAAATTGTTTCGCGCGGCTATGCATGCGTTGAAACTAAAGAATTTTGATTGAAACAAAAGCTGATATTGGTTCAAAGGCTATTTGGAACTTGAGTGGTGTTATTTATTTGTATCTGCTCATTTAAGTAGCGGGTGCTTATTTAGGACCCGGGAAATGCCGGGCAATTCATTCTAGTAAAATAGATAAGTTTGATCATTTTAAATCTTAGCTTCTAATTGTGCTAGAGCTTAGTTTTAAAAATGCACCATTTAGCTTGAGCTAACGAAGACTGTGTACCCGACATGCCCATGTATGCTTATTTAAACGTATAACGCTTACTTAAGAAGTTATTTATTACTTTCCTTATATACATAATGTATAAGGAAAGTATTGTGACGGGGTCGAAAATTCGAAATCGAGTTTTCGACGGGAGAGCACGTTTCAAGCATCCCTGATCACAAATCAAACATTTTTGAAGTGATGTCTGTGTGTGTGTGTGTGTGTCAGTGAGTCTGTGGAGACGATAACTGACGAACGAATGGACCGATTCGAATCAAATTTGGTACAAAAATCACAATCCGTAAACACTGGAAGCCTATTGTTTTTATACGCAATCGAATGTTCAGCACCCCCCTAAATTTTCGAATGAAATTTTGAAAAAATCGTTAAAAAATCAAAACCACTAATAAAGTTACGCAAATAGACATTTCTTATGTAATTTTTTAATAGAAAACGATTGACATAAATTTTAGAACGCTAACATGAACCGTTCTCGAGATATTGTATATTTTTCAAAAAAATTAGCAAAAAGTCGTATAAAATAAAAAAAAAATATTTCCTATTGAGAAACATGTTCACTTTTCATATGTAATACCATGCGATAAATTGAGTGATATCATTCTCGTGGATCTAGCTCGTTCCATTCATGAAAAAAGATACTTTGAATAATACTTTTGTATTTGAACGCCAATAGTCATTTATCTGCTGTAAGAATAACTTATTTCTTAGTGCATAACGCTTGGCGAGATTTTTGCGACGAATTTGGTGAAATATCGCCAACTTGGTGACTTTTTTGAAATGTTGCCAAATTAACGAAAATCTCGCCAAATGGATAAATATGACGCTAAATCAATGAAAATGACGACTCATTGTCCAAAATTCAATATCTTGGAAAGAATATTAGTATCTACTATAAGAAAAACCTATTTTTTTACTGTAAAAGTGTAAAATTCATTACATTATATAAGGAAAGTCATGTGTTGCCCACATCAGATTTTTTTTTTGTTGTTGTTTTAAGCAGGTGTATCATAAAAGTCCTTTGGGATTCAAGAATTTGTTGCATCTCCCGGTGTAACTTTAATCAGAGGTTTCCATCTTAAATCAATCTTCCTAGCGATACATTTTCCAGTATTAAAATTTACAAAATTGTGCAAAAATATCAAATAGAATTTTTTTTTATCCGTTCAATCTACTTACTTGACGCTATTTGATTGCTCAATCTTTGAAACTAGCCTCATATCTCTGAGATCTGTCAAGAGTTTTTGGGCTTCTATGTCGACTGTCCTTCCGAGCGTGTCGATGAACTTGCTGACTTCCTTGAGGTTCGTCATGTCCACAGCATTTATTTGGCGAACATAAGCCAAGCAATGGTTTCTGGTGTTCTGCACCTTCAGAATCCCATTTATGACTTCTCGCTCAGTCACTGTAAGATAGAACGACAAGAATTAGAAGCAAGTCCTGATTTACGCGGTGCCAGCCAGCTACTGGATAGAAGGACCCTCTTTCCACCGGTCTCTGCTGATTATACCATGCCAGGTAATAGCTGGTTACTTTCCTTATATACATAATGTATAAGGAAAGTATTGTGACGGGGTCGAAAATTAGAATTCGAGTTTTCGACGGGAGAGCACGCTTCAAGCATCCCTGATCACAAATCAAACATTTTTGAAGTGATATCTGTGTGTGTGTGTCTGTGGAGACGATAACTGACGAACGAATGGACCGATTCGAACGAAATTTGGTACGAAAATCACAATCCGTAAACACTGGAAGCCTATTATTTTTATACGTAATCGAATGTTCAGAACCCCCCTAAATTTTCGAGTGAAATTTTGAAAAATCTTCTAAAAATCAAAACCGCTAATAAAGTTACGCAAATAGACATTTCTCATGTAATGTTTTATTAGAAAAGATTAACATAAATTTTAGAACGCTAACATGAACCGTTCTCGAGATATTGCACATTTTTCAAAAAAATTATCAAAAAGTCGTATAAAATAAAAAAATATATATTTCCTATTGAGAAACAGGTTCACTTTTCATATGTAATACCATGCGATAAATTGGGCGACATCATTCTCGTGGATCTAGCTCGTTCCATTCATGAGAAGAGATACTTCGAGTAATACTTTTGTATTTGAACGCCAATAGTCATTTATCTGCTATAAAAATAACTTATTTCTCCGTCAGTAAATCTTGGCGAGATTTTGGCGAGGAATTTGGCGAAATCTAGCCAACTTGGCGACTTTTTGAAATGTTATCAAATTAACGAAAATCTCGCCAAATGGATTAAAATGACTCTACATTAATGAAAATGACGACTAATTGTCGAAAATTCAACATCTTGGAAAGAATATAAGTATCTACTATAAGAAAAACCTATTTATTTTACTGTAAAAGTAGTAAATTCATTGCATTATATAAGGAAAGTCATGTGTTGCACACATCAGATTTTTTTATTCAGTGCACTATGCACAGAAAGACAGAGTTAACAATTTCGCTGTCTTGTCCAGTAGCTGACCTAGCCAGTCGTACTTGCAAGACCAATAGCTAGCGCGACTTACATGAAGCCATTAGCTGGCAATATCAACTGGCTGGCCAACTGACACCGCGTAAGCTAGGCTAATTAATCTCTAATTCAATGAAAGATACAGTAAAACTTCTGAAATTTGCCAGAATTTAGGAGTACGTCGGTCATTCATTTCTAAGTTCATGAAGAATTTAAACACACTTTTAGTTGTCGAACTTAATGAAATATGTTTCAAAATAGCCTGAAGTCAGTAAGTATTTTTGCATTTTACTTTCATAATTTAATCTTTGTTATCTGGGGCAAGGATTATGGAGATCAATAAAAGCCCATCACCAGTAGCGATGAAAATTTAAATAAGTAAAGCAACAGAAAACGTGCAGGGTAGTTTACATCTGAACAAAATATTTATACAAGAGACATATCTATCTATCTTATTGCTAGAACTTGATTGCGTATGTATGTACGTGAAAGCTTTGTCGAAGCCACGTACTTGGTCTAAGAATGTCTCAGTTTGTCTTAAAACATAGGTATCGAATCAAAGGTGTATCCATCTATGTTCCAAAATATATCTAAAAGATATGCTCGTTATATGACGGATGCAAAATGTTGTAAAAGATCCACCCCTCCTCCCCAATTGGCCCTCCTGCAGTGCCTGTGCTCCTACTGTCCACAGACACATAAGAGACACATGCACATCTCCCAACCAATAATTGTTACAAATACATAAAATGCTTTCGTGGCATATTGACTCCATGCAAGGAGAAAACGCTTTTATAAGCAGCGATTGCTATTACATAAAAGTAGGGTTGCAGTAATTTGACGACTTTTCGAGACATGGCTGCCAACTTTCTCGAAATATTGCCAAATTGGCAACTTTTGGCGTGCTTTCGAATCCACTAGAACTTTCTCGAAATATAAACTAGTTTCGAAGATGCGATCACTTTCTAGAAATTTCTATGCAGAGTATATAAGGAAGTCATCGTTCAGTTGGAGTTAGTAGATGTAATAGGAGTTAAATGAAATTGTAAAACTCACTGTGTTTGAATCAAATGTAATAAATTAATAATTTCCACAAACCGACAGGGATTATTAAATAAATGGGATTTGACTTTGCAAGATATTGAATTTTCATCAATTAGGCATTTTTACCATTAATGCACGGTCATTTTTATGAATTTCGGGGAAAATTTCATCTTTTTGGGGACAGTTTCGTCAATTTGGTAGTATTAAAAGAAAAAATGAGATATTTGGCGATATTTTGTCAAATTCGTTGCCAAATCTTTCGGCAAGCGCTACGGACAGACAAAAGATAAAAAGAACGAACGAAGAGAAGGGCTGTTCTTACTTATATAGTGATATGCACCGCACTGATCTGACTGACTGGAACAGTGAGTGAAAGGGATGATGTATCAAAAATTATAGAGCACTTCCACTATTACTAAAATTTTAATTTGGGTCTCATTGTATCCATCTCAGCTTTCAGGTCAACAAAATAAATCTAAAATTTCAAAAATTTGAATTAGAGACGACGATGCAAAAGAATAATAAAAAAAAATCAAATGTACTTTTCAAAATGATCGAGTACTTCCACTCGAAAAGGAATTTCGGTTTTGCTCTCATTCGATTCAAATCTCAACCTCCAAGAAAAAAAATCTAAAATTTCAAAAATTCGTGTTAGGGTTGGCGATGCAAAGAAATTTAAAACAATTGCATCACTTTACCTCTTAAAAACAGTAAATACACAATTTGATATCCTTCCTCTGTCAACAAAACTAGTTATCAACAACTTTGACTGTGTATAGGTGTGAACATTTAATGGACACTAGCCATTGAAATGTGTGAAATGGCTAGTCAGATTATATAATCTCAAATTCTCTAACACGAGAAGAATAGATACATTTTCAAGTTTCATATACAGGGTTAGCAAGAAATAAGTTTTCCACTTCAGAGGGTTCTAGAATGCGTTCTATTGGTCCAAATGAGATAAAATTTGAAATACAGATAATTCAAATAATGCGCTTGATATTTATTAAATCAAAAATTTTGGTATCAACATTCACCTATAGATGGCGCTATAACACAAATGGTATTTATTTGCATATATTGAAAATGTGAAACATTATTTGCATTACAGCGCATGCCTAGTAGCATTATTTTTTGAATAAAAAGAAGGCGGATTCTGCACGAGCATTAGTTACTTCTCAGCACATCATGGTAACGTTGCAAGAAAAAACGCTACTGGTGAAATTGTTCTACCAGAACCAGCAGAACTCCGTTGCAGCTGTAAAAGAATTCCGTCGTATGAAGCAGATGCTACGAAGAGGTCCAATGCCTCCATGCCTACGCAATGCCTACGCAAGATGATAAAGAAATTTGAAACAACTTGGCATTCTTCCAGGTAGAGGACGAAAGCCAATCCAATCTTTTAGCGTTGAAAATGTGGCTACCGCGGTCGCTGAAGCCAGCAGTCATTCGCCGCATGGTAGTGTGAGTGTGCCAGTTGTTTTCCGTGTATTGGATATACCGTATTCCACTGCACGAAAAATCTTACGGCGGATTTTCAATTTTTATCCCTACAAAATCAAGCCTGTGCACCTATTGCAGAACGAAGACTCAGAGGTTCGTAAAACCGAATGGTGGTTGGCGTCAGTTGGCCATGGAACATCCTGTGGACTGACGAAGCCCACTTTTGCCTCAATGGGCAAGTTAACATCCACAATTGTCGAATTTGGGCAGCGGAAAACCCTCACGCTATCCAGGAACAATCCTTGCATCCTGAAAAAGTGACGGTATGGTGTGGTTTTACGGCTACCTTTATCATTGGACCGTATTTTTTTTTTGAAGAGGTAACTGCAACTGGAATTAAAACCTATTCCGTCACAGGACTACGGTACCGTGATATGCTGAGGGATTTTGTAATCCCACAACTTCAACAGCGTGGATGCCTTCAGGACATCATTTTCATGCAGGATGGCGCAGCTCCTCACATTGAGCGTAGTGTAAAGCAATTGCTAACGCAGCATTTCACATCTGAACGGGTGATCTGCCGACATTTTCCAACAGCTTGGCCTCCTCGTTCACCGGATATCACCCCCTGCGACTTTTGGTTGTGGGGTTTCCTCAAGGACAATATCTACCGTAAAAGGCCAGCATCTGTGCCAGATCTGAAGGACAGCATTCGGCGCCATGTTCTTGATATTCCGGCAGACTCACTCCGGTCAGCTGCGAAAAATATGGTTCTGCGATTAGAGCACATTGTTGAACATGAAGAGGGACATGTTGAGCAGTTTTAATGCTACTTTTTTAATATTATTTAACATTTATAAAGCCTATTAAATTCTGTTATGTGTATTACAGCTCCACCTATTGGCGGATTTTTGTACTAAAATTTTTGATTTAATAAATGTCAAGCGCATTATTTGAATTATCTGTATTTCAAATTTTTTCTCATTTGGACCAATAGAACGTATTCTAGAGCCCTCTGAAGTGGGAAACTTATTTCTTGCTAACCCTGCACTTTTGAGTAAACTTTAAAATAATATTCAATAAAATATTATAAACTGTTATTTTAATGGTGCGAATAAGAGTAACAGCGTGTGGTTAAGTTGTAGTAGATTTAACCATATTACCACAAATGTATTTAAAATTTTATTTTGTTTATAAATTTTAATTGGAAAATTGCAATTAACCAACTAAATCTTTATGAAGCATCACCAAAAATCAAAATATGTGAACTAGTCTATGTCGGCTTGCCCTCCCCCCCCCCCCCCCGCCCTCATTTATGCATGTCAAAGACTTTATTCTTTATAATGATAGTTAAATAACAATTAAGCAAAATACGAGTAAGCTATTTTTCAAGCAAAACATTTTTCTCATTGTTCATTTAATGCACTCAGTTCTTTGAAGAACAGGAAGGGAAAAGTTAACATACCAGAATTCCATGGGAGTAATGTGTGCATGCACATAGTCTTCAACCAATGAAAATAGCAAATTGTAAGCATCAATCTGTTCAAAATCTTATTTAGACCGAAAACATTTTAGAAATTGACTTTGTGAATCTTCTATTTGATTAGAAATTTTAAATAGAAGGTGATTGTTCAATTCAATGGAAGGTGGTGTTACCATTTTAAAATTCTCTCACCAGACATCATGTAGTTATGCATGGCTTCATGATCTATCTTGTTGGCGATGTAGAGGGCATTGGCTGCCTTCCGTAGAAGCTTCTGCAATTTTTCCAACGTGTCCCACCAAGTAGATTGGTCAGCAGCCTGAAGTTTGGGTGCTCTCTGTAAATAAATATTAAGAAGAAATTTATGAGTGAGCCTTCATATGGTGGCAAACTATGTATGCACTTCATTTTTAAAAGTTTTTTTATTCTATTTGGGATACTTATTTTATACAGCCATACGAATTTTAAGAGTAACCGGAAGTGACATCTTCAGAATCAGAAATTGAAATTCTTGTTAACTCCCCAACCCTGTCTGAAAAACGTGCTGCATTCATATCAGTTGCCATCCAAACCCTATCTACATTCAATCCTGAGAAATAGATGTTTCAAGGAAAGTTTAAAAAACATCCTGTAATTCTCCGATTGGTAAAATCCTCCGTGGCAAAAACATATAAATGAATACGTTTTTAATCAATACACGATTTCCTCTTATAAAATACTTTTCGCAGTTTATTGTTGAAATAAATAGCAAGTAAATTACTATGAATATAGCGTGCTTTAAACTTTGAAATACATCTAGAAATAGCTGCATCGCAACGAAATTATGGGCATTTATGCAAGAATTATTTAAGCTGTGTTTCAAATTCAGTAAATGGATCGGCTTACTTTATTATTGAAATTGACCAGAATAGAGCTGATGGGCTGAAGGACGAACACCGAAGGCACTGCATTGGTGTCTTCTCTGTACCATCTGTCCAACAGTACATTGTCCAGCATCATCAAACCTAGGGTGTCTCGGATCATTCGAAACTCTTTCCCATCGATGATAGTGGGAATGGGACGATAGCCGTATTTCTGGCCCAAGAAGGTCTAAGATGAAATCGCTTTGTATTAAAAAGTTACAAAATAATGAGCATATATGTAAAATATGTGAGAAATATAAGGTTATATATAGAATGCCCTAAGCTGAAAATATCTTTAGCTCAACGCTGTAACATCAGATTTACTTTAGTGTTTGCATTATTAGTGCAGCTAACAGTAAATCCAAGATATTTAAATTCACTTGCAATTACAAATTTGTAACTATTTATAGAAAAAAATTTATTTTGCTTTATTATTGTATTAAATGTAATTGGTAAATAGTCTTTTCGCTTGGTGAAGAACCAGATTCAACTTCTTCACTGATTTTCTACGGCACCAAAAGAATCCTTCTCTGCTTCCTTTGATATGATAACACTCTACGTACAAAATATACAAAATATATACATGTATAAAAATAATTTGCATACAACAAATCAACATTTTTTTCTTATCTTGCGTATTTTGCACTTAACATAATGTTTTTTCGTTACAACGTAGTTTTTACTTGTATTCATTTTATAATTGAAATATAAAAATTTGAATAAAAGTTAATTTTAAACAACATTTTAAACTTCTCAAAAGTGGTCGGCATTACATTAAATTGCATGAATCAGCTAATGAGAGAGTTTCACATATGCTCAAAGCTGCTCACAGTCAATCAGGTGTTAGACTACGTTCTGCCTTTATCGCCTGTGTAAACCATGAACATCCAACTTCATGGTGAAAACATCTTTGCCCCCTATCCAATATTTTCAATTTATTTCACCCATGATGTAAGGGAAATAACCTGCAACGTACAATGAGTACATCTATTATGTCTAGGAAGAGCGTTAGCATCGTTATGAAATTGCATGAAGTTGATGAGCAATCGTTTAATGCTGGAGCATTACTGAGCTTGCGGTTATATCAAAGATCAGCTTAATTTTTTCTTTCAATCTGATGTGGGCTGCGCATGACTTTACCTGCATAATACAATAAATTTATTTCTTTCACAGAGAAAAAATGATATACAAGATTCACCGCACAATGTTTTTAATGTTGTATTGTTAATTTAACACTCTGGATGACAATATATAATACTGTTTCGAAGCAACCAATTAGCTTATATTTTACGCAAATCGAACTCGACAATTGTCAATATTGATAGCATCCGCAGTAAGCAATATAGTCCATATATTAAATAATTTTAATAAACAATTCATCCATTTGGCATCATTTTCGTTAATTAGCGCAATTTTTGGATTTTTGGTGATAATTTTATCAATTTGGCACCATTAAAAACGTCGCCATTTTGCCAAATTAGTCACCAAGTTTGACAAATTTATCGAAATGCGTTACAGGCAGACGGAGAAAAGGGCTTTTCTTCTACTTCAATAAATGACTATTGCGAATTGTTGGAGGTCAAAATACAAAACTATTACACAAATTATCTTCTCTCGTGAATGGAACGTCCTAGATCCACGATAATGATGTTAACAAATTTGGCGCCTAATATTGTATATGAAAAGGGAGCATATCTCGTATTAACTCGTAAGAGTTAATACTTTTTACTGTTATGTAATGTTTTTGATAAATTTATGTGAAAAGCGTGCAATATCGCAAGAACGGATCATGCGAGCGTTCTAAAATTTATATAATTAATTTTCTAATAGGAAATAACATAATAAATAATTATTTGTTTAACCTTATTAAAATTTCTGATTTTTTAATGAGTTTTTCGAAATTCCATTCCAAAATTTTTTCTATTTATATGTATCCTTTCAGGGATGTTACCTGAAGCAGACACTCTGTCTCGCTCCATAATGGTACAGCAGAGCCACATACGTAATGTAATACGATTCCAGTATAGTGCTCATTTTCATAGTGCACCCTACCACATATATAGGGCACATAGTGTTCATATAGTGCTCCACCTTTGAGGAACTTATCCTTAGTGACAAGCTTACTCTGAGTGCATAGAATTACATGTTTTACTAGAGATTGAAATCTTTAGATTATCACTATACTTTCTGTTCATATATTTACAATTTGTTGTTTGTGCGTATGAGGAAATGTGAATGTATAGGAGTCTTATAAGAGATTGTAATGTATCTGAAATATAACCAAACTTAGAAATGATGCATTGAAATACGTCTCACCACGAAATTTGGTCCCATGGACAGTCTTTGACAATTTTCGATTTCTCTCATGCACAAGTCAGTCGTCATGTGATCATCCGTCGCCTCGTCTCTCACTCCCCAGCGCATGTCCACCACCTGAAAACATGAGCAAATAAAATATTATCCTTAAGGGCAAACCAACCGCAAGTAGAAGAAATCTGATGTTGGCAGTTCAGGACTTTCTTCATCTTCGGCCGATGATGCCACAGTATACACTCAGCAAAAAATATATGCACTCATAAGAAATTGAGCTACAGCCACGAAACTCTGCATGTATACGTGGCGGGGCTGTATTGCGTAACGCAATACTGCGAAAGACATCCCGGATTATTCCCTCGGGTTCGAAGAATTATTTTGGGTCTAACGGCATAGTACGGGATCAGCAATTCAAAGGTTCCGAGTTCGAACTTATCCCACACCTTCAGTTCGAACTTATCCCGGCCCAAGATGGTGGGGTATAGGTTCATCTGCGGCAGTTGGTGACTTTGGACATACACGCACTCAGCCTTCTCTCTCCCCAACGATCTCACCTCTCTCAAGAGATGACAGCACTACAGATGATGCACACTTCCATTCCTCCTCTCTTTCCCAGTTGACTACGACTGACGCCATACAACCGCATGATGGGGTACGACTCGCTTCCCTGCTATTCAGTTCACGACCGAGTTTCAGTTTAGGGACACGGTGGGGGTTTCCGAATGTCCCTCTCCTCACTGAAATTCGACCGAGCTTCTATCCCGTAGATATCCTATCTACTTTTTCATCAGGAAGGGGAGTGTGTGGCGTTGCTGCATTGCGTCACTCACTGCTACGAAAGACATCTCGGATTATTCCTTCGGGTTCGAAGAATTCTTTTGGGTCTAACAGCATAGTACAAGATCAGCAGTTTAAAGATTCCAAGTTCGAACATATCCCCCATCATCAGGGGATCTGTGGCCCCCACATATGTATCAGTTGAGAAGATATGTAACTAATTAAAATTTAGGAGTAAAAAAACATTTTATTAGGAAATGGTGGCAACAAGAAGATGGCACTTTTGTAAGTGGAAAGTCCTCCCCTGGCAGCTATACAGGCAGATATTCGGTGCGGCATAGAGCAACTACCATATTGCTCCGACCAAAATTGCGACTGATACGTCTGTTTGAATGCGACTACTTTCCAAATCCAACAATTGTACATGGCGCCGTCGAGTACATTTCAAAGACATATTTGTACACAAATTACAGTATCAAATTAGAAAATCCAGTTCTAATTGCCCTTGAGTGAGAATATAGGTCGTTTTAAATGCTGCGCGATGAAGCGTTCTAATGTGAATTCATGAGCGCTATAACATCATTGGCCCTGATAGTTTGTACATTTGCATAACTCTTAAAACAACATTTGCATGTCGAGTTTTGCGGCTGTAGCTCAATTTTTTTATGGATGCATATATATTTCTTTTTACAACAGAGTGTACTTTAATCTTTATTCTTTCATTTTTGAATATAAAAATGATATTTTTATACATTAATTTGTAAAATCATTTTTTAAGATATAGAGGATAGATTCTTATAACCTTTTATTATTTATCTTTAAAGGGGAAAGAAAAATTTTTCGATGACAACACAGTTAACCCATATTGCCACCTTTTGTTCCTAGCTATTTGGGCGTTTAATAGAAGGTGTCAGTATGTAAAATTCCTTAAAAATAAAGCAATTTGTAAAAAAGCTAAAATAAACATATCATTGTTCCAATCACATATTTATGGGTTTAAATATCCAGAGTGGCCACCCCAAAGGTAACACGTAAGTGTATGCAAATTAAAATAAATATGAAAATCAACACCTTTGAGAGCTTATCTCCTGCTTTGCAGTTAAAGAAATGCTTTTGTCATTCAAGGCTCACTATTTAATAGAATATTCCAATTTTCAATCCCTTCCATCAGACACTGCCATAAAAAAAGTCTGAAATCATGTTGTGTTGAGGAATTCTGAGAAAAATACACTATTTTGACTTTTGTACTTACTGGATATTGCACACATGCTGTTCAATACACGTTTCCATAACGGTACATTAAGTGTATATTGTTTATACATAACGTTATAGATACTCGTCAAAAGTGAATTGTAGTGAAATTGCAACACCATGAACGTTGCCATATGCAAATCACAGTGCAGGTAGAAGAGAGAATCATATACAAATAAGTCTTCGTGCTTATCGGGTCACGTGACACCCAGTTTTGAGTGATAAAGACCAGCAGACGGCTTGTTCCGTAAATTCTATTAGCTGCAGCCGAACTTTCGAAAAAATGAAGAAGCGATGCCTCGAAGACGTCAGTGAGATGTACGCCAGCAGTTAACGACTGGGGAACGAGATCGTGTCCTGGAACTACGTAGCGTGGGTTTGTCGATGCGTGCAATTGCTACGTGTGTTGGGCACGACTTGAGTACCATCCAGCGATGTGTGACACGATGGACGGAGGAACACCAAAGAATATACCGAGGAGGGAATAGATTGAACAGGCGCACGACAGACCGGCATATTCGCCGAACGGCTCGTCGAGACCCGTCCGCAATGGCAAGTGACATCAGAAACAGCCTGCCACCATCAACGTTTGCACCTGCGTGCACCCAAACTATTCGCAATAGGTTGCATAAAGTACAGCTTTTCGCACGGTGGCCAGCCACTGGATTGTCATTAAGCGCTTGATACAGGGATGCACATCTGGCGTGGTGTCGTCGTCATCGCACTGGACCAATGAATGGCATCGGGTATTGTTTACGGATGAATCTGGCTTCTATCTGCAGAGGAATGACAGCCGTTGACAGGTGTGGCGGCTTCCCTGGGGTACGCCACTTGTCAGGCTCTATCACCAGCCATCCCACCGACCCCACATCGGACACAATGGTTTAGAACGGTATCATGTTCGATCAGCAAACAGATCTGGTGCTCATTGCCGGTAAAAGTTGTGATGCTTGTGGTTTGGCCACTAGTGCAGGCTGTGCTTGGCACTGTGTTCCAGCAAGACAATGCCACACCGCATTGTGAAGTCTCAACAGCCTGAACGGCATTCACATCCTTTGGCCGGCAGCCTCGCCAGATCTCTCTCCCATTGAATACGCGTGGGCCCTCATCGGACGTCAGGTGCACCGGGGACCACTCGTACATACCGTAGACGAACTGCGTGACGCAGTTGATGCTGCTTGACAAGGATTACCTCAGACAACCATTAATAGCCTCATTGATAGTATGCCTCGCCTTTTAGCAGCCTGTATATCAGCCCGTGTGAGCCACATTCTTTATTGATTAAACAGGATTCTTTTGCATAACTTTATTTGTTCTTTTACTCATTTGCATATGACTTTCTCTTCTACCGGTACTCTGATTTGCCTGTAGCTACGTACATGCCTTCATGGTGTTGCAATTTCACTTTTGGCGAGTTTATTAAGTGTCACATAATAGTGGATAGTAATGGTGACGATATAATAAAAGAACTACAACGATAGATAACAATGGTGATACAACACAGTATTTAAGATGGGAAATGTTCTGCAATACTGGGGCGTTACATCAAAGGAAGTTACATTAAGAGTTGACTGTTTTTTAAATGATTTTAGACTTCATATATTTTTACTTTACGAAAAATTAAAAAATATAATAATAATAGGAATATTTTCTAAGAGTTTTATTTTCATTAAAAATTGTTACCTGAAATTCCAAACCGTGCTTCTCTCTGCAAAAGTCTTTGATTCGGGGATATACTTCCTCCATAAGAGCATTCCTCTCCATGGACATGTCTAAAGCATAACAATTTGTGTGAATATTTCAAGCAAAGACTTATTATTTATAGAAACTTAAGTTTTAAAATAAAGTTTTTTTTTTATTGAGTTTGTACAGCAGAGAATCTAATTTGATAAAACTGTTTGTTTAATATTTGACTGACATATACTATTCTTTATGATCAGTATTTTATTAAAAAAATCTGATGTGAGCAACACATGACATTCCTTATGTATAATGCAATGAATGTACTACTTTTACAGTTAAAAAAATGTTATTCTTATAGTAGATACTTATATTCTTTCCAAGATATTGAATTTTCTTCAATGAGTCGTCATTTTCATTGATTTAGCGTCATTTTTATCAATTTGGCGAGATTTTTGTTAATTTGGCAACAATTAAAAATATCGCCAAGTTGGCGACACTCCTCCAAATTTGTCACCAAAAATCTCGCCAAGCGTTATGGACGGAGAAATAAGTAATTCTTACAGCAGATAAATGACTATTGGCGTTCAAATACAAAAGTATTACTCAAAGTATATTTTTTCAAGAATAGAACGAGCTAGATCCACGAGAATGTCACCCAATTTATCGCATGGTATTACATATGAAAAGTGAACATGTTTCTCAATAGGAAATATTTTTTTTTATTTTATATAACTTTTTGATAATTTTTTTGAAAAATGTGCAATATCTCGAGAACGGTTCATGTTAGCATTCTAAAATTTATGTCAATCGTTTTCTAATGAAAAATTACATAAGAAGTGTCTATTTGCCTAACTTTATTAGCTGTTTTGATTTTTTGACAATGTTTTCAAAATTTCACTCGAAAATTTTGGGGGGTTTTGAACATTCGATTGCGTAAGTAGGGAGTAGTAGGGGGTACTGGCTCACGCGGTGCTATACCTTAACATGGGGAAATTGCGGTGCTAGTTCTCCCATGTTAAAGCATAGGCGCACCTCATGAGGAGGGGTGGAGTTTCCACCAGCACGTGACGTTCCATGAAGAGAGGATGTCAGTCAAAGGTTAGGATGGATCAGATGATTTTTTTTTCTTTTTCTTTCTTTTTTTTTTAAGTGTTAATGTTTTAAAAATTTCGTAAATGCAAGTTTTTTTCTTATATTTTTTCGCAAATGTAAGTTTTCTACTTTTCAAAAACCACACTTCTGCCGTTTTCTCTATGGAAATTAACATAGGTTTTCACACTTGTGCTATTTTTTAACTTTTTTTCACAAAAACGTGATTTTTACTAACAAAATTTCGTAAATGTAAGTTTTTTTCTTATATTTTTTCACAAATGTAAGTTTTCTACTTTTCAAAAACCGCACTTGTGCTGTTTTCTCTATGGAAATTAACATAGGTTTTCACACTTGTGCTATTTTTTAACGTTTTTTCACAAAAACGCGATTTTTACTAGCAAAATTTCATAAATGCAAGTTTTTTTCTTATATTTTTTCGCAAATGTAAGTTTTCTACTTTTCAAAAACCACACTTGTGCCGTTTTCTCTATGGGAATTAACATAGATTTTCACACTTGTGCTATTTTTTAACGTTTTTTCACAAAAACGCGATTTTTACTAGCGAAATTTCATAAATGCAAGTTTTTTTCTTATATTTTTTCGCAAATGTAAGTTTTCTACTTTTCAAAAACCACACTTGTGCCGTTTTCTCTATGGGAATTAACATAGGTCTTCACACTTGTGCTATTTTTTAACGTTTTTTCACAAAAACATATTTTTTACTTGTAAAAAACTAACAAAAGCGCATTTTTAAAGTAGCAGAATCGCGTGAATTGGTGTTTTAAAGTAGCAGAATCGCGTGAATAAGTGTTTTAAAGTAGCAGAATTGCGTGAATTGGTGTTTTTAAAATAGCAGAATCGCGTGAATTGGGTGTATGGGAGGGTGTGTGTTTCCTCAATCCTTTCGGTCTTGGATTTTAAAAATTTTAAAAATAAATATTTTAAATAATAGCAGATACCTGTTTTCAACAATCTAAATGGGGTAAGGTCTCTTTCATACATTAGATGTTTTTAGAAATATATATATTTTTTTAAATTGTGGTCCCACCTCCACCCGGTGTAGAGGATACACCGCCACAATTCAATCTAGCATGGTCTGCTTATTTAAATTTGATAATGACCGTATGCTAGGCTCTTGATACCATCCTTTAAGATATGTCGCTTATCATCATAGGGGGATAGCCCCATTTTAATTTGCTTCACAGTAAACATCTGGTGGTCTTTACTTGCAATTTTAAATTGTTACACTCTATTATATCTTCGACTTGTTAGGCAATTATAATAATCTTCATGATGGATGTGTTTTTTTACAACATTCTTATTAACACCTTTAGCAGTCTTTTTATCCGTGAAGGGTGTTTTTAGGCTATACATTTTCGACCTTAGGCCTACAAATTCCACGGCAGGAGTTCCAATCAACTCGTCTTTCATTTTTCCAATCCTTTTTTTATTCTTATTGGAATGGAGTGGATGTGTAGGAGGATAATCCGAAAAATCAAAATAGTCTTCATAACTTTCAAAATCTTTGTAAATATCCTCTGTTTCAATTTCATAGCACAGGGAATCGGTGTCTGTGAAAAGCAATTCGGCTCGGCTTCCATACATCTTCTTAATAAAATCATAATGAAACTCATACATAAGTGTTTTACTCAAGTCCAGTACTGAAAAACCTGCATAGATGGGTCTATTCAGTTTCAAACGAGTCTTATGCATATGAACTGCTACCAGATCTTCATTAAATATTTTGAAGGAGTGTAAGGCTGGTGATGCAAGTAATTTTTTCAATCTCTTCTCAGTCTGTACTAGCTTAACATCCATTCTTTTTCTCAAATTTTCCATAGTTTTTCCAAACACTGCGTTATTCATAAGTTTGAACAGATCTTTTTCAAAGGAATTTTTTGCTTTCATTCTCTTCTCAGTGTTAAATTGTACATAGGGCTTCAACCAGGGCTCTTGCTTAAAAGTTAATACTCGATGGATTTTCACAAGTTTCATCCCTAGCTTCACATACTGCTTTAAATTTCTATAATGCAGAACATATTTAACCTTATGATTCAAATTAGGTGTTAATTTGATCTGGTCCTTGCATATTTTTAAATTCATTTCTTCAGATAAATTCCGGCTATACTCCGAAATCAGAGATGGGGTGATATGAACTCTTTCGGGTGCTAGAGGATAATCATTATGCTTATCATGCAAATCATGGGGATAGTCTATATCCGCTTCGATAATATATCCCACAGGTAAGTCATCTTCAACAGCAAGTGGATCAAAGTTCTGAATGTCTTGAGAATCAAGCCATCTAAAATCCGATACAGGGAGTGCTTGGCTTAGATCCCACCCACATAGATTATTAGCATCCAGGTACATTATATATTTGCTAGGTTTCGTAGAATCAAAATGTTCCAAATACTTGTTATTAGCCTGACTAAGACGTTTACTAATAACACTAATACCGCCTCTTATACCTTCTTCTAAAAATAAGTACATATCAGGATCTGTAATCAGTTCTAATGATACTCCACTAGTCTTCAAGGCTGCATTCCAGGCAAGAGATGGCAATGTTAAACAGTGGGCAGCATCTATTCCATAATAATTCAATGTCAAATCACGGAAATTCTCAAAAATGTCCGCTAATAGAAGAATATCAGTTTTTATGTACAAGTCATGATATTCCCCCATATACTTTATCTTTAAAGATGTCCAAACATGTTGAGCATAGGCATAGGCATCATCAGAGACCTCCTCTCGATTTAAATCATCAAAGAAGGCCTCTTTAGTGGGTAAGCTCGTTTCTTCAAACTTGGTAGCACAATCCATATAAGAATAGGGGTAAACACCCTTTCTAGTCACTAAATCCACTTGATCACTTGTAAAATGTTCTTGGGTGATACGAAACTGATTGGATTCCAAACTAGAACTTAGTTTCTCAATAGAGGCAGGTAAGAATTGAAGAGAATCTATAAACTGTAAACTTCCTAGGCTGAATGTGATATATTGCTGCATATTGCTACTGATGCATTCAATCCTCTTTCCTTTAAATTCACCGATGCCCTGCATAATTAAATGTCCATCATACCCCTTTAAATTATGAAACACAACGGGTATGCGTCGTCTTATCTTGTAATTCAGATTACAATTAGGATGGGCTGCACCTCTGTACTTGGAAGTTAAGTGGCAATGGTCTCTCACACGCTTTTCTCTTAAAGCCTTGTTACAAATATGGCAGAGAGTAGCATTTTCAAAGTTTTCACGATCTTCAGCAGTAACATTCATTTTCATATTTTCTCTCAGTATTCTCTGAATCTCTTCTTCTTCTTGAATAAGGGACTTCAAAAAATGATGAATCACATCTTCACCCCTATAGATAACAGGTCCTTTAAAGGTTTTTCCATCAGGTCCAATAATAATATAGGCAAAACCACAAGGAACATGATGAGATAAGATGCTCTCATGTGAAACAGAAGGGGTATTCTCACATATATCCGCTTTCATTAGAAAAGACTCAAAGTCCGCGTATACCACAAATGGTACACGCATTTGCATGTAAATACTTTGAAATTTCAAAATCTTGTCATTGTCACTGGGAAACTCCACTCTCTGTAGGCCATACTGGCTACATAATTCAATATGCTTCTTTAAACGAGCTTCAGATGAAAACCGTTGTAAACAGTAGTCACAAAAATATTGCTTCTCTTTATGTTTTCTTATACTGTATAAAAGTCTGCTCATGCTTCTAATACAGCAGTAATGAGACTGCTCATCATTACTAATAAGCAGTAAATTACAGTGTTGTTCTCGTCTATCAGATGATATATAGAGCGGAAACACCTTCTTATCTTCATATCCAAAGACATTCAGGCTCACATTATTATTATTTCGCTCAAATAATTTAACTTGGTGTAAAGGAGTGGGAAACTCGATTCCATCCAGATTCAACTTGCATTCATGCTCGATATATTTGCTGACACGAGATGCATTCTTATAAACTGGATAAAGTTCTGCTAAGATGGACCACATGAAACATTTCTGATCACTATTTTCCATATTAATAATAGCTTTCTTGGCTAATAGTTCTTTAGGTAGCGGGATATAGCTTGAAGCAGCCAGAGGATCATATGTCCCAACATCAATCATAAGTTCCTCGATTCTCTCTAAGACCCAACCGCTACCGCGGCCTTCATAGGTTTCGAACGATGTTATCACTTTTGCAAAGGCAGTATCCATATTAGAATCCAAATCTTCTTCTGTAATGTTTTTCATACAAGAACTTCTGAAATAGTTTATACAGTATTCCTGTTCTCCTCCAGATCGGAAACGAGTAAAACGGCAACATACATTTATGTACCATATAATACTACGTTTCAAAGCAATTTCCTTTAGCACTACTTGTTTTATCTCAATTCTATGAGAATCCAAAAAGGTACGTAAATCTTTTTCAGCATGACCAGCAATTTTATAAACAGTCACAGTACCGTTTAAAGCCTGTTTGCAGGGTTTCTTAGTCGCTTTCTTCTTCTTTTTATTCATACACGGAGCATCTAATCTTTTTCTTTTAGTGCCTCGCATAGGCTTATCACCATTAATTGGCCGCTCATGAATCTTCTCATGACGTATCAGATCATCTTTTCTTACAAAAGCCGCCTTACACAATTCACATATGTAATCCTTCTTTCCATCATGAATCCTCATATGGCGCACTAAGCTTCGTTTTGCCATGAAGCTCTTCGCACAACTAGGACACACCTGTAAAAAATAAAATGCAAGACTTTAGTATAAACACGCTATTCTCGGTAACAATGTAATACATTTCTCAAGATGTATATAAAGAAATCATGAATCCATTATGCTATCCCCATTAGAAATAATAAAATTCCTGAATTAAAGAATATATCCAGATATAAGACATTTCATGTAAGATCCCCAATACATTTCATTAAATTCATAAAAACACTCATTAAAAAGTTGTTACGCATCATAAAAATACAAAGTTTAATAAAATGAGAGAATAAAATCACATTAAAACAAGTACTTACATGTCCAATCCTGTTCAAAGAGGGTGCATTACGCATAGGAACGTCAGTAACGGTAGGGATAGTACCTACGATATTACTTTCTAAGGCAAACATACTCGCAGAACAACTTCAAACACGTCTTAACAGCGCGAAATTCACAACAGAAATGATAAAATCGCTGCTTGAACATCACCTACATCCATTCATAAAAAATAGTTTTTCGCGTATCCATCCGCCAAGGGTATGCCAAGGTCACGTGATAGTTATATCACGGTTACCGTTAAACTTGCAGCACACGAATGTAATTATGCACAAATCCGATAAAAAAATAAACAATTCGTTCAAAATCGCAATCGATTATATCCTTTTTAATAATCGTAATCGATACATTAAATGAATTCACATCTTTAAAAAATAATAGATTTTAATAAAATAATGAAAGAAAATCCCTTTGCGAGAAGAAAAATACCTTAAAACCTCCAATCCTTAAACAATACAGCAACGCGCTACTCCCTTGCAAGCATAAAAAACCCCGAATAACATATACCTCTTTTTCCCTCTCCCTCCCCGAGACACCAACACTCACTTCACCACACGCTAAACGTAACCCATAGCAACCGGAATCCATAATAAAACATTCACCTTCGCCCCCAACGTACATCCAAATACACAGTCATTCAACGTGAAACCCGTAATTTTTACGGAAAAACACACTTTACAGGGATTCATGGAACAAAAAATCCTAAAAAATCAACAAATTCACCCAGAAACTAGCTGAAACCCTCAAATTACTTGTAATTATCATCTACGTATGCTATATAACCATTTAGAACCTTAAAAAGGTGAGTATGCTAGTAGATAAGAAAGGGGCGTTCTGCAACAGAGGCTCAGCAAAATGGCCGCCATCTTGAATTCCGTAATCCTGGACGGGGGTGTAAAAGGGGGGAGAGAATGAAAAAAGGTGGGGGTGAAAATTTTTCGAAACTTTTTGTCGGGTGGCAACGATGTCGTAGTCTTGTACGAGGGGTTTAGGGGGAAATAATTTTTTTGGACGAGATTTTTTCTAAGTATGGGTGAAACTTTTTTCTGGATGGCAACACCAACAGAGGCTCAGCGATGCTCAGCGCCGTCTAGCGGCGGAAAGTGGAACTATCGGGGATGGAACTTAGAAATATTTTTTTTTGTTTGGGTTGCCATAGCAACACCTGGGGGTAGAAACTTTTTCCAGGTTGGCAACAGCTGAGCCTCTGAAATGGAACCATCAGCGCCCCCTAGCGGTAGAAAGGGGTACTAATGGGGAAATTAAGAATTTTGCGAAAATTAATAAAAAATTGAGTTTTTAAAATTTTTTAAAAACTTTTTTAATTTTTCAAAATATTACATAGAGGATACTTTCTGGAAATACCAAAAAATATTTATTTTTTCTTTCCAGAAACTATTTTTAGGCGGCATTGCTCTAACCGCATTCTGGCGAACCCACCTTCCTTATCTACTAGCATACTCACCTTTTTAAGGTTGTAAATGGTTATATAGCATATGTAGATGATAATTATAAGTAATTTGAGGGTTTCAGCTAGTTTCTGGGTGAATTTGTTGATTTTTTAGGATTTTTTAGGATTTTTTGTTCCATGAATCCCTGTAAAGTGTGTTTTTCCGTAAAAATTACGGGTTTCACGTTGAATGACTGTGTATTTGGATGTACGTTGGGGGCGAAGGTGAATGTTTTATTATGGATTCCGGTTGCTATGGGTTACGTTTAGCGTGTGGTGAAGTGAGTGTTGGTGTCTCGGGGAGGGAGAGGGAAAAAGAGGTATATGTTATTCGGGGTTTTTTATGCTTGCAAGGGAGTAGCGCGTTGCTGTATTGTTTAAGGATTGGAGGTTTTAAGGTATTTTTCTTCTCGCAAAGGGATTTTCTTTCATTATTTTATTAAAATCTATTATTTTTTAAAGATGTAAATTCATTTAATGTATCGATTACGATTATTAAAAAGGATATAATCGATTGCGATTTTGAACGAATTGTTTATTTTTTTATCGGATTTGTGCATAATTACATTCGTGTGCTGCAAGTTTAACGGTAACCGTGATATAACTATCACGTGACCTTGGCATACCCTTGGCGGATGGATACGCGAAAAACTATTTTTTATGAATGGATGTAGGTGATGTTCAAGCAGCGATTTAATCATTTCTGTTGTGAATTTCGCGCTGTTAAGACGTGTTTGAAGTTGTTCTGCGAGTATGTTTGCCTTAGAAAGTAATATCGTAGGTACTATCCCTACCGTTACTGACGTTCCTATGCGTAATGCACCCTCTTTGAACAGGATTGGACATGTAAGTACTTGTTTTAATGTGATTTTATTCTCTCATTTTATTAAACTTTGTATTTTTATGATGCGTAACAACTTTTTAATGAGTGTTTTTATGAATTTAATGAAATGTATTGGGGATCTTACATGAAATGTCTTATATCTGGATATATTCTTTAATTCAGGAATTTTATTATTTCTAATGGGGATAGCATAATGGATTCATGATTTCTTTATATACATCTTGAGAAATGTATTACATTGTTACCGAGAATAGCGTGTTTATACTAAAGTCTTGCATTTTATTTTTTACAGGTGTGTCCTAGTTGTGCGAAGAGCTTCATGGCAAAACGAAGCTTAGTGCGCCATATGAGGATTCATGATGGAAAGAAGGATTACATATGTGAATTGTGTAAGGCGGCTTTTGTAAGAAAAGATGATCTGATACGTCATGAGAAGATTCATGAGCGGCCAATTAATGGTGATAAGCCTATGCGAGGCACTAAAAGAAAAAGATTAGATGCTCCGTGTATGAATAAAAAGAAGAAGAAAGCGACTAAGAAACCCTGCAAACAGGCTTTAAACGGTACTGTGACTGTTTATAAAATTGCTGGTCATGCTGAAAAAGATTTACTTACCTTTTTGGATTCTCATAGAATTGAGATAAAACAAGTAGTGCTAAAGGAAATTGCTTTGAAACGTAGTATTTTATGGTACATAAATGTATGTTGCCGTTTTACTCGTTTCCGATCTGGAGGAGAACAGGAATACTGTATAAACTATTTCAGAAGTTCTTGTATGAAAAACATTACAGAAGAAGATTTGGATTCTAATATGGATACTGCCTTTGCAAAAGTGTTAACATCGTTCGAAACCTATGAAGGCCGTGGTAGCGGTTGGGTCTTAGAGAGAATCGGGGAACTCATGATTGATGTTGGGACATATGATCCTCTGGCTGCCTCAAGCTATAGCCCGCTACCTAAAGAACTATTAGCCAAGAAAGCTATTATCAATGTGGAAAATAGTGATCAGAAATGTTTCATGTGGTCCATATTAGCAGAACTTTATCCAGTTTATAAGAATGCATCTCGTGTCGGCAAATATACCGAGCATGAATGCAAGTTGAATCTGGATGGAATCGAGTTTCCCACTCCTTTACACCAAGTTAAGTTATTTGAGCGAAATAATAATAATGTGAGCCTGAATGTCTTTGGATATGAAGATAAGAAGGTGTTTCCGCTCTATATATCATCTGATAGACGAGAACAACACTGTAATTTACTGCTTATTAGTAATGATAAGCAGTCTCATTACTGCTGTATTAGAAGCATGAGCAGACTTTTATACAGTATAAGAAAACATAAAGAGAAGCAATATTTTTGTGACTACTGTTTACAACGATTTTCATCTGAAGCTCGTTTAAAGAAGCATATTGAATTATGCAGCCAGTATGGTCTACAGAGAGTGGAGTTTCCCAGTGACAATGACAAGATTTTGAAATTTCAAAGTATTTACATGCAAATGCGTGTACCATTTGTGGTATACGCAGACTTTGAGTCTTTTCTAATGAAAGCGGATATATGTGAGAATACCCCTTCTATTTCACATGAGAGTATCTTATCTCATCATGTTCCTTGTGGTTTTGCCTATATTATTATTGGGCCTGATGGAAAAACTTTTAAAGACCCTGTTATCTATAGGGGTGAAGATGTGATTCATCATTTTTTGAAGGCCCTTATTCAAGAAGAAGAAGAGATTCAGAGAATACTGAGAGAAAATATGAAAATGAATTTTACTGCTGAAGATCGTGAAAACTTTGAAAATGCTACTCTCTGCCATATTTGTAACAAGGCTTTAGGAGAAAAGCGTGTGAGAGACCATTGCCACTTAACTTCCAAGTACAGAGGTGCAGCCCATCCTAATTGTAATCTGAATTACAAGATAAGACGACGCATACCCGTTGTGTTTCATAATTTAAAGGGGTATGATGGACATCTAATTATGCAGGGGATCGGTGAATTTAAAGGAAAGAGGATTGAATGCATCAGTAGCAATATGCAGCAATATATCACATTCAGCCTAGGAAGTTTACAGTTTATAGATCCTTTTCAATTCTTACCTGCCTCTATTGAGAAACTAAGTTCTAGTTTGGAATCCAATCAGTTTCGTATCACCCAAGAACATTTTACAAGTGATCAAGTGGATTTAGTGACTAGAAAGGGTGTTTACCCCTATTCTTATATGGATTGTGCTACCAAGTTTGAAGAAACGAGCTTACCCACTAAAGAGGCCTTCTTTGATGATTTAAATCGAGAGGAGGTCTCTGATGATGCCTATGCCTATGCTCAACATGTTTGACATCTTTAAAGATAAAGAATATTGGGGAATATCATGACTTGTGCATAAAAACAGATATTCTTCTATTAGCGGACATTTTTGAGAATTTCCGTGATTTGACATTGAATTATTATGGAATAGATGCTGCCCACTGTTTAACATTGCCATCTCTTGCCTGGAATGCAGCCTTGAAGACTAGTGGAGTATCATTAGAACTGATTACAGATCCTGATATGTACTTATTTTTAGAAGAAGGTATAAGAGGCGGTATTAGTGTTATTAGTAAACGCCTTAGTCAGGCTAATAACAAGTATTTGGAACATTTTGATTCTACGAAACCTAGCAAATATATAATGTACCTGGATGTTAATAATCTGAATGGGTGGGATCTAAGCCAAGCACTCCCTGTATCGGATTTTAGATGGCTTGATTCTCAAGACATTCAGAACTTTGATCCACTTGCTGTTGAAGATGACTTACCTGTGGGATATATTATCGAAGCGGATATAGACTATCCCCATGATTTGCATGATAAGCATAATGATTATCCTCTAGCACCCGAAAGAGTTCATATCACCCCATCTCTGATTTCGGAGTATAGCCGGAATTTATCTGAAGAAATGAATTTGAAAATATGCAAGGACCAGATCAAATTAACACCTAATTTGAATCATAAGGTTAAATATGTTCTGCATTATAGAAATTTAAAGCATTATGTGAAGCTAGGGATGAAACTTGTGAAAATCCATCGAGTATTAACTTTTAAGCAAGAGCCCTGGTTGAAGCCCTATGTACAATTTAACACTGAGAAGAGAATGAAAGCAAAAAATTCCTTTGAAAAAGATCTGTTCAAACTTATGAATAACGCAGTGTTTGGAAAAACTATGGAAAATTTGAGAAAAAGAATGGATGTTAAGCTAGTACAGACTGAGAAGAGATTGAAAAAATTACTTGCATCACCAGCCTTACACTCCTTCAAAATATTTAATGAAGATCTGGTAGCAGTTCATATGCATAAGACTCGTTTGAAACTGAATAGACCCATCTATGCAGGTTTTTCAGTACTGGACTTTAGTAAAACACTTATGTATGAGTTTCATTATGATTTTATTAAGAAGATGTATGGAAGCCGAGCCGAATTGCTTTTCACAGACACCGATTCCCTGTGCTATGAAATTGAAACAGAGGATATTTACAAAGATTTTGAAAGTTATGAAGACTATTTTGACTTTTCGAATTATCCTCCTACACATCCACTTCATTCCAATAAGAATAAAAAAAGGATTGGAAAAATGAAAGACGAGTTGAATGGAACTCCTGCCGTGGAATTTGTAGGCTTAAGATCGAAAATGTATAGCCTAAAAACACCCTTCACGGATAAAAAGACTGCTAAAGGTGTTAATAAGAATGTTGTAAAAAAACACATCCATCATGAAGATTATTATAATTGCCTAACAAGTCGAAGATATAATAGAGTGTAACAATTTAAAATTGCAAGTAAAGACCACCAGATGTTTACTGTGTAGCAAATTAAAATGGGGCTATCCCCCTATGATAATAAGCGACATATCTTAAAGGATGGTATCAAGAGCCTAGCATACGGTCATTATCAAATTTAAATGACCAGACCATGCTAGATTGAATTGTGGCGGTGTATCCTATACACCGGGTGGAGGTGGGACCACAATTAAAAAATAAATATATATTTCTAACAACATCTAATGTATGAAAGAGACCTTACCCCATTTAGATAATTGAAAACAGGTATCTGCTATTATTTAAAATATTTATTTTTAAAATTTTTAACATCCAAGACCGAAAGGATTGAGGAAACACCCCCCCTCCCATACACCCAATTCACGCGATTATGCTACTTTGAAAACACGCTTTTTTTATCACATTTTTGCAAAAAACACACATTTTTGCTGTTTTTTTACGTTTTTGCAACATTTTGTGCGAAATGTTAATTTTTCCCATTACCACATTTTTAGTGACATTTTTGTAAAAACGCACATTTTTTTGTAAAAAAATTACAAAAGTGCGAAAACCCATGTTAATTCCCATAGAGAAATTGGCATTTTGAAAAAAAAATCGCAAAATGTTAATTTTGCCCATTACCACATTTTTTGTTACTTTTTTACGCTTTTGGAACATTTTAACAAAATGTTAATTTTTCCCATTACCACATTTTTAAAAAAAAAAAAATTACAAAAGTAGAAAACTTACATTTGCGAAAAATATAGGAAAAAAAACTTACATTTACGAAATTTTTAAAACATTAACACGTAAAAAAAAAAAAGAAAAAGAAAAAAAAATCATCTGATCCATCCTAACCTTTGACTGACATCATGGAAAGTCACGTGCTGGTGGAAACTCCACCCCTCCTCATGAGGTGCGCCTATGCCTTAACATGGGAGAACTAGCACCGCAATTTCCCCATGTTAAAGTATAGCACCGCGTGAGCCAGTACCCCCTAATACTCCCTACTTGCGTATGAAAACAATAGGCTTCCAGTGTTTATGGATTGTGATTTTTGTACCAAATTTCGTTCGAAGCGGTCCATTCGTTCGTCAGTTACCGTCTCCACAGACTCACTGACACACACACACACACACGCGCGCACACACATACTTTCACACACACACACATACTTCAAAAATGTTTGATTCGTGATCAGGGATGCTTGAAACGTGCTCTCCCGTCGAAAACTCGAATTCGAATTTTCGACCTCGTCACAATACTTTCTTTATACATTATGTATATAAGGAAAGTAATATTCTTTATAAAATATCATTTTATCGCTGCAATTTAAATAAGTTTTATTTCTTAATTTCTCTTTTGAAAAATGATAGATAAATTAAAAATGTTTAGTCACAATTAAAAAGCCCGTCATAGGAAGTGTTTGTTCCAAAGTTTGGAATTATCTCAATTATTATTATCGATGCTGGTTGCTGCATGCAAACAACATCGATAGACAAATTTCGGTTTCCTTAGACTTCATCAGCTTTGAATAGCCGTTAACTATGGACACATATATGTAGACAGGTTTTACAAGTATCAAAATATTAATGTCAAATATATTAACGCTGCAAACAATCTGTCATAATTAAGATAAGAATAAAAGTGTATGAAGCGCCAATAGTATTCACTGGTATCAAATAAGCATACTAAGAATCTAAAATGCATTTGTTATCTACTCCAAAACTATAA